>JAHFWJ010000353.1:0-355644 GCA_028555115.1 Himalopsyche japonica | reverse complement strand
CTTTTCTGTAAATACTGAAACTATGACGATTATTAATTAGTTCAACGGTTAAATCTAAAAAGTTTATTTTATGCATACCCAATTCCATTGTGAATTGAATTGAACTATGAATCTTATTCATATTATTCAAGAAAGTATGCAGTTGCCTTTCGGTACCTCCCCACAGTACTAAAATATCATCTACATATCTATACCAATAGATGATATTTTTAAAAAGATCTAATTTTGAAATTTTTTGATTCAATCAAATTCATGAAAAAATCAGCTAAAATTGGTGACAATGGACTACCCATTGCCAAACCATCCAACTGTTTATAAAATTTATCTTTAAATTTAAAATAATTTTGATCTATGCAACAGTTAATGATTGATTTTACATCTGTAGCCAACCGGGGATTAAGATTTTTCATATCTATGAAATCAACAATCGCTGACTTTAGGTCAGATATAGGCACACTAGTAAATGATGTAGTGAGCCTATTTACTAGTGTGCCAAGCTAGTGCTATTTACTAAGTTAGACAAAAAACTTTTTAATGTAACTTTTTATAACAATCATAATCTTAGTCGAATGTTAGTTAACACGAAAGACAAAATTAATATTTTAAGCCAAAGTGGTATTTATCTTCTAAAATGTGATTCCTGTGAGGCTAGGTATATTGGTCAAACAGGAAGATCCTTTCATACTAGATTTAAGGAACATTTAGCTTGTGCCAAAAAAGGCGATGAGATTTCTACTTTTGGAAACCATTTGTTTCAAAATAAACATTCATGTGATTTTACTATAAACTACAAAATCCTGCATTTCAATAACAAATCACTGAAATTAGATAAACAAGAAATCCTTGAAATTAATCGATATAAATTTTTTCCTAATTCTAACCTTATAAATGAACAAACTACTTTTGCGTCGTCACCATTGTTATACTCATTAAATTAGATTAATAAATATATATTTCAAATAAATATTTTTTTTTTTTTGAAAAATGATATTGCCTCCTTTACTTAATTTTTTACAGAAAATATTGGAACGCCCCCTGACTGACCATATCTTCCCATCTCATCGATTCATCTTTAATCGACTTCTCATGTATTAATTTATTTTGTTCCATTAAGTAGTGATTGTGGGTTATTTTCGTCATTAAAAATTTCCCACTCCTTACTTCCTTATTGATTGTTTAGAGCTCCTAATGGATTATTGATTTACCATAATTGTAATTGTAATTCTTAATAAGTGATTGTGAACATTTAATTTTTATACTAATTTACTTTATTTGTATCAATATTGTATGATTTTATGTAAATTGTTTCCTAGTTCTTGTACCCATGGTTTTGTACACCTGCTACCATTAACTCAAATTATTTTTTGTTTTGTATAAATAGACTTGTTTGTAAATTGTATTCTATCAGTTGATAATGCTCGCGATGAGCGAAACCGGTCCTGATCAAAAAATATATTGTGGAAATAAGTACTAAAAAATGTGTTTTTATTATTTAAAAAAAAAAAAATAAAACACCAGGATATTAGCTGTCAAAAGATTTTTGAAATCAAGTGCAAATAAATTACATAAAATATAGTCTAGTGTGTTTATAATTACTTTTATAGTTAGTTTCACTTACAAACTACTGAAAAAGTGTGACAATATTTAACATCACAATGATTCTAAATTGCCAAAAAGCCATGATTGCCAAATCATTTCAACTTTTGAGTTTATATGTGTGTCTATAGTTCAATTATAAATTGCAATGCTATCTAGAGATCTTTTAGACGCATATTTTAAACATGTCAAAACAGATTTCTACTTAACACAAATAACAGACATAAACTTTGTTGTACATCACATAATTTTTAAACGTTTTTATAGATGATAGATTTTAATATTTATGATCTAGCTACAAATTCGTCTACACTTGTCTTGCAGTAGTTAGTTATGAAAATAATTACGTGATAATAATAGCAAAAAAACAATAAACTTAATTTCCTGGTAAATTAATTAATATTAAGTTATTTACCTGAGTAATACATATTTCAAGAATTCAATGGCTTATTTACTCTTCATTTTATTTCTCCATGAATTTGTAGTAGTTGGGCATAGCTTGTCTGAAAATATTTTTCTAAGAGATGAAACACATGTCATAATTAGTAACTTAACCAATGGAAAAATTTTCCCATTTCCCTGCCGAGTCATGTAAAAAATATTCTAAAATTAAATATTTCTAAATTTACATCGTAGTGTTGGCAGTGACATACATAAAATATCGGCTCTTAGTAAAATTATATGGCGGGAAACTTTTTTTTGCGATGGGTTAATGGCCCCTAATGATTTCTGGCTACTAATATTTTTAAGCCCAGTAAATGAGTGTTAATATCAAACAAACTTATGGAGATAATCAAAATAAATAACACTAGATTTCAATAGACAAATCAGCGTGTACATAGAAGTTGAGGGGTTAAAAAAAAATTATTCGTATCTAAATGTTGTTTTTATTATAATTTCACAAAAGTGCCATAAATATTAAATATTAAAGAAATTGAGATGTCTTGCATATTTATAACGGTCCTATCTAAACAATGAACCGTTTTTACACCACTTTGCACGTAGCTTAAATTTGATTGATTAATCCAAATCAAAGATGGTGCACCTCATGTAATAATTTGCAATATGTCGTCAATGATCATGATCAAAAAAGAACATCTGTAATTATTGTATTCAGTCATGATTACTCTCACAACCAATTTCAATAGTAAGTTTAAATATTGTCTTATCTTGTTTTACAACTATAGAAATATGGTTCTTTTTTATTTATTGTAGTATTATATTAAACGTTGAATATATTTATATAGGAGCTTGCACACAAACTATCGCGTAGCTTCGACATGAAGGAAGAAGGCGGCGCCCTCCTCGGTGAGAACGGCGGTCCGCTGAGAAGGCATCAATCCATGCAGCGGCTCCCCATCGGTGGCCCTGAGCTTCATCCCGCTCGAGTGGTATCTGACCATCACGGCAACTTGCACATAACTGTCAAGAAGACCAAACCAATTCTAGGAATAGCTATCGAAGGAGGTGCTAATACTAAGCACCCATTACCTCGGATTATTAACATCCATGTAAGTTAATATATTATTCACGATTTATAACAATCTTTTGACATTTTTTGCTATCAATATGGCTTTGAAAATAATTTACAGGTTTATATTAAACGCAGTACTAAAAGGGTAGAAAATATCAAACCTTCGTTATAATCAATCACTGTTACAAAAATAATAATATGTGAACATGTAACATTGATCAGAAATTATTCTGGCTATTCCGTTAAAAAAAATCTCTTGGTCTTGATAAAAAGTTTGCACTCAATTTCACAGATTTTATCTGAGTAGATAGAGTATACAAAGAATATTTATAGTTTTATCAAACAGTAGATTAGTAATTGCTGAGCATAAATTAAAGCCATTAAGTAATGTAAAATCTTTTAAATAATAAAACACATTTTTTAGTACTTATTTCCACAATATTTTTTGATCAGGACCAGTTTCGCTCATCACAAGCATTATCAACTGATGAAGCTACTGATGAAGCAACTGATGAAAATAGTGCTCGCAATGAGCGAAACCGGTCCTGATCAAAAATATTGTGGAAATAAGTACTAAAAAAAATGTGTTTTTATTATTTAACCGTTTTAGTCCTAAGCAATTTTGGCAAAAATAAATGAAAATTGCTATACACATATTGATTAATTTAGAGGAAAAAATAATGGTGTCAAATAAAACACTCTAACTTAGACAAATATCAATCAATTTTATTAATTATTTTTGCATTATAAAGATAAAATGTTTATTGTTTATTAATGTTTATTAAACATAAAGTGATATCAATATTATTGTATTTTATTTCTTTTAGAAAATAAAAAATCAAAAAAAAATAGCTCAACAATTATGTTTTGCCGCACAAATAGCTACTAATAACTACTAATTGTTGGCCTTCTCGTTATTCCCATTTCGAGTATGACAGCAATAAAGGCTTTCATTTCGTATATTGTTGTCGGCGTCCACTTTTTTGCTCGAGAATTATCCGATACAGTGTGCGAGGCCAAAAACTGTGCAGCATATCGATTTGTTTCCCTTACGATGGTTTCGAGCAGTGATATTTTAAAATAATATAAAAAAACGATAAAAGTTATTTTTAAATGTATAAGAATGCACTCTCATTACAAATTACGCGCGAGGTTAGCGTACGTGCACTCCCGCGGAGCACCGAAAACACACTGAAACTCAATTTTCAGCCGCAATTTTCGATACAAACGATCGCAGCGCTTTTGCGCCGCGTAGCATTCTAACGGTTAATATATCATGCCTTTCCATTAAGAAGTGACAGTTAACACCTTAAAAGTGATTAATGTAAAATATATTAAAATTAAATCTCATTAAGCTTTTTGAATATCTCATTCGACATTCTCTCATGTTTGCATATCCAGGCTGGCCCCTTAACTCTTCCTAGACGATTACGTTAAAGTACTTTCAGTACCTGCGAACAAGCATGGGTGTATTATGTACACGATTTTCGCCTCAATTGAGTATGAATTTACTGTGATATTAAGGTTCAAATTCGGTGTAAAGCTGTGGCATGTATATATGACGCTCGTCTTTTTGGTACGCGATCGGTTGGCATGTCTAGATGACGCTCGTCTGTATTAGGTTAATGATGTTTTATTTGTTAGCTATAAAATAGTATTAGTAATACGTTGATTTCATTGTTATAACAGGAAAATGGCGCGGCGCACAATGCTGGAGGATTAGAAGTAGGGCAGTTGATTTTAGAAGTCGATGGCAGAAGAGTCGAAGGAATGCCACATCAAGCGGTGGCGCGTCTCATAGCTGAGTCGTTTGCGAAGCGCGACCGACACGATATTGAATTTCTAGTTGTGGAGGCGAAGAAGTCAAATTTAGAACCGAAGCCTACAGCTTTGATATTTCTAGAGGCCTAACATCTACTTTCCCTCCCCGCCACCGACCCCGGCGAGCGGACGGACCCGGCTCGCCAGGGAGTCGACCTCACCGCCCACATCACGGAATAAGCTCCGCGCATAGCAATGTGCGATGCCACATGCTTTTCTAAGTGGACCGACAACTGCGCTGCGCACCTGACTGCTCCATGCTTGTCAACGGAGATATTCTTCGCAAAATACCAAACGTGTCAAATCGGTTACTGAAATCTGTCAAAAATTATAACATGATACTGTTTCTAGTACCACTATATATTTAATAAATGATTTACTTGAGATGTAAGCAGGTAAAAATAATATCCACTATCTATATCAAAGGAACTTTCGTTGAAGTATATGTTAATAATTACTTTCTTATGAAGGATTTACTGTTCTGAATAGCTCAAGTTATTTATGTATCATATATCATGAAAAGAATTAGTTATCTTGTCAGCAATGATTTGTATAGGGTGGAACGTGTAGTTATTGGCAGGTTGAAGATTTTTCAACCTTGGCTGGCTCTATCTTGATATTTAAAAAAATTTCTGTCTCAAAATACAACTGAATGCATCAATACTTTGTGTTTAACTAGATGACCAGCAAAAACACTCGGTCAAACAAATTGCCCACTTCTTATAACTATTAGTTACCAAATAATATCATTCAATAGAAAAGTTTGTAAAAACTACAAATACATGCTGAGTTACAGAGTTTTTGAGTATTGTATAGCGGGTGTCTTTAAGGACTTCTTAAGACATGAAACACAAACTTGCAGACTTTTTTGACAGGTTTGAAAGTCAAGAAAGCACTAGCATCCCTTGATGGTGACTTCTGTTATATGAGATACTAAAAAAATGATGAGAAATGTGAGATTGGCTGACGCCTTCTTTTATCAGCAAAAAGTTGACATTGCCAATAACTATACAATCCCCCTTATTATTGAAAAAGTTCCCGATGATTGTACACCTGTAGTAAGACAAGATCATTATTGTGTTAGTTATTAATATCATTGGACAGTCTCAATAGATACAGTTGGTATTTAATAGTAGGATATCTCAAAACGGTGAATTGAAGAGGATAATCCAAATGGTGATGATCAGAAATAATGTTACATTTAAATTTTTAACAATTTCTAAATCAAAATCGATGTAACTTCTATTTTATTAATTATTTTCATGAAGAAAAATGAAATTCTCTCGAATTTTTAAAACGCTCTAAATTTTAAATGAAAATATTAGTTTAAAACAGTAGTTAAATTTAGAGTAGATTTCAATAAAAAAAGGATTTTATCATCTTTGCATGAAACACCTTTGAATATCATTAATAACATACATATTTTATAGAACTATGCATTATTCTACTAAATCACTTTTCATAAAGAACACAGTCCTGGACTGAAAAATTATTAATTTTTATAAGAAATCAAAATTTTCATAATGTAGATTAACATTAGGTTCATAGCATAAAACAGTTTTGCAAGCTTAAAGAGAGTATATTTTTGACTAGAAACATTATGATAATCATGGACAATTGATTGATTATACACGACATCATAGGGCATCGAGTAGACCGGAGTACTATTTGAAGCAGCTTGCTTAACAAGTGATGTATTCACTGAGCGAACACTTTCAAATTAACGTTTGAATTAAAAATGTAAGTTTTAGACACACATTCATTTTGATAACATGGTAGATAGCATACAGACCGTTCCCTCGGCACCTCGAGACTCATCCGCACGAGAGCGTCTTAGATTTTGGAATTAGATATCGTCGACCATGTTATCATTGAATTCACAAGTGCTTGCAGTTTGCTTAGCGATTTAATTTTATTATATGCAATAAGAACCTTGCTATAGTAATTTGCGGTGAGTTATTTGGAATTTTTGGCGGAGAGGGATTTATGCCCGACCACATTGTATATTATATTGTGTAACTATATTGATGTAATTTTTAATATTGTCAGTGGAAGTTATAATTCTACCCTATACGTATATGTCTAAACTGAGTATGTACTAACTCTTGCTGCTGAAAGTTTTTAAACTTACTCTTAACTCCTTAATTATTATACAAGGTCACTCAAGATTGTCTCTGATTTAACAGTAATTAATTAAGTTTCATCGCAAATGTGTCTAATTCCAAAAACTGATAAATCCACACCGCTTTTTTTCATTTTTTCCCATTTGCACTGGAATCACTGTTTTGCACTCATATTTAGTAGGAATGTAAAAACAACTGTTTTTTCTTCTTTCTAAAGACGTTGTGGGGAGATTATCGTTAAATAATACAAAAAAGTTTATTAATGGACAATATTCAATAAATGCTTTCATAACGCTATCAGAGTCAGTTGTTTGGAGATCCTTAGCAATCTGGTGCAGAAAGTGAAGAGAATTATTGGTACTTGTCAACTGTACAGTTGCATAAGTTGACCAACCACAATAAAAACACGCAAGACAACTGAGTTAATTGAAACTTCCACATTCACAATTACTTCACAATGAACTGTCACCTGCAGATGAAATACATCAACAAATTGCAATGAATTAATTTGAGGTTATATTTTGTTATATTTATTCGATTAATACCTTACTATTTTTTATTGCAATTTTTATAAATGATAGTTCCATTACATATTTGTTTGGACACTGTCACTGTTCTGACATTATATTGCAATAGACTTATAAACGAAAAACAAAACAAAGTTTCATGGTGTCGATTAATCAGAGTTAAATTCTATTGTGTGTCCATGCCGTACGTCAAATTAATTAAAACAAGCACGAAAGATACAGCCCATGCATTAGAAGGCAATCCATATTTGAATACAATGGTAAAACAGTGTGAATGCTTAATTGAAAGGAGTAGAATGTTGTTAATTATCTTTTTTAATGTCTGTTTCAGCTTTTATTTACCCTTGATTTTTTATTTAAACTTTAATTATAGCACTTGATTATAATGAAATCCTTCTTATATTCTTTTAAGAAAATACAACAAACCACCATGTGGTAGTTAAAATTGAATATGTTTTTATTTATTAATTTCAATATAAAAGTTTTTTGCACTTAATGACATTTGCCACAGTACAATATATGCACTCACTGTGTGAATCGGAGTACTGCAGTGATACTGTTCATTTTAGAAATAATTTACGAATTGCAACATATATTTCAATAATAAATGGACGCATCGGTTTTTGGAAATACACACTTTATACAATATCAATGCTTTAAATATCAATTGTTTTAACTATTTAAACACATTTACAATTTTATTCCATGAACCTCATAAAGAAACAAAATTGGAACAATATAATCAATATACAAGCAGCTATTCAACTCCCTGAAATTATACAATTAAATATTTAACCTTTTGGTCGCCGGTATTTTCAACACTCATTTTTATATGGAAATGCACTGATAGATGCATCACAAATCATTTATTACATTGTTTTTTATTATTTTTTATCAAAAAGTTGAACATAGCAACATTCAAAGTTTATTTTTTCAGGACTGACACACAAAAATAAAACAACACATGGACTGAAAAAATTAAACAATTTATGATTTTTTTCGCTTTTGAAAGTACCTATCAGGTAATATAATATTTTCTCTACAATATATAGATTTAAAATGTAAAAACTTCAAGTACTATCACAAAAAATATATTTGACACAGTCTTTTGACACCTATTTTACTTGAATGTAAATGACATAAGAATGACACAATATTTGAAAATCATATATTATTTGATGTATCTATACATAGATGATTCTGCTTTAAATTTAGTTAAAAAAAGATATATATATAAATTCATAAATGTTTTCGTGATGGTGTTTCCCTATCTGCAAGTCATTGGCATCTATTTGGCTAAAAATGCAGTATTTACTACTAATAAACACTCACTCTCCTTTTATGGCAATTGAAATTAAAAGTATTGATATTGTCCATTACAAACATAATTTAAAAATCTTATATCTCACCAAAGTTTTTAACACTAGATTACATTTTCATTTTGTAAATAAAATTAACCAATTATTATGTAAATATGTAAAAAGGATTAAGATTATTGTTAAGTTTAACAGCTTTTTGAACAATTAAAAAAATCAATCATATTTTATGTAATGCGTATTAGTGCCAAAAGGGATACCATTTTTAACTAGAGATTTAATTATTCCGAACAAAAGTAATTTGTCCCTAATTCTATTTAACTCATAAAACTAATAATCATTGATATTTTATTGGAACACTGCTAAATAATTAACAAAAGACATACTTTTATTTAATTCACCTAAACAATAAGTCCGCTTAAAAGCTTAATTAATCGTTCCGTGCTGGAAGTATTAAATCAGTGTTTCTTAAGATTGAGGAGGTAAATACCGTTCTTATATTCTTAGCATTTGGAGACACTGTTCGAATATGCGTAGGTAATTGGATAATTACATACAATCCGTTATCCCTGTCAATTATCGTGAGAAGGTGAATTTATTTGTTTGTTTTTCTGAGATTTTTTGCATTCTGATCACGATTATATAAATTAGCTCTTCTTTCAAGATTCCCAATAATTTTAATTAAATGATACACATTATGCATTTTTCAAATTCGGGTTGGGCTTTTATTAATGTTGTTAAATGGTGGGATGAATACAGGAAAAAAATTTTCCAAAATTTAAAATACTAGATTAATAATTTCCATTTTAGGTATATTTTAATACAACTTTTTAGTTATCTCTCTCAGTTTCAAAAAAACTCTCACTTACTT
Source organism: Himalopsyche japonica (assembly GCA_028555115.1). Classification (NCBI taxonomy): domain Eukaryota; kingdom Metazoa; phylum Arthropoda; class Insecta; order Trichoptera; family Rhyacophilidae; genus Himalopsyche; species Himalopsyche japonica. The sequence goes on along the minus strand of JAHFWJ010000353.1, from coordinate 345,916 downwards.
TTTGTAGAAGATGAAAAAAATTGATAGACACGCTTATAATATCATTCACATCTTTAAACAATATTGTATTAAATCTGAAAAAGACAACACCTTTGAAAATATATACTAGATGGCAGTATGCTAAAATAATTCAGAAAAATGACAGCACTGATTATGAATTTATCACAGCTTCAAATGCCATTATGAAAACTATACAATGTCAATTTTACTCTAAAATTTTTAACATTACTATTTTTGTTTTTCAATTCTTTTTAACACGCTTGAAATAAACACAATAATATTTTATTATAGTTGTTACCTCCCATAGCTATAGAAATTAAAGCAAACAATTATTTATTATAGATTATTGTATGCTTATAACATCAACAGATTTCATTCATAGTTTTGACAGATTACTTATTTGATAAAAACTAAATCTATTATACAAATCGTCGCCTTGGGTAAATATGGTTCTATTTACTATTTTTTCACTAAACCACCTTTTTATGCAGTTATAAAACTGTGAATAATTCAATTTAAAATTGAGTTAAATGTATATTTAAAAAAAATTTAAGATGATATTCAATTTTTAAAAATGGAATTTCAAAGATCCATCTGCCTGCACAATTAGAAACTCTGCATGTAAGAAATCCTAACCCCTAAAGCTGCTGTCCCTTTCATATGCACATAAAGATAAATCAATATATTTCATAAAGGTTCTCTTGTATATGAAACAGATGTCAGACTGTGGATGTGAGAGAGGGAGACGGAGTATTTTCAGATGTCTCATTCGTACAATTGTCATACTTATTATAATAATGATGAATTTCAACAGAATTAATTTAGTGGCAGAGAATTTATGTCTGTATTTTTAACATGAAATAGTCCACGTAATTGCCTACAAATTTCTTGTTAATATGTCTGTATTAATATATGTTTTGTTTGATTTTTATATAAATTTCTCATAACAGTTATTAAGAACTTTATTACCTTCAAGAACATTTAATGACATCAAAGCTCTATCTACTAGCCAGATTAAAATGTTCACATAAATGACTATCTTAGAAGTATCGTTTTGATAATTAAAACACGTATAAATAATTTACTTTTAACCTGAAATTTTGATTCTTTAACAATTTTGATTTCTTCAGATAGAACCTTGTTAACCCATGGTAATGATATATTATTAGAAAAACATTTAAATTCAGAATATTTTTTTTAAGTTAACCTACAGTAAATTTACAATATTTTAATGTTTTTGTTAATTCAAAACAAAATAATTACTCTTAAGTAAAATGTTACATAAACTATCTGACAATCTAATTAAATGTATTTCATAATATTTATTTCTTGTGACATTTGTATGCTAAAGTAAGAGAGAATAATGATTGTAAATAATTTAAGAATTAATAACTAATAGTTATTTAACTAAATAACTTACAGGACGAATGTTACGTTATATATATATCCTTATATCAATAAATTATTATGTTTCTCATTAATATTATACTTACATTAAAAAGCAGAAACCATTTTTATTATTATTTATTATTCCTTTTCCTTAACAATATGTAAAGTTTTTATACTAACAGTCTATAATTAAAAAGTAAACGTGTGTATATTATAAAATATTGTGCTTCCAATTACTGTGCAGGTTTCCACTATGGGAAAATTGAATTTACCCATTATTTTGTTTTTTCAATCAGTTTCATTAGTCATAAGAAGTTATCAAAACTAAGTACCACATATGCTGCAGGCCTTAGATCATAACCTTGCTTATCACTTTTAAGGTGTTATCTGTCACTTCTTGACAGAATGGGCTTATATTTACATCAATAAAACGTAATTTTTGGTATTATTTCTACAAATTTATAAAATAATGTCACTTATAATATGTTAACCGTCATTCTTGATGCAAATGCATGATATTTTAAGTAATAAAACACATTTTTCCAGAATATACTTTATGATTAAGACTGGTTCCGCTCAACGCGAACCCTATCAGCTGATACAAATAACAAATAAGCGTATTTATACAAAATTTTAACTAACAATTAGCAGGCTACGAAACCAATGGTTCAAGAACTAAGAAACAATCAAATCATATTATGCTGTTCATGCACCTTCATATGCATTATCAATTGACACAATACAATTTAATACTGCACATTGACAATGTGAACTGTGCTGATCCGAGTATAGAGTATTTAAAATATTAATTTAAATTAGTGTTTCCATTCAACAAACTTATAGAGATTATCAGGATAAATCGAACTTTTTTCCAATGTAAAAAACTGCTTGCACATGTAAGCTTCAACACTGACAACACTAATTTATTTTTGAGTATCCACTTTCAAATACACTGCAATCGACCGTCTAAACAGTTCGAATATGGACTTTCAATGGGTTAATTATTTAATTCATGATAGCTTAATTATAAACCTTTCCCATTTGTTATTGTAAACAAATATTTCAGAATTATTTCTGAACTAATTTTTCTTGTACAATGGACTGTTAATTTGCTTTAATTTTTGATTGACAGATCTCCTTAATATTATATTTGTAAATGATTTATAGTCATTTATGTATATTCTGAATAATTACCTATAAAGAGTTGCCAATTGTTTAATACACTTTTAATTTGTATAAATGGATTTATTTTAGTTTATATTGTATCAATTGATAATACTCGCAATGATAAAAACATGTCCTCACCGTTATGTCATAAAATTATAGTAGAAATCATAAACCTTTGATTATAAAATTACTAATTTATAGCCACTGCTTGGATGAAAGTCTTTATAATTACATATGTCAGGTTTTCAATAAGTTTTGTTTGTTTAAAGACTATTTTTAATTTTAGACATATAAATCACGAAGCAATGGCTTTCCATATTTTAAATAGCTTGTCAGAGCTTTTTTTTAATTTTACCTAACACTTCATTCTCAATGTTTTTTTGTTGCCCTGACATCTCTAATATGTGGAAAAAATATATTGTTCGTTGTAAAGCCAACGGATCAGTCCTTTACGAAGTATTCACTAATATTGCCAGAGTCTATATTCGATCGACTCCATAGAACTAAAAACGTTAACAGGGATATGTTAGCCTTTTTTTATTTTGATAATCACTGTATTTTATTTATATAAATTTGAATTGTTGAAACTTTGTACGATTCTCCATGTCTTGTCACTAACGACACGAGTTTCGCCTTTCAAAACCTTCAGGCATTCTACCACACAAATGCAACAGATCTGATAAAGGCAAAACAATGGTTATTAGTGACAAAATGCATAAAATCATTCAAAGCTTAAACAATTCAAAATTGATATTTTATGGGATCAATATTATTTAATGATTATTTATCCTATTTACAGAAATACTGAAAAAACCTTGTTTAGTATAGTTTTTTCCAAATTTAACTAAGTGTCATAAAATAACTATGTCACATTCAATTTATACAAGATGATTATTGTTTGCTTTCACTTGAAGAACTATGACATGCAAATTGTTATGATTGACAGATATTCAAAATGGCTTCTAATGATTACAGTTTTTAATAAAATGTGCAAATATTTTGAAATACTGCATCCATATCGAAGTGATACTTTTAATTTGTGCAAAGGATTGATCTTTAACATATTTTAATTCTAGCTATGCATATTTATCTAAGGGTCACTATTATCCACGTCATATTTCAACAATTTTGAATAATCCATAGACAAACTTTAATTTTGGCATTGTAATGTTTGAAAACCAACTTTGTAAATAATGTACTGTAAAAATATTTGATGAAAACATATCTGTCATTGCCTTACGCCTCATTTCCGGGCGCTTTAAATGGATGTAGTTTCGCTGCATGGTTTTATTTTATTTGATGCTAAATATATTGTAGATTAGCATATTCAATTCAAAAGATTCATTTCTTCATCAACAAACAATAATTTAAATAAAATGAATACTGAATTGCTATAATTTATAATACCGACTGAGGGTGCTTTATTATTTTTCAACATTAAATTTAAATTGTCAAAGCTGTATACATTTTATCAGAAATATTATCAGAAAACTAAAATGTTAAATTATTGCATCAAAACATGGGATAAACAGCCCTAAGCCCTGAAAATAGTGAAAAAAAGATCCCAATTAAGTTCAATACTTACATTAAACAATCAGCTAAGCCTTCCGTATTCTCCTTTGCTATATTCCTTGTGTGAGATTACTCTAATAAGTCGTCAATCTGAAAAATTGAATTCTTATACCAGGTCATCTGATGAAGACAGAAAATCATTATTAATTCTATGGTAACACTTCCCGTCAATGAAGAACCCTTTTTTATAGGATCCTTAAAAGGCAGTTATCAAATTGTTATTATTTGTTAAATTTCATGCATTTATATCAAAATATTTTAAAAAGGTTCGATGAGCATACACGTCATGTCATATTCGTATACAGCAATATTCGTATTCGTATACAGAAGTACATTCAATCTTTTTTATACCAACAAAACATAGTAAGCTTGACAAAATAATAAGAAACCAACCCGGTACATTTATTGAAAATTAAGTGTGATTTTTAATGTTGAGGCAGTTGTGACATTCAGAAATTCTTGGTTGGCCACATTAGCCTTGTAGGCCGCAGGTTGAGTATGACTGGTATGCAATGTATATTCTACTCTACAGCACTGAGTATAAGTAAACAATAACCAAATATTTTTGACGTAATACGGAATTTTTTTGACTATTTTTTAAATAACTGTATTAGCTTTTTGCACTCTGATACCGCAAGAGACACAATATTGATTTTTCTCTTATATATGGAATGCCACCACACTAGTGACAAGTCATTGAAATTTTATTTATATGTTATATTTCTTTTATTAATTATTTTAACAATAATATTTTTTACCTTTTCCTTTCTTGGATGTCACTTATGAACTACTGCATCCATAATCAAATGATAACTTTAATTTTGTGACTGTGCTTGAGTGCAAAGGGTTGATGATTTCTTGAAACACATATTTATCTAAGACTTACTTTTATCCACATCATATTTCAACCATTTTGAATAATCCATAGACAAACTATTTTTTGGAGTATTAATTTTTGACAACCAACTTTGTTCAAAATAGCAGGTATAAAAATTAAACATCTCAAATAAATAAATGAGGAATTAATGCATTATTTTAATTTAATCAGGGATATAGATTTTTTTGGGAAAAATCTAGAAAACAGATTCATAATATTTATTAGCGTATACAAAAATTTCTAAGTATGATTTTTAGAATTTTATAATTTATAATAATTTCTGACAACTTTTTTTGTTTTTTGAGTAAATTTTTATCATATTTGATTTCTTAACCATTTTACATAATTAGATGTATAAATAAAATTACTTTTACCAATTGACGAAAAAAAAATACTACGTTCGAGGTTTGTTTTGTAATTGTTTATTGAAAAAAAAAAATACGAATATTCATAAATTTTTGAAAACATTTGAAATGAATTCTGTACTATTTAATTTTACTTACTAGACCCACCACTTTATTGATCGTTTGGATTATAAAGCAATCAGTCAATTATAAAATTTTTCACTATCCAATATTTCTAGCCATGAATATTATGAATGTCCAAGAATAATGACACCTAAAATATTATAAGTTATGCTAACGCTTGTCAAATATCACTGTTACTTGATGCGTAAAATTTGATGGATTTATAAGCTATTGGCATTTGGTGTATAGTTTCATAACTTGTTATAAATATATTTAGGTCGTATGGTATAACTATTTTCCATTTCATCTCAGATTGCTTTTTTTTCTTTCCTTATCGAATATTAATCTTAATGACGTGAAATTGTTGACTATCGCAATATTTTTACACAATAATCAAAGAGGTACCTTTCATTGTAAGTAAAAATTAACTAAATTAGGATTGTAACGCCTGTGTGTTAGAAGAAATTCTAAATGATGTTTTTTTGTTTATTCACTTGATATGATTATTGAACAATGAACAGGATATTCACACTTTTACAGGATTTAAACAATTTGCTAAAATATTTTATTTTAAGATGTATTTTGTCAATCCTTATTTAGTCAAAACTTACATTAGTAATAGAGTATAATATTACAAGGTTTACAAATGACAAACTAAAATAAATTCACTCTTTAATTTTTTTCAGATTATTAAAAAATGCTATTAAAAAACACTGCTCATTCCAACCGGTTCAAACATAAAAAAATGCTGTAAATACTTGCGATCATTACTAGCTGTTAATTGATGCAATCTTAATTAACAATATGTTATAGTGTTTGGAATGATAATAAAAAAATGTTCCAATACTGCAACTCCAGACAAAAATGGGTTTTCAATGTTCCAACACACACACAATGTGAAGTAATCACAAAATTTTGCATGATATTAATTTTAATATTTTTACCAAAAGAACATTGAAATATCATCCCACGAAAGGTAAAGGATTCAATACAGTGAATTCTATACAACTTTAATAAATGCAGGTTTCTAGAAAAAATTGTTACCTCTATTTTAATTATGTAATCATGCAATAGAACAAATACATGCCCAAGTATATTGACTGGAATTACTGTCATTGCTTGAATCAAAATGGCCGCCTGACATGAATGCCTACAGCTGACTTGAAATACGTTTTCTGTATATTATGTTAATTTCCTGATTTTTGTTCAAATTGTGTCAATTATTCTTTCTCTCTTTCATGGGTAACGTGAAATGATGTCTTATGAGTAGTGCAGAACCGCTGAGAAGTTTTTAAGTCATCTTCACTAATGTTTGTATGATATTGTAGCCTCATCAAAACAAATAATTATTGTAAAGGAATATATTTATGTATATAATGTTTCATACAGAGTTTAGGACCGTGACTTTGGTAGATGAATGTATTAACATTTTTATTCATCTCCAGGAATAAATTTTACTTCATTATAAGCACGTAATAATTAAATGATAATTAAATTTTCTTGATTAGGTATGCTTATGTCAAGCCTTATTTATAGAAAAGCACCGAAGCGATGTGATATCCAAAAGAATTGTTCTGTACTGAACGTATTCATTAGGTTATAAATATGCTATGTAATATAATTCTTTTTTAATTGATATTAACAGAAAATAAGTTATAAAAATTTTAACCGGATAATATTTATAAGCATATGTTAATCAGCAATATAAATTTGTATACAACTGTTTCAAATTTATGTGTTGTTTGTAAATTTATTGAAAACATCTTCTAAGTAATAATATTAGAATTGTGGGTTTTTAATCTTATCATTTACACTACACGTTGCTTAACTAAAAAGTTCGCTTACTTATAACGTAACAAATATGTGTAGATAACTTTGTAAAAATTTTATTGTGTTGACTGCGTAACATCAATCATCAGATACTGCAGACTACTATTCATATATTGCTACCTTAAATCGTTAATTCTTATTATATCTCAGATAAATTTAAAGAAAATTGTCAATCATTGGAAGTTTATTCCATTGCTTTTAGTTTTGTTAAGAAATGGTATGAATTGTCTATGGGAACTTATTGTCTATTCCCAACAGGGACACATTCCTCGTGCAATATTATTTGGTTCTTTAACATCATCATTAAATTAATCATTTAAATTTAAAAAAAAAACTACACACACCAGGGGAATAGAATAAATAATTTTATAACACTCTCTTTAATATAAAAATTTGACATTATAAAAAGACAACAACACTTTCAAACATTGTTTAATTGATATTACCATTGAAAAAATTAAATGTTTTTATGTTCATTTGAAATGTTAAAGAAAACTGACCATTATTTATCTCTTTAATAGGAAAGAAATTTGTCGTTGCTTGAAAAAAAGTGGTAAACATATAATTGCTAAAAATCTCCAGGAGTATGTATAAACTGGAAATCAATGATTGCTTGAATAACTAAAATAACAATCCGTCTTGTTACTGATGTCTGTGTAGAATATTCCTGAGAATTCATCACTTAATGATATCTATGAAGTGAAATTAATAGCTTGTGGTTAGAGAGTGGAGAAAGTAAAGTAATTTCATATTATTATGAAACTAAACACATTATAAAACTTTTGCAAAAAAGTCAGATAGAGAAATGTAACATATAACTTGGTTTATCTTAATCTTCATGGCCACAAGTTTACTATCCATGACAAACAATCGATAATATATTTTACAGGAAGAATTGCATTGAAAATTTTGTTATAGTGACATCTGTTGATAAAAATATTTGCTAATTAAAAACTATTAATATCAATTCTACTAATACGGCTCTTGCTATCATCAGATGATTAAACTTTTAACAATTTTTTTATTTATCCAACAATTAATTAATTGCACTATTAAATGGTGTAATGTATAGCTTTTAAGAAATGCATCTAACTCAACACAAGTATTTACCATATTTAGAAAAAAAAATCATCAATAGATGTCACTCACAAAATTTTTCAGCAAACCATAATTGATTATTAATTTTTTTTTAATTTCATAATATCTGTTTAACACAATATATTCCTAATGGGAAATGCTTTATTTATGATGATTCATCTGTTTAAAAGTATGAAAATATTAAATATCCTAGGTCAGTGTGCTAAAATGGTGTAGAAATTTCTAAAATTTATTGCGTGTAGAAACAAAAATTAGCTGTCAATGTTAAAAAACTATTAAAGACCCGATCCGTAAGCACCAATTATTTCAGTGTGTAATATAAAAAGTGTATGTTAAAACATTTTATATTTACTATTATGTCGTTCTATTACATGTAAATTGTTATATAAATAATTAATTATAGATATATAAAAAAAAACATTAAAATAACAAATGAATGTATAAATAAAAAAGCTGAAATAAATCTCATGAAAAATTCTACGTTCACAATATTTATAATATATTATAATTTATTTACCACATAATGAATACTTAACATGTTTGTCATTATTACATTGTGACTTGTCAATACAAGAGGAGTAATAAAAAAATTGTTTAATTTTTGAAATAAATGTCATTTTTCATTGAAAGTTCATTTATATAAAATATGTCGACAAACCCTTCCCTTATATTTAATTCCATTTCTCCCACTCGAAATACCGTTTACAAAAATATTTATATTGGGAATCGATTATGAAACATTTTACACAAATTAAGCAATTCTTCAAAAAGTTTATTATAACCATCATAAATTATATACTAGTCAAATCTGGTATATTGACCACCATTGAACTGGAGAGGTTGGAAGGCCTCGTATCATATGAATCTATTGTATTCATAGTTAATTGACTTAGTGCTGGGGACGTCATGGACCTATGATATACATTATGTAAGCACATAGATGAATTGAAAATTGGTTCCCTAAATTTAATAAAACCTTATAGATGAATGAATAAAAATATTTAAGTTTTAAAAATCGTCTTAAAATATAATAATAATAACCAAAATTATAATTAAAGACAAGTGTTTCTTTATATTATCGTAGAAATGTATTAATTTATACACACATTCATAACTTTAAGGAACTGACAAAATTTCTTGGCCTCTATACTATATGCCATAGGTACCCAATCTGGGAGTCGCAAAGGATTTTTTGGCAGGTCGCCAACTTATACGGTCAACTAAAATTTTTTTTTTGTATGCTTTTGAATTGTATGGGGGATCGCGGGTCACATGGATTTTATGAAAATGGTTCGCCACCCGAAAAGGTTGGGAACCTATGATATATGCAATTCGATGATATTTATTCGAACAAACAAGGATCAATATCCCGTGAAATTGAATATATATAATAGAATTGTTTTTGGGAATCGTGTTAGAACAAAGACATATATTGTATATTAGATCTTTATTTCATACAGTGTTATTTCAATTTTTTTTCAAGTGTTCTTTGAAAGTCAAGACTTTTTTATACGATATATTTTGAAACGCAATTACCGCATAAAAAGAGGATTGCCTGTTTATATTTTTTTAATTTTTAAATAATTTAAAAATGAAAGTCATTGTATGTGCATTAATTTTAAAGTAAATAAACACTTGCCGATAAAATAATAATAAGGCTATCTGGTATGCATGAAAAAAGAACGTAAGCATCGTTTTATATGATGAAATTTTTTGATTTCTGTGAACCATCCTACGGAAATAAAAATAGCTGACCCAAGTGTAACATAGAATGATTTATAATTGGATCTTTTTTTTAATCAGTTTGTGTTAACCCTTAACCTACTAATATCTCAATTGTTGAGACGGCTGATTAGAGCGTGTTGATAGTCGATATTCAAGATAGTAATATTGACAATGTCAAAATATTCTTGTATGAATAAATTATTGTGTTTAAATATAACCCTATTTGTTCATATAATCATCATATGTTTGTTTAACACTAACGGCAATGAATTATTTTTTAAATATTCTGTGCTAAAATAACAGTAGGGATTGTATAAAGGGACTATGACCGAAAGAATCGTCTATAGAGGATTAGACGAACCTCATGAAAAATGGCTGTTTTCGTCTTATATTACAACGAAAAAATCGATACGAAGTCTTTTATAAACCTGCCATAATATATTTCATACTAAAATACCTAAATTTCAATAAACAATTATTTTTTATGTGTGTATTGTCATATCATCAATTAACGACTGATAAAATCGAGTACCCCAATCATCGCGGCCGCTATCCCATACTTACGCCGTTTAATGTTGCCAGTAATAATATAAAATGAAAAATTGAATTATAATAGTTTTTCCTTATTAAAGAAAATATGTGTAAAACACTTTCATTTCAGATTACTGTGGGTATAAACATTGTATCATCAATATTAAAAGAGGTCATACTAATAAATTGACAATATGCACTACCATCCGCTGCGGCTACCCTTTTCTTATATGCTGTATTCTACAGCATAGTTTCTCAACCTTTTTACATTCGAGGACGAACCAAGAAATCCAAAATTGTTTTGTAGACCATCAATATTGGAATAAAATAATAAATAATTTATATAATTGATTTTTAATCAAAAACAATTTTGCATCACCGTATTCTGATAAAACAATATTTAAGTATATTAAAACAGACAGTAACAAAAAAATATATAATTTAAAAATTCGATTGTTTATCGAAATCATATCACATCGCGGACCACCGATTGAGAACTAGGTTCTACAGCATAACAACGTTAAGCGTGTTTAAAAATGTTGCCAAGAATTTCCGGGGAAAATTTCTCAAGAATTGGTTACACGGTTAACCTTTACTTCATTTGGGAATGAATTTAAAGTTAATAATTAACTAAGTAATTTATTATGTCTTTAAATTGAGTTTAATTCACTTACCATATGACGTCGCGAGCTTTTTGAATACCTTGTAATCAGTAAATGATGCAGTGACTTGGTTAATCAGCATGACTGGCGAGAACAATAGATCCGACTGATTTTTTCCGTTCGTTGTCCATTTCCGGACATCCCCAAAGAATGTTGCCACATTTACAAACAGAACTTATTAACTAACCAGTCAAGCTGGAAGGACTTTTTACAGCGATGAAACCATGGTTAATTATGAATTGGCTAGTCCAAAAACTAGGCTTCAAATCATTAGTTAACTCCATTATGAGATATTACAAAAAAATGTGTCGACCTTTTGCAATCCGAAAAATATGTCCTTTAAATTAAACCTGGAGCTTGGCAAGCACATACGTAATTCACTGATTAAACTGGCATTTACTCGGTAGAACTCCATTATAACACGGTGAAAAAATAGCAATGCATTATAGTTCTACTTTTTTTTTATATGATACAATTGATAGCTATTTCGGCTCACGCCATCGTCGGAATGGCAGACCTCCATTATAACACGGTGAAGAAATAGCAATGCATTTTAGTTCTACATTTTTTTTATAAGATATAGTTGACAGCTATTTCATTTCACGCCATCTTATTGATTGAATTTGCATTTACTTGGTAGAACTCTATTATAACGCGGTGAAAAAATTGCAATGTATTTTATTTCAATTTTTTTTTTTTATAAGATATAGTTGATAGCTTTTTCGGCTCGTGCTATCTTATTGATTGAATCGCGTTTATTAGGTAGAACTCCATTATAACACGGTGAAAAAATAGCAATGTATTTTATTTAAAAAAAAAATTCACAAGATATAGTTGATAGCTATTTCGGCTCGTGCCATCTTATTGATTGAATCGGCGTTTACTTTGGTAGAACTCCATTATAACACGGTGAAAAAATTGCAATGTATTTTAGTTCTACAAAATTTCACACTTTCAAATCACCTATGTCTTATAAGAAAATTTGTAGAACTAAAATACATTGGTATTTTTTTCGCCGTGTCGCGTAATTCACCACTGATTACACATCTGTATCAGTAGAGTCGGAGTCGTTAAAATCGAGCGACTCACGAGATATTACAAAAAAATGTGTCGACCTTTTGCAATCCGAAAAATATGTCCTTTAAATTAAACCTGGAGCTTGGCAAGCACATACGTAATTCACTGATTAAACTGGCATTTACTCGGTAGAACTCCATTATAACACGGTGAAAAAATAGCAATGCATTATAGTTCTACTTTTTTTTTATATGATACAATTGATAGCTATTTCGGCTCACGCCATCGTCGGAATGGCAGACCTCCATTATAACACGGTGAAGAAATAGCAATGCATTTTAGTTCTACATTTTTTTTATAAGATATAGTTGACAGCTATTTCATTTCACGCCATCTTATTGATTGAATTTGCATTTACTTGGTAGAACTCTATTATAACGCGGTGAAAAAATTGCAATGTATTTTATTTCAATTTTTTTTTTTTATAAGATATAGTTGATAGCTTTTTCGGCTCGTGCTATCTTATTGATTGAATCGCGTTTATTAGGTAGAACTCCATTATAACACGGTGAAAAAATAGCAATGTATTTTATTTAAAAAAAAAATTCACAAGATATAGTTGATAGCTATTTCGGCTCGTGCCATCTTATTGATTGAATCGGCGTTTACTTTGGTAGAACTCCATTATAACACGGTGAAAAAATTGCAATGTATTTTAGTTCTACAAAATTTCACACTTTCAAATCACCTATGTCTTATAAGAAAATTTGTAGAACTAAAATACATTGGTATTTTTTTCGCCGTGTCGCGTAATTCACCACTGATTACACATCTGTATCAGTAGAGTCGGAGTCGTTAAAATCGAGCGACTCAACTATTTTGAATATATCTCAGTGAACAATTTGTCGGATTGGTAGGTTGTTCTTTGATTTAATGCACATAAATAGGAAATGTATGAAAAAAGGTGAAAATTAATTAATTAATTAAGTCGGAGTTATGTTGCTGGTAAATGCCAGTCAATGCAAAAAACTAATGCAATACCACAGTTATTGATATCACATATTTGATTGAAAATTCACTTATCGATGGTGTTACCATTACTAACCTCTTTTGTTTTTTTTTCCACGGATTATTTTTCTTGTTGACGTAAAGAATTAATACTCCGTTCTGGAACGAAGAAACAATGACGTAATTACTAATCAGTGAAAAACAAAGGCCAAGGCTATCGTTTATTTTATTTTTTATATAATATAGGTACATTCGAATACAATATTCATTTAAAGTCGATATGAAATAATGCAATCGACTATCACGGCATCGTGAAATATAAATGAAGATTGTGGAAATGTGTAAAATGCGGATAAATCGGTTAAAAACTATCGTGACGGATGAAAATGCTTGTGTTTGTTTTTACTTCAATCATATACAATAGATCAAATGATATATTCAAACATACGTGAATGGAATATTTACAGCCCAGAGCACCTTGGTGGCACTGTATTTCATAGATGTTCAAAGTATATTAACAACAATTAATTTCATAACAACTTTACATTCATAGTTCCACGATTATCCGCTTTTTCCGACAGAATTTAAAATATAGTGTATAGAATATTTGAAGACGCCGAATGGCGAAACCCGGTTTGTAAGTGACAAAACATATGGTATCTTACAAAGTTTCAACAGTTCAAATAAATTTTATTGCTTACGAGACTATTTTCCCGATAAAGGTTGAACATTATTATGAACAAATCAGTTGGTATTAAATTAATTCATAAATCAATTTCGTCACAAGCATAGAATTGACATTTTTTCTTAATTCGTCTTTTGTTTAAGCCGTACAAGGCATTAACTAACTATCAGTTCGAGTTTATACATGTAAAAAAATGCCTGAAGATGTAAAAGGTCAAAACCAAAATAACTATTTAGAGATGTATGGAAATGTACAAAAAATTATCGTTTCTAATTTGACATCGAAATTCCATCAAGTACCATCTATGTTTTCGTTATTTTACATTTTTTGCTAGAACCCTCAGGAATGGAAGTTTCGACTTTTTCAGTGCATCCAATCAACAGACTTGATTTTTTTGATGCTATACATTACCATTAAGTTTATTTTTACTTATCATTTAGATTTTTTCGTTATACATATAACTAGATTCAATTACGTGTAATGTCCATTTGTAATTGTTTTCAATGATGCTCTTTCCAAGTTTAAGCAAAACCGACCTTGGATTCTCAATATTGTTACTCTAAAATTAAAACATATTTGAAAATAAATGTGAAACGCAGGTTTTATAACGTGCAGCTAATTGCACTTGAAAAAATGCATCGGAAATAACAAACGCCACATATTATCGATTTTTTTTTGTAAACAGCCAGGTGAATAGACATTAGTTTAACGTTCAGTGTCAATTTGAAAAAAGAACACTTCGGTGCTGTCATTTTTTGGTGTGGACATATACAAAAATTTATATATGCCTATGTTTTTTAACATATTTTAAAATCAAATATCCCATGATGCAAGATGACGAAATTTTGGAATTGACCACTGAAAGTCAGTATTGTTCTTTGAATGAGTTTTATGTCGAAAAACGAATCGGCCGCGGGCAATTTTCAGAAGTTTACAAAGCTATTTCCGCAAAAGATGGAAAGCAAGTTGCAATAAAGAAAATCCATTTCTACGATATGGTAGACGCGTCTGCGAGAATGGATTGTTTGAAAGAAATCAATTTGTTACAGGTAGGTCTATCGGTGTAGTTTCTAGAACGTTATTAATACTTGTTGTTTTTATAAAAATCAAATATCTTTTTTCTAAAAAATCGTAATTGTTATTGAAAATAGGCTCTCTAATTCCGTAATTGGCTTAATATAAATCACGAAATTTCGTAATTTACTATAAATGAAATAAAAAAACAAAACATACTACAATGTGTGCCATGATTGTTTATGGACATATTTTTCAACCCTTTGCATGCCATACCATACAAAAAACATATGTTTGAAGACCGAATATTTTTAAAATTAATTCAATAATTTTGATGCTAACCAAACTTTTCCAAGTTGTGATTTTACTGAACGCCAGTAAAAATATATCTTTACTTGAGATACACAATTGCTGTTATACATATTTTAATAAAAAATAGACAAATTTTAATTGACTGCTTTCACAATTTTAAATAAATTCATGATTAATTTAGCCCATCGTGGTCATTAACAACAATGTCGACTTTGAAAAAAGTGGAATTAGATCAAAATCAATGTACATATTTATAACAAAAGTGACTGCGACATCTTGTCTCTCACGCATGTTTTGTCACTCATTACCCGAAATGTAATATTTAGACATATTTACTGAATTATTTATTGAGTCCGTGGGTTTGATATTGAAACTTAATCAATGGCTCTCAGTCTGTGTCGTAAATTAAATACATCTTGCATTGAACTCCAATATTTCAGCAATTAACACACGTTAACATAATTCGATATCTTGGATCATTTGTTGCGGATTCACAACTTCACATCGTATTAGAACTGGCAAATGCTGGAGACCTTTCGCGTCTCATTAAGCATTTTAGAAGACAAAGGAAGCTGATCTTAGAAAAGACAATCTGGAAATATTTCGTGCAGATATGCGCCGCCATCGATCATATGCACGCCAAAAGGATTATGCATAGAGGTATCTGTCTATTCTTAATACTAACATTCTTAATTAAGATTAATTGCAACAAAAAAACATTGCAAATGTTGAGATTCACCAACTATGAGAGCTTTTTCGGGTTTTATATATAATAATTTTTAAAAGTAAAATTTATTTTAATATTGTACTTTACGGTCCGCGGACGCCATATTGACGTCATTTTTGAGACAAACGTTACGATCAGTGAACGCACAGTGTGGTATCTATACTACCTAAAAATAATATGAAATTTAATTCTTACATTCAAAATTTATCGATAGATGGATGAAGAATATACACGAGGTCTAAAATTAAAATAGGAAAAAATTATTTCGGTGTAGTTATTTAACGAAAATGTGCGGACCGTTAAGTGTTAAATACAGAATTTTTTATATTTATATCTAAAGCTTAATTGTTGCAATGACGTTATTATTTTGATATTCTATTCATTATAGTTAGTTACCCGCGTAACATCGAACGTATATGTATTTGGACCGAGTAAAAAAGGTTTAGTATTGCTGATATAATCGAGTAAATTCCAACTAAAAATAACGGTTGTTGTAATACCGGGCTAAAGTTATCTACTCGAACCATCATCAGGTGATACGAAATCTGAAAATTCACACCGCTTTTTAGATAAATATCGCTGCCAACAGAAAAAAATGTTGGCAGCCCATGGCATTGCCAAATCAATAAACCTAATTAAAAAATGAAATAATATTATGACGACATTGTGGCCTTAAAATAACAATATAACATAGCAATCATTCAATAAGCGTAATAAAAGAAATTTTTATATCGATTCTGTAAACATATTTTTTCATACCTACGTAATGAATATTTTTTATGTGCGTTACATTAAATTTATCATTTAAGAATAATAAAACAATAACTTCACTGTCCTACGTCATTAAAATGGTAGGTATTTTAAGAGTAACTGAAAAAAATCATCCTTATTTAACTATTGCGACTGTTATAATATAATATCATACAATAAAAAAATACGATGTATTTTTGTTTATTTGAAAATTTTGCTTTATAAATATTTATGGTATCCCATTTGACACAGACAATTTAATTGTTGGTTTAAAAAGCATACTATTATCTATTATTCCTTGGCGAATAATAAGTAACCAAATTCAATTCATATCTATGAATAGAGAATTTTTCTTTATTTGAATTTGAATTTTGATGCGTTGTCTATTTCCACGTCTTTTGTCACTCATGACTTGTTCACCTTTTGGTATCTTCAACTATTTCATCACAAGGTTGCAATATAACTGACACATAGACATCAATTTGTATCAGTTATATAATACACAAGAGGAATTACACAAGGAAAAATATAGGCATAGACTAGCAGCTTAATATATGTAAAATATTAAATGATTTTAATAAGTACTGATTGGATCATAATTAGCTTCAATTTCCGAGATTATAATCTTATTAACAATATTACCTAATCATTTTTTAGTATTAATCAGCTAAAATTAAAATATTTTTGGGTAATTTGATGTTTAGATATAAATACTTATTTTAATTTATCTGATTACGACGTGATTAAATATCAGGTAGCCTAATGAAAGATTTTTTTTCAGATTTTTGATACATAAGGAAGGCTTCACTGATTTTTATATACATTGAATTTAGTTGTGCTCTATTTATTTGTAAAGTTTATTCATCAAATATTTTATCATCACACGTGTTTTGATGCAATAATTTATGAGATAGCTTGTGGAAAAAATATACACAGTTCTAAATTAAATTTTGAACAAGACGACTCCGACAAAAAAAAATAATTCTGACAGGTTTTTTCCTACCCTTCATTTATTTATTTATTTATTTATTTATAATTATTCGGTACAACATTTAGAATTTATAAGTTCATTGATTTTGCAACGTTAACATATGTGAACATAAAGTGTTCAAATCAACAAGGATTGCAAAAAAGTCAACGAAGTAAGCTCATGAAAAATCTACTTAAACATATTAAAAAATAGTATTCGCCTGAACTCACTATCGTCCTCATACACAAACACCGAGATTCCACGACTTTGGCTCCGACTCTGCAACTTCTGCTCTGCTTAAAAACACTATTTATGATGTGAAGTTTGGCCTAAGAACAACAACGATAAATTGATCAAAAATTCCATATCGATTTTTTATCGTAGATATCAAACCAGCGAACGTATTCATAACGTCAGACGGTCTTGTAAAGCTAGGTGACCTTGGCCTCGGAAGATTCTTCAGTCAGAAGACCATGGCAGCCCATTCGCTCGTTGGTACGCCCTACTATATGAGTCCGGAACGGGTCAGGGAACATGGTTATAACTTCAGGTCTGACATTTGGTCTCTTGGCTGTCTTCTATATGAGGTTTGTAATCATATAATATAACATGTATCTGTCAAAATTAGACAATGAGTTGTATTGCTCCGTTTTCTTACACAGTCCTTTACTGTCGTGCTTCCCAAACTAGGGGCCGCAAAATTTTTCCAAAAATGAAGTGAAATGAAGGAGTGAAAAAAATAGATTCTTTGAATTGAAAAGTAATTGTCTGTGGGGGTTACTCGATTCAATTTCAATTGTTAAAACATTGTACACGTTTGACAACAGTGTACAGGTTTCGCCTTTCGACATCTTCAGGAATTGCTTACGAGACAACTTTTCCGATTAAGGTTGAACATTATTATTAACAAATCAGTTAGAATTAAAATTAATTCATATATCAATGATGCCGAACTCAGTTCTGTTGCATTAGTGTGATAGAATGCATGAAGATGCCGAAGTGCGAAACCCGAGTCGCTAGTAACAAAACATGTGAAATCGTGCAAAGTTTCAACCATTCAAATTTTAATATTAGTATACATATTTTATGCATCCCAGCGATGAAGTTTTTTTTTTAATTGCCTATTATTAAATCATTTATTATTATAACAATTTTCGACCGGAAGTACCAAAAATTTTTTTCAGTTGATAAAAGATAGTCGACT
This sequence comes from Himalopsyche japonica, assembly GCA_028555115.1. Taxonomy (NCBI): domain Eukaryota; kingdom Metazoa; phylum Arthropoda; class Insecta; order Trichoptera; family Rhyacophilidae; genus Himalopsyche; species Himalopsyche japonica. The sequence goes on along the minus strand of JAHFWJ010000353.1, from coordinate 326,911 downwards.
ATTTAACTTGTGGAGTGACATGCAAGTACCGGCACTCGGACGATAGTGGAAATAATTTTCGTTTTTTATCTAAATAATTCATTTATTATCGAAGGATTGACTTTTTTTATAATGAATTAGTTTCCAGGTTTTAGCATACACAGAATATATGAAAAAAGGACATTTATTATGTTAAAAAAACCTCGCCCTCCATATACAAATCAGTTGGAAAATATCTACCACTCGACAGGTTAAGTATTTATCACTTTTTGAGAATCAGTGGTTTTATGTTTTAGGTAGTATGGCACTCGATACAATCTGTATATTGCCAAAGTATTATAAAGTCCAAATTTGGAACGAAATTTTTCCTCGTTTTTAGAGATACATGTCGGAATTTCGTTGCTGATTCAGATGCATCGTAAAAAAAGACTCGTTAAACCTCTTTCTGATGAAACACTCACTCAACATGTCTATGATAATCGGCGGAACGCTGTCCACATATTCTCATTTGAATATCCACACCTGTTAGTTACCGATTCGAATTATTTGTTTATATATTGGTATATTACAATGTAGTTTTTTCTTCTTAGTTTTACTTTGCGATTATCTTATCATTTGTAATTCAAATCGATTGCGTCCTCTTCAAGCCTCAAAACAAGTTCTTCCTTACGTTTTAAAAATAAAAGTTGAATCTAAAAATACGCATATCACCAACAATCATAGCAATTATAACGGAGTCTTTGATTTATGATTGGCAAGAATCAATCAATTTGACTCAATTTGGTGATTTTTTTAAAACACAAATCGATAGTATAACATACTTTTTACGAGTTGTGCTTATTTGAATAAAATCTATTTATTTATTTTGCTAGAAATATTGTCATTCTGATAGCTTGTTTGTTTTGATGATCACTTTATGTTAAAGTGAAAGATTACCTGGTTAACTTTTAATACGTTAACTGTCACTTCTTGATGGAAAGGCACGATGTTATGAATAATAAAAACGAATTTTTAATACTTATTTCAGCAATATATTTTATGATTGTTTATTTACTTTATTTATAACTACACGGTACAAAATTTACAAATTATCAATTCATTGCTTTTGTGACGTTAACATATTTAAATTAAAAGTATTGGAAATTAAACAAATACACAGTAAAACAATCAACAACGATTGCAAAAAAAGTCAACCAAGTAAGGTCATAAAATATCTAATTTAATTGAAGAAATAGCATTCGTCTGAACTCACTTTGGTCCACATGAAACATATCAACATCCGAAGCAATACCGTTGAACATTGTTAATGCTCTTACCATTGGCATGTTATGATTGCATTGTATGACTTCCTGCAAATTGTTTTCTTAGTTCTTGAACCCATGGTTCAGTATATCTGGTAACTTGAAATCAAAATTTGTATAAATATGCTTGTTTGAAATTTTTAAATGCTTGCGATGAGCGAAACCGGTATTGATCATAAAATATATTGTCTAAATATGAAATACGTAGTAAAAATTTGTTTTTATTATTTGAAATTCACGAGTTCGTCCATGGCTATACACTTCTATAAGGTCACAGTTGCTATAAGAACCTCTGGATATTTGAAGGAAATGTTTAACCTTATCTCACAAACAGTCACTCTAGGGGTATAGATTTTCTATTAGGATAATATTAATTATTATATTAATTCGGCTTAAAATTTGTCATCACTTAGTTTAGATATACCAAGTTTATCAAATTGACTTAGAACCATTGTCAAGCCTTTATTAATACAATAAGTTTTGACCAAGCTATTTTTAACTGCAATTCCAATTCAGTGAAACAATCATAACATTCCTTACGGTAATTTGCCAGAAATTTGCTAGACACCAGCGGTCGCCAACCATTGAACTACCACCAAAAATATCATGCAAAAGTACGCGTCTGCATTTCCGTTTTTTAAGTCAAATAAATGTCTTTCCTTGGCCTAACTCCAGCAAAATAACATGTTTTTATATTACCTATTACGAAAATATCCTTTCAAATTATAAATATATACTAATGGTGGTGTCAAATGCCATTCGGACGGTTACAACAATTGTTATATAATATAACGCCGATGTCCAAACTTAAATTTATTAAAATGCTGTTCGTTCTATAGTTCAAGAATATTCTGCACATTGTTTCATCGAATTCGAATGGATATACCGTTATTTATGTTGTTATGCTTAAATTGTTGTCCTTTTTTCCAGATGGCAGCACTGCAATCGCCATTTTATGGGAATAAAATGAATCTATTTTCTCTTATTCAAAAAATCGAAAACTGTGATTATGACAGCCTGCCGTCGTTCGCTTATTCTGAAAAGGTATACGTTTCTCGTTTACATACTGTTGGCATAGAGACTATATTAAAACATCTAAATGACGTCTAATTCAGTGTTCCCAAATCTTTTTTCACCTGCGGACCGGTAAAAAAAAAATCATGGACCACTAATACTGAAATATAAACGGTTTTAATTTATGATATCGACTGAAGCTTGATGGAATTTCAATATCAAATTTGAATTGTTACAACTTTGTACGATTCCACATGTTTTGTCTCTAACTACCCGGGTTTCGCCTTTCGGTATCTTCAGGCATTCTATCACACGGATGCAACAGAACTGACCAACAACAACTAACTGACAACAGTTCTGTTGCATCCGTGTGATAGAATGCCTGAAGATGCCGAAGACGAAACCCGTGTTGTTAGTGACAAAACATGTGAAATCGTACAAAGTTGTAACAATTCAAATAAATGGATAATGACAAAATATAGACAAAATAAATATTATTATTTTGCTATAACTAAAAATCATATGTTTATTATTTTTGCACGGCGAATTTTTTCAAATTTGGCATACTAAGCGTCAAACGGTATCAAAACAGTCTCATTCAAATTATTTACGTTATTTATGACATGGTTTGTCTGAATAATTTTCATAAGTTTATTCGTAACACCAACACTTTAGAATTTTTTCAGACCCTTAATCATCAAAAAACACATCGATTTTCTCGAACACAATTTTTTTAATACTGTTTTAATTTTAAGTGTCAACTTATCAACATCTTGCTATCAGCGTCTTAACAGTTGATACTTCAGTAACAAGTGGGTTAATATTTTCGGCATTTCGACACAGGCTTCTTGATTACCTGTAGAAAGCTCTTTCCACTAGACTATACATTGTAATTTTCGTGTCATAGTAACATATCATACAAATGTTTCAAATATTTTTTAGTATATTTTCAATTTATAAAATCAACGCTCAATTGTACAAGAATGGTATTAACTTTCTATTCCTAACGAAACAACATCATATTATTCAACATATAAAGGACGTAAGATGGCGGCTTTGGAACAGCTGGAAATCAATAGATATAAATCATCACACGAAATTTTAAATGAACAAAAAGTATAAGTCGGTCGCCGCTTCTCAGACCATTGCGAGGGGCTATTGCCTACTCGTAATAAACCATAACAACCATCCCGTCGAATAGTTAAGCTCATTAAAATTGCCGCCGGTTTAGCTTCATTTACATTTTCAAAATTTTTAGTTTTATTGCTAGCAGGAAATAAGCTAGGTCGTTAAAACAGTAGACAAAATGTACTGTGTACCCTACCCTATGTACTGTGTTTTCTACACAGCTATATATAGATAAACAAATTTACGTTTTGATGGTGTGAGCCGAAATAGCTATTAACTATACATTATAAAAAAATTGTAGAACTAAAATACAATGCTACTATTTCACCGTGTTATGATAGAGTTATACCAAGTAAATGCCAATTCAATCAATAATCAAAAAATAATTCAGAAATTATAAAAAGTCTCCTGATTTTTTTTTATGAACTGATGATACATCAATAAGATATAAATGAGAATTCTTTATCTTTTAAAATGATAATTAACCTTAAACATTCTTTCTCATCTTAATTTATTGAGAATTATACCCGTTTTATTAGTATTTCCGACGAACTTTATCAAGCTGTCCACACGTAACCGGAAAATACTGGCTTCAAAGTGGTTAATGCTTATATACATGTGTTTTAGCATTGATTAATATAATTTGATATTTATTTTAATGTTAATGATATTTAAAAATTCAAAATCGTATTTGAACATTGAAAAGTGTTTTTACCGGGTTGTGGAATCGGAGTCGTGAAAAACGAGCGACTCTTGTTACTTTTTCGATTAGACGATTTTGAAAAATATCTCTATGAACAATTTTCTAGATCGGTTGGTTGATTGTTGACTTTGTGCACATTAATAGAAAAGGTAGGAAAAAACTGACAAAATTAACCTTTCCCATTGGGTCAGAGTCGTGTCAATTTAGTTAATATCTGAGTCGAAGTCTTCAAAGCCCTTCTTTCTTCGAATCCTTAGTGTTAAGAATGCTTTTGTTAACGTTTCATCCGTATATGTCGACAGTAGGGTTCGCAATGTCGGGATTACTGATATCGAGGTTCCTGTATTTTGATGCTATATGATGACAAATACAGAAAGTCGAATGGGTTGCTTGACAGGTCGACACGAACTTATTAGTAGGGCTATATTAATATGCATTTTTTCATGTTTAACAAGCATGACAGTTGTTGTTTTTGTATACATATTTCATAATCACTTTTAAGGTGTTAACTGTCACTTCTTGATGGAAAGGCATGATATTTTAAATAATAAAAACACATTTTTTAGTACTTATTTCCACAATATGTTTTTTGATCAGGACCGGTTTCGCTCATCGCGAGCATTATCAACATTATCAACTAATGATAGCGAAACCGGTCGTGATCAAAAAATATTTTGTGGAAATAAGTACTAAAAAATGTGTTTTTATTATTTAAAATATTTCATAATATTAAACATAAGAATACAAAAAAAAATCATCAGCAATAAATTAAGGCGTCTATTAAAAAAAAAAAAACATTAAATCACACTATTTCCCAATCATGACGAAATGGTATTGTTTGTGATTATTTAATAAAATTGCTTTTTTTTATTTTCTATGAAATATTCTTTGTGAGATCTTTTAACTGTCACTCCGTTTTACTATGACATTATAAGAAAATAATAAAAACAGAATACTTAGTACTATTTCTGCAATTGTACATTATTAAGATTTGTATCGGAGTCTCTCATGGCGAGCATTATCAACTGATAAAATGCAAATTGAAACAAGGCTATTTATATAAAATAGTCGTTAATAATAAACGTACAGATAATATAAGTTATTGTTTTAATTTTTGAATCGTCTGTTCTGTATACTTGATAATTTTTAATTCGTTGTTTTATGACATCCTTGATTTGTATTGCATCAGTTGATAATGCTTACAGTTAGCAAAACCGGTCCTGATCTAAATAATATACAATATATTTGTTTTCTTAATAATCATGAATCAATGTATCGAAAATGGACAAAAAAAAATTTATCCAGGCATTAAAATTTTTCATGATATTTTTTTAATTTTCATCATACGCAATAATTTGCATTTTTTAAATATTAATTACTTTTTTTAATTGATATTTACATTTAAAATGGGGTTGGAGCAATAAAGTGTTCGGTTCGTTGGATAATTGAAAAATATTTTACTCCGAACCAGTTTTCTCTGGATCTGAAAGAAACCAGACTTGCCGTTCTAAATTTCGATGACTAAGGTATCTTTCGATTTGATAAGAAAGTACGATATTGTAAGACCAAACTGCAAATTGCAAAGTTTTTTTCGCCGTACAATTTATTCACACTTTCTTATCTCCTTTCTAATCCGCGTAAAAGATATTCCGAAACGGACTGTTTTATTATATTAATACAGTAGTGTTGGTGTTGAATTTATTTGTGGATATTTTTTAATAAAAAACAAGCTATATTATAATACAAAAATTAGCTTTCAGACGAAAGTCTATCAACACACTGCAATCGGCCATCTCAACAGTTGAGACGTAAGCAGTTAGTGTACAGAACGTTTGATATAAATTTTTCCATATTCATGTCTTCAGCCTTTGTGATATTTTTCTCTTTAAAGCCAATCCGGTACATTTTTACATTCGAATTGTTGAAACATTAGTGAAGACTTGTTTTTTCGGCATTTTCAGGCATTCTATCACACGGATGCAACAAAACTGACAAAAATTGTACATTTTTTTGAAGTCGTGTAAATTAAATTACATCGCCGAATAGTGAAAAATAAAATCAAGTGTGTTGAATTTGAGTTGTTGAAACACTGTACGAATCCACATGTTTTGACAATAACGACCCGGGTTTTATCAATTCGGTATCTTCAGGCATTCTTTCACACGGATGCAACATAACTGACCAACAATAAACAGTTAGCATCGATTATATATCGAAGGAGTTAATTACAGAGGAAAACACAGACACTTAGGCTAACGTCCAAACAAACAACTTAAATTACTTTTAATACTATTCATTTAATAATAACAATACTCAATTGTCTGCGATAAATTTAATTAACACTAAATTCTGTTAATGTGTCTTTCATAAGGATTCTACAAAAAATAATAATCATCTATCATCAAAATGCAATTGGGTAATTTCAGATTTAGAAACATTTACTTATTTAAAGTTTGAAGGTAACTGTAAGAATTAAATATCGATCCATTGAACTGGTCCCAGGTGAAGAATATGACAAGAGGTAATTGGGAAGATTTTGCTGGTTTCAAATATGACTTAAATTAAATAATCGACTTCTATTTATTTTTAAAAACTCCTGATAAAATAATTTATGATCACTCGTGTGTTGATGCAATAATTTAACACCTTCATTCGCGTTAAATGAACGTTTTTATGACAATAACTGATAAGCAAATGTAGACGTATTTTTATATAATCAAAAAGTAATTGAGTGTTCTGCTACAATTGTTGATGTTAAGATAGCAATGTATAATTTTAAAATTATTAAAATAAATCCGGCCATATTTTGATTAAATAATTAGCTTGTAAACGATCCTGAAACTACGGTTACTGAATTGATATAGAATACTTCTCGGTCAGCGCTAGGCTGTTGAACAGGCGCATGATGAGCGAAGTAATCGTATGTCCACTGGCCCATTATCAAATGATAAACATTTGCCGAAAAAGGCAAAGGTCTTTCTTCTTACAGTCCACGCTAAAGAACCAAGTTTTCGATAGACCCTGATCAGTTTATGTTCGTTCAAACCCGTTTATTCTGAATATAAAAACAATTCATGTAATATATAACGCACTTTAAATAACACATGATAAAATCAGTAATGCTGTAAGTTGTAAGATATGTGCTTTTTTTAAATGCATCCTTTATGCTAAATACATTTTTTTTGTGATGCATATAGTAGAATGTAAAAATCGATTCGATATCGATCGATAGGTTAAACGATCAAATGACTCAATATTTTCTCATTACGGAGTATTTACTTACCTACACGTGAATGCCAAGAAAACAATTAGATTGTTCATTAAGTCACAACATAGTGTACAAATAACTTGAGGGCTATTTATCATAAATATTGAGACTAAAATCATTTTTACTGACAATTTTAATATCGCTAACAGTCTTATATTTTTGAGCATCGACTATTTACACACAGCGAGTTGCCATGTCAACGAATGAGACTTTAGCAGTCAGCAATGATGGACCTTTTTACATGCGCGAGACAAAATATACATCAACTATCAATGCCCAATTAATATATTATATAATACATCAAATTTCTGACTGAGTTTGAGCGAATTTATTTATTTAAATAATTGCGATTGACAAATTACACCATAATTAGATTTTAGATTAGATAAGAGCTTGTTATCATTTAACAACATGGTCCGATAAGATAGAATGAGTACATTTACCAATCAATTTAAAAAAAGAAGAGGTTTTCAAGTATTGAAGATATTTATTTAAAAACAAAAATAAAATAAGTTAATTTTATCCATGAGCTATCGATTTTAAGAATTTTGTTAATCTTTACGTGCCAGCCAATCTTTTTTAACATGCCATCTCAAACACGCGTGCCCTAGGTTCACCACCACGGTTTTCGGAAGTTTTTGAGAGTGTCATGTAGATTTTTCACACACGGCACACCTTTCTATTCATTAGCATTTCACGGTACGCCCCAAACTAAAATATGTAAATTTCATTAAAAGAACTTATAAATATATATTTTTTTTTAATTTTATGAATTTTATATAAGAGCCAATGTATATATATATATATATATATATATACAATATAATAGATATTGATGGAGTATTTATAACACATAAAAAGCTTTGGCCTGGTAGACCGCTCTGGTAATTAACAGGTATTAAGAGATTAGATCCCTTAACTCTTTAAGCCGTATTTCATATTTTAAAGTAATATATTTGGGGTGGTAAATCTACGTTTAAAAAAAAGCGGCCAAACACTTCACGACCTTTTCAATTCAAGTTTTCCAACCGTACTTACACCAGGAACTCAAAACACATTTCCTGCCAATTCCAACTATTGTTTTAATATGCACTTCTACACATTTATCAATGATTGTTATAATATATATTTTATTATTTGTTCTTCATTTATATAATAATATTAGTATAAAGTACAAAAAAAGCATTTGGCTTTTTTCGGATTTAGTAATATTTTTTTTTTAATGTTTTTAGTGACATATTCTTTTTTATATTTGTTGCTTGGTACGGGTATATCTCGACGATTTTGCGATTCAATATTGGTCAATATCAAGAACAATAGCAAATTTGTCAACATTTTAAGCGAGCCCAAAAAATATAAACGTGTATATTTAATCTTTATGAAAAAATGTTTTTTTTTTATTTGATTTATTGAACTATATACTGTTTTCCATTATTGATTTTATTTCATTGACTTAATTTGAAAAATGTTAAAAACACTTAAATATTTTCAAAAATCACCTCATCTTTTTCGAAAGTTTTTATCAAATTCGGTCCGTAACCAAAGGGTTAGTAACTGGCTAGATACGTAAAAATCACTCGGCTAAAAATGTTTTTTTTTTTTTAATGTGAATAATCTAAATATTATCTACATTCTGTTACATTACATGATAGACATAGACAATAAACACAAATCTAACATATCTCATCTGTCAAGATCATTCAATATACATCAAAAAAATATATTTTCGCATAAATAATATTAACGTATTTTATTAGTGTAAATTGGTTATAATGAAATTCAACTCTGTAGCTTAAATTAACACTGCATTTTAATATAAAAAAATCGCAACATAAATTAGCATCGAAACCTTGTGAAATAGTCATTGACCTGAATTTTAACGACGTATAAAATTCTTCTAAAAGTAAATATTTCACTGTGGATTTGCTGAAACTGAACATGTTTCTTACATAAGTATATTTTATCAAAAAATTCATGCAAAATCTACCACAGGTTTCTATTTTCGTAAAAAAAAAAGTATGCATATTTCACATTTTTCAGTTAGCGAAATGATAAAAAAAATTCAGTTGGATTTTTTTTTATCTTACATAAAAATCATTTTTTAATACAAGAATAACCATGATGTGGTAGATCTTAAAATAATACGTGTTATATTCAATGAAAACATAGTTCGTTCAAATAATTCTACATTCTTCGAATGGTTATATAAAATATATCATATAAACAAGTAAGTTGTTTTTCAACTGTATATAAATGATTAGTACAGGTAGTACCCAATTCAAAATTTTCAATTCAGTTTAAACAAAGAACCTTCGAAATTCCCTGACTATTTCAACAACAGATTTGTCCATGTTTTAAGAATATAAAAGATCAAATTTTTTGGATGGCCAACAACGTTTCTTCAAATGACGGAACAAGAAATATTCAACAAAAGCTGTGATATTTATGACGGTATCAAAATATTTAAGCGATCGAGAAAATTAATGAACCGATAAACAATAATTGTGGAAACGTTAAGCCGGGGATTCACTGTAAAATAGCATTGTTTATAAAGCAAGCGGGTTGCCACTTCTCAATTTATTTCCAATGGGTTTTTTCTTTTTAAAACCATAATTCAACCCTAAACATAACCAAGAAAATTTAGTGAACCTTACGATAATTTTTAACATCTTATTTGACAATTGAAACGGATGTGATAGATAAATAACAATACGAATGAGTTATTATCGTTTGAAGATGCTCCTGAAATCGGCGAAACGCGTGTAACGAGTTTACTACATAACCAGTGAAAAAAACATTTGATGTTTAAATTAATTTAAAATAGCTCTAATTTTAAGATCTTTTTTTAAAATAAAAAAGTTTTGTTTTGTACTGCTAATTTTTTTAAGCCAACATATTTTTTTTAAATCAAAGCTCTGAATCTGGTGTCAGTAGTAATGGGGTATTTCATTTTTAATGAAGCTCATTTATCTTAATATTTTGTCAGAAGCTTTTTCATTTACGATATTTATAGATATTGCCCACAATAAGGAGAAATATCAAATTATTGAGTTTCTACAACAATGCTTTAAAAATTAAACAGAAAAATATTTTTGCTTTACAAATTTCTACAAAAAGAAATTTTAAATAGTAAAAACACATTTTTAATACTCGTTTCCACAATATTTTTTTTAATCAGGACTGTAAATTGTTTCTTAGTTCTTGAACCCATGGTTTTGTTTACCTGCTACCTTTAACTCAAATATTTTGTATAAATAGATTGGTTTGTAAACGATGAGTAAAACCGGATGATTTTGATCAGGATCATAAATATATTGTAGAAATAAGTACTCTAAAAAATGTGTTTTTATTATTTAAAATATCATGCCTTTCCATCAAGAAGTGACAGTTAGCACCTTAAAAGTGACATAAAGAAATGACAATGCAATTGAATTATTATTTCCATTTTATTTTGAATAAGCGAATTGTTTTTTATAATAAATTCATTTTTTTTTAGTATCGAAGCCTTGTCGACGCTTGTATCCGTGCAGAACCAGAAGACCGTCCCGGGATTGAATATGTGTACGTGATCGCCAAGCAAATGCACTCGTTCTGGTCAAAAGAAACTAATTTCACAAGCAACGAGTCTCCAACCACCAGTTCTAACAAGGGAAATGTGATAAGAAATTTTTCAAAAGCAACTGATTGAAATAAATTATACACTTTTATGATGTTAACTGCCAACATACTGATGGAAATAAAAAGATTATTTTTATTGCACGCTGGAAGCTATATTTACGATATCTACTGAGAGTGCTGGGTGGAATTTCAATATCAAATTTAAATTTTTGAAGCTATGCACAATTCTACATAATAAATAAAATCACAAACAAAATAAAATCTCATTAAAATCAAATCAATGATTATTCATGTTAGTGATTGAATTGGCATTTACTTGGTAGAACTTCATTAAAACACGGCGAAAAAACAACATGTATTTTAGTTCTACAAGAATTTTAAGGTATTTAGTTGATAGCTATTTCAGCTTACGCCCTGGTCAGAACTATTCGATCAATAAATACAAAATCATGCTTAATTTCAATTTACTCATAGATATGTCGATGGTGAAAAAAATATTTTTACATTAACCGCTTTCCGGACATTTTTTTTTTTTGAAACATTCTCTTAATATTAGTAGCTATTTGTGCGGCAAAACATAATTGTTGAGCTATTTTTTTTTGATTTTTTATTTTCTAAAAGAAATAAAATACAATAATATTGATATCACTTTATGTTTAATAAACATTAATAAACAATAAACATTTTATCTTTATAATGCAAAAATAATTAATAAAATTGATTGATATTTGTCTAAGTTAGAGTGTTTTATTTGACACCATTATTTTTTCCTCTAAATTAATCAATATGTGTATAGCAATTTTCATTTATTTTTGCCAAAATTGCTTAGCACTAAAACGGTTAAGTAAATATTGAAAACATGTTTTTCTAGTTCAAAATTATTATATTAAAATTTTAAAAAAATTGTTCAAATATTATTCATGCGTATTTGCGTGATTGCTCGGAATTTTACATCGTCTTCAAAATCATAAATTTCGCTTGAATGGAGAATCACGAGTATGCGCGTGATCGTTGGAAACCATACTTTTTCCACGTATATAATATATGCGTGATTGCCCGGAATTTAACACCGTCAAAAATCATGAATTTTGCTTGTATAGAAAATCACGAGTATTTGCGTGAAAACTCGGGAAGCATTTGAGCTTAAATTAACCCAATCAAATACTTTCGATGGCTTCGGCGATAGTTTTGTGGAAGTTCGTTGTAATATTTTTTTAAATAATTAAACAAATGATAACTTAAATTTTATATTAACAAAACAGAACATCAAATATAATAAATTGATAATTTATGCTATTTCTTTGATACGGTTGACATATAGATAAACTTTATCTGCATATTTATTGAAATAAATAATTGCATTTTTTAAATGTTTTTAGATTGTTATGGAAAAAAAGAAAAATTCAGAGATAGCGATTAAATCTTATTTTAAATAAAATTCTTGAAAATGTAATAACTTCAGGACAGAACTGCGCAGAAAATAAAAATTAGACCCGACCCAAATATTTGTTGTGTATGTATTTTTTCAAATAAATTGGACCGATCTTAAAATAAATACACTCCCACATTATCGAGGTGAATGGCGTGACTATTATTATGATTTTTTTTAATGTAATTGATAATCTTTTTAATAAGGCAGAGTAAATTCAAATATAAATAAAGATTGTATTCAAAATGGTGTCAAGTATGTTATAAACAATGTACACGGTCCGTGAGATTAAGTTGTATGATAGTTTTGAATATCATTTCTTATCAATAAATTATTACTTCGCATTTATTAATTAATTAATTCATGAAAGAATTCATAAGACCACAAGAATAAGAAAGCTTAATCATCAATTCGCTTTAATTAAATATTTTAGCATTCTTATAAAAATTATCACTCAAACTAATTATCAACAAATAGTTCACTAAATATGTGAATAGGTTATTCACCGTGAATGTTTACTAGTTTATTTTCGTATAACGTCATGTCAAATAAAATCAAAATAGTTAAGTGTTGATAAATATGTTATTGAATTATATTTAGAAGACAATATCAGCTAAATGTCCGCGTCTGTACGCCTCAAAAATGCGTGGTCTTTTTACAGCATTTTTCATTATATTTTCAACCGGTATATCATTAATTTGGTCACAAATACTTATAGTTTACGATGTTCGGATATTTTTTAATAAGTCATTTACTGGGTTTTTTTTATATTAAGCAGCTGTTTTCTAGACTAGACCACGAGTTTTCAAACTTTGGGACGTTACGGACAGCTCTGACAATGGCGTGAGCCGAAATAGCTATCAACAATATCTTACAAAAAAACTTGTAGAACTAAAATACATTGCTATTTTTTCACCGTGCCTTACGGACAGCTTGGTTAAAATTTTGAACATCATCTAAAACACATAAATATATATTTAATCGTAATGTTAACTACATTTTTTTTTAAATTTCAGCACGATCAAGATTGTGATCATTTGAAAATGTTTGCGATGAACGATACCGGTCTTGATAAATAATATATTGTGAAAATCAGTACTAAAAATTTATTTTTATTATTTAAAATATCATACCTTTCCATGAAGGAGTGACAGTTACCATCTTAAAAAAAACGCTGAAGATCGATTGATAATGCTCACGATGAGCGGAACCGGTCCTGATATTATGATATGATTAAATATATCAATTTATGGAAATAGTACATGACATTGTGTTTTTATTGTCATGCCTTTCCACCAATAAGGGACAGCTAACACTTTATAAATGATGTGACACGTTTAATAGATTTGTTGTTGCGTTTTGGAATAAATTCTTGGTTCCTATTACATTACCAACGGTTGGCAGCCTCTGGAATATACCGCAGATAATTAGAAATGATGTCACATATCTGGCGATAATGATTTATCGACCCTGGAAGAAGAGTAATTATAGTTACGAATATATTCATTTGTTTAAATATGTCTACCTCTATTTGCGATACTATTGTTTTTCTTAATTAATCAAAAATAAGTCTTATGAACCTATTTTAGTAAAGTTCACCCAAAATCAAAACACGCTTCATGAACTTCCATACGGCGTGTCATTTTCAAATCAAGAATGATTTGATACGTAAATTAGGTGTTCACAACCGTCGGTTTTCTGACTTAATTCCATCGAGCCCATTTATTTCAAATGATATACGAGTTGTTATTATTAGTACTTATTTCAACAATATGTTTCATGACCAGAACCGATTTTGACAACAACAATATGTATACTAATCACTAATAAAAAAAATGTTTTTATTGTTTTAAATATGATACCTTTCCATCAAGAAATGACAGTTAAAGCAATACCTTAGAAGTGATATACGAGTCGCTTAAAGGCAAGTCGCGTTACATCCACTTTATGATATTATTAGTAAACGACGTTCTGTGATTTACATATATTGTTTTTAATTTTTAGCGAAAATTTATTTATTCCATTGTATAATTTATGATATCGACTGAAGGTGCTTGATGGAATTTCAATATAAGATTTGAATTGTTACAACTTTGTACGATTTCACATGTTTTGTCACTTACGACCCGTCTGATAGAATGCCTGAAGATGCCGAAAGGTGAAACCCGAGCTCAAATCATACAAAGCTGTAACAATTCAAATATTCCATTGTATTTTAGTATCTACAAAATTTTCGTATATACCACTTTTAAGGTGTCAAATGTTACCTCTTGGTGGAAAAGCGTACTATTTTATTTGGACTTATTTTTAATTTATATTCTATAAGTGGATAATTCTCGCGATAAGATAAACCGGTCATGGTGCTAAAATATATTATGGAAAAGTACTGTTTTTATTATACACAAAAAATCTTTAATATATTTTTGAAAGTGCCAATTGATTTTAATATGATGTAATTGCGATTGAAAAGTTTTCTCATTTGATTAAATATATTTAATTCCACATTTAACAATATAAAATAATCCAATTTCGCATTGAAGAGTTAGGGCGCTAATGTCATGAGCGATTTTATGGGTTTGTACGACAGGCAGTGTGCTGATAATATGATACATTTTCAAATATGAGTATTCGTATTTATTTAAATACTTACCATCCGCCATCATAACAGCGTAAGTTTCTCGAGTGGTCCGCAGACCACAACTTGCGGACCGCTGATTCATATACTTATCGACTATTTTTAATTTACCATTAAAACACACATACATAGAGTTATTAATTTTTTTATAAGGTTTTCACGAAGTAGATTTTGAAATTGGCGAACTACAAAATTAATCATTGTAATTTAAGCGTGTCCATCACGAAAACAATATTCTCAACGTGTGAAACTAATTAAATAATGACATATTTAACATAACTTCGCATGTTTGGTATTAAGTTTAACGTTCACAGATGGCGTCAGACCCTAAGGGGTAATTAAGGTCACAAAAACAACAGAAAATATTATCATTTCAATATATTTACGAATATAAGTTTGTTGAGCTTAAAATAAAATGTTTTCTTTAAATAAAAACTAAGATGTTGAGTTTATTCGACTTTTGACACTTCCAAGTAAATATTTTCAAATTATATTTGTTATGGTACAGGGAAAGTAAGTCTTGAATCGATTCTTAGTGAAGATTTTGTTTACCGATGACGGCTAACGTCTCAACTATTGAAACAGGTGATTATAGTATGTTGAAAGCTGACACTTAAAATACAATTAAGCTAACAGTGACAAAACTTTCGTAAAAACTCTAAAGCTCTTTTTTATTGAAATAAAACCAGATTTTTCCCGAAAATCTCCATAGATGGATTTAATCAATACTAACACTGAGTTAATTCTTGAAATATTTTGAGTCACATTTTTTATGTAAACCAGCAGATAACGAGTTAAACCTGTGAACGATTGTATGATTGAATTGTCATACTATTGTTTCATCTAATGTTATATCAGTGGAAAGTATATTGAACTTTATTTTCATGCGTAAACGTATATTTCGACGGATGATAATGAGATTTTTTTAAAACGTCAGCAAAACTATACTTTTACATGAAATCCATTTTCACTGTTATCAGTGGCGGACTAGGCATAAAAATATTGGTCGTAAAGAGACTAATTCTCGCCCATGGGCCTATATTTTTTACACAGCAAGGCTCAATTGTCATTAGGAAACAGCCTTTTTTGCCAATCCGCCACTGGCTGTAACATATGCATTATATATAAAATTCTTTATTTTTCATTTCTTTTAATCACAAATATCTCGTATTCAATATCGAAAACGTTCTGGAGAAAAAATTAACAAAAAAAACATTGTATTGATTATATATTCTTTACAACAATAACATTGGTCAAATACAGAATTATATTTAGGATGGGAATTTTAATATGAACTATTTTTGAGACCCCAAGTGCCTGCTTCTTGCGCATATGGCGTAATCCAACTTAAAAAAAATACCTTTTAAATACGAATATGGACAAAACACAAAGTATCTTAATAATTCTCGCGATGAACGAAACCAGTCATAATCATTGTACAACTTAATTATAGTAAATTTACTAAAAATCGCATACATATGGCTATTTTACCATGGAGTAACGGCTAATACATTAACCCTATGTCTGCCAATGTTTTAATTATGGAGATGACATAATGCAGTATATTGGCAGTACATTATCATTTAAAATATAAGAATGTTACTAGTGTTAAAAGTTTTGTGTATTTACTATTTTTGTATTAAAATACTGCCTTGTTTATCACGATAATCTACTCAAGCTTGCTTAACACCATCAATAAGGAAATATATTTTGAAATATTCTATATTGAAATAACCATTGCAGGATACAGGGGCAAAATAAAATATTGAAAGGGGCAATATTGGACATATCAAATTAAAATACATCCCTTTATTTTAATAATTAAAAAATAATAATCAGTAATGTCGATTAAATACATATCTACTTACACATATGGCACCCCACGAACAATTTTGTGCCAATATTAGTGATATTCGTTTTAAAACAAATATTTTTGACGTCAAAGAAATAATAGGTTATCGAAATAATTATGGGATGGCATTTTATTACTTTGATATTCGTATATCAATAATTTTTGTTATTACTCGATGTAAACTTAAATTAAAATTTTTATGTAGAGTATCATAGCTGGAAATATGTTACATGCACAATGTTAATAGCCTACGTATAATGGCGTGCAAAATATGTACACTCATCCCTCGATTTATGCGGTAGATACGTTCCAAGAATGAACGCGTAAATCGAGAATTCGAGTTCATACAAAAACAGAATGTAGGTTCCAGAAAATGAATATCCGAATAAATCGAGACTTGTGTTTTGTTTTTTTTAAGTCTTTGTATATTTCCTCTGAAGAGGTATGGTCCTAATGGTGTAACATACGCGTTTGTGTGACGCGTACCGCAAAATATTTTTCCTGACCGCGTAAAATGGGTACCGCGTAAATCGAGGGATGAGTGTATTTGCTTTCAGTGGCGTGGCTGGAAATTTGTGGTAGTATGTTCATCAAATTAGTACGGTTGTGGAGTTGAAGTTGGACTGTTGAAGTTCCGCTACTGTCTTGCATATGCCCTTAGCGTATTTAATCGTCAAAATTGTAATAAAACTCAAACAAAATTAGTTGTTTTAATATTTATATTAATAAAATAATTTAACCATGCTTAGAAGTCGACAGCTATACGCACTCAAAAAAAAAAATTTACAGCAAAGCAACTGGCTTGCGTTGTTCATCAATCCATGGCAATTTTTCACGTACTTTATATAATAAGCAATTTCACCGATTTGACTATTACATATGACAAATTATTTTCTTGGTGAATTGATAATTCAAGCCACATTTTGCGATAGGCCCTCGTGTATTGTATAACTCTACCGTGAAATGGGTACGCAACTGTATTCTTTAAAATAAATGTTGTTAGATAAGGAATATCATCAAAAGAGCACTCTTGAGAGATTGAGTTAAATATTATTACTGGACAATTTCATAAAGATAATGATATTCATATTTGGAATCGGCGATAATATTATCTTTTCCAATTTTGCATATAATTATAATCAAATCAGTAGTTTTTAAATTTAATTTTAGATATTATATATATATACAGCTCCTAGCATTATGGTATATATTTTTGTAATTCCATTCATATATAAGCGATGAAAAGTGTTACTGACTCTCAGTTCAATTGCATTCGTGTGATAGAATACCTGAAGATTTCGAAAGGCGAAACACGAATCAATGATAAAATAAATTTCACTCCAGTAGTACAACTTTTTCCTATTACTCCATTGTCTGTTCAGGTAATGTAATATTTTTTCTTATATTCTATTTTTAAATACAATAGTGTAGCCATATTTCAATTGGTTCTCTTAGGAATAATTTTATTTTAATGGCATTCACTCTTTTTTTAAAACATGAACAACTCAATCACAATAAAATGTAATGTAAAACTGTACACTTTATTTATCAACAAGAGTTCTATTGATATCGTTAAATTTTAAAAAAATAAAACTTATATCAAAAATAACAAAACATACGTTATTCAACTATATTGAAATACCTCTTAAGTGGCCATTTAATTTTTCATTTTGACACAATATACCGGAAGTTGATTTGTTTTTTGACACATCTAGATGATATTATGTGCGTCAATTGAATATTATAAAACATTTCGTCTACGATTACAGTAACCGCAAAATATTATGTTTTCTGAAATTTTACGAAGAAAACAAAACAATTGATGTCTTCCTGAATATTTTTCACTTGTCACAAAGGAGATATTCCCACTAGATCATGAGCTAATGTATAAAAAAAAACTTTTATTGTGACGCGAGATAATTACGCGTCATAAATCATTGGCGAAATCTGCAGGTCGCGAACTCTTCGGGTCAATTGTCGAAATAGAAAAGAGGCGGGAACGTTTGACAAGATAAAAAAAAAACATAAAATTGATAACCGACCGATAAGATGACTTGAAACGCCTTCTCAATACATGTACAGGAAACACAACATGAACACGGTCACGTGATTGTACTTAAAATAACACAAAATTCATATTCAAATATACATAATAGAATGTATAATATTTTTTTATAACATTGACAATGTTTTTCTAAAAGCAATCCGCCATTTTCTTTTCTTAAGTTCATTTGTTTAACACTGTTGTCTAACAGAACACATTCTTAATTCAAATTATTTGAAGTTATAAGCGTGTTGGGAGTAATATCACCTATCAAGGGTATTTGAAATTCTATACGACACACTGATTAGATAAATTTTAATGACTAAATAGAGAATCTGTGCGTCAGTCACTTATCAAATCAATTCCAAAAATGGACCACGTAAAATTAAAACATGTAAAAATACTAAGTAATGAAAATCGTGCTATTATTGTTTATCTTACATGCTTTGACTGTTAACGCAATATAATAGATACGAAAAAACGCTTCATAATAAACTCTAATAAATTTGGTCGGTTTTTTCCGGCAAATTGATTTAGCCATTTATAAGGTGTTAACTGTCACTTCTTAATGGAAAGGCGTGCTAATTTAAATAATAAAAACACACTTTTATTACTATATCTAAGTTAAATATATTGTGGAAATGAGTAATAAAAATTGCGTTTTTATTAGTTATAATTGACTCAGATAATATTATATATATATATACAACAGGATTGATTGAATTTGCATTTACTTAGCAATGTATTTTAGTAGTAAAAAATTGTATTGAATCAATTTGTAGAAATGAAATTTCTCTGCTATTAAATTAAAGCTTTCCTGTAATTTTCTCTATTTTTCAAGGTCCTTTGAAAAATGCAGAATTGAGGATTTCACTAACTTGATATATCCAATATTGAATATTGTTGAGATGGTTATTTACGATACTTTGAGTTATGATAGCATGTAATGCCACATAAAATTTTTCAAATATGATAAATTTTTTCGTAGATTAAAAAAAATGCATTATGATTAGAGTTGCCGACCGTCTCGGAATAGCCGGGATTGTCCCGAAATTGAATTCGCTATCCAGGATCCAGTCAAATGTTAAATTGTCATGGATTTTTAAATAGCCGAAGACTGATATAACAACACCCGTATTTTCACAAAAAAATCTATTAGTATTGCGAATAGCACCAAAAATACTTTTGGAAAATATATATAAATATATTATATTATTTTCATGCATATAATTGGGCTTTCATACTTAATAATAATTTAAAAATAGTAATTTTTTTTGTTATCTTCTTTTTTTTAATTTTTTCATTGCACGTTTCACATTTATACCTATAACATCATTTGTTACGTAATGTTAAATGATTTTTCAGTGCAGAATATTGTGAAGTAACTCTATAAATATGTTCTAATTTTATGCCATACAAATTTCCCGGAACTGTTTCAGACAAATTTGGCAACCCTAACTATGTCTGATAATTACTGTAGTATAATAATTCGCTTTACATCCTATTTTGTATTTGAAAGCAAAGGAATTTAGTGGCAGTTTACCATTTTTAGATCTTCGTTTTTATTTAATGACGAACTCTGTTTCACATGTGTAAACAATTTAATATTTGCAGTCACTTGAGATTCTGTTGTGCGCATCTGTACAATCCGAATGATAACGACTTTCATTTGTTTACTTCATCATACTTCTGGGGGTGTGGTAAAATGCGTGACTGTTTCATCAGCGTCGATAATATTTATTGTTGTCATTAATAAATCAACATATATAATGGTGATCATTCCCTATACACAGGTCAAAAACATGTTTTTACCGGTTTCACAGTTTCCGAGTATTTTGAAAAAAAACACGACATAAGTATTTAATAACAAAATTGACTGTCTGAACGCAAATTGAAAATATTTTATTCTTCAATCATAATATTTGGGTTTTTTTTGCGATCAGTGACGTCGAAAGACATAATGTTTTCAGACATCCAAGTGACTTGATTTATGTTCCCATCGCGTAATTTTCTTGGAATAAAAATCAACAATATATAATATACGCAGTGAAAATGGCCTTACGAATTTCATCATCTATTTATTACTGACAATGAAAATGCGCACAAATTTAAAATATATAAATTTCAGTGAATTTTGTGTATAAGATTTCACGGAAAGTCGTAAATGTTTTTTTTATTCGACTGTTGCACAAAGAAAAAAAGAATAAACTACAATAAATTATAATCTACTTATAACACAAAAGTCGTGTTTTTGTTGTGTAATGGTTAAAGGTAAAATGCTGTAGTGAAGAAATTGCACCAATGGCTATCTTTTCTTCTTCTTCTTGATTTTGCTGCGGCCACCAAAAGCTTCATAATATTCATATTTAAAAAATGTGTTTTCACGAAATCAATTTGTAAAATTATTATACTTTAAAATTGATTGAATACATCAGACGTTTTTTTGATCGATTTTTTTATTTAATGCAAAAGCTATTTTTATGTCAACTCAAAACAAAAAAAATTTGCGGCCACTAGACTAATAGACCATGAGACCACTAATATTTACAACGTGGCCACAGTAAAATTTTCACTACAGGAAGATTGGGCTACACCAATATTTAATCCGTGTTTTATATAAAAATAGCATACTATACTCTAACAAATCGTTTTAAATTAACAATCAGACTGCTAACGTCTCAACTGTTGAGACCACTGGTTCCAATATATTGATAGTTGATACTTAAAAAAGTAATGGTTCGAAGATTAACCGCTCTATTTTTAGACGGCGTCGATTAAAAGACGCAGTTTTGTAAACACCACAAAGACAAAATAAAACTTCTTCTTGAAACTTTCTAAGATTCCACATATTTTGTCACTAATGATCTGGGTTTTGCCTTTCGGCATCTCCAGACAGTATATTACACGGATGCAACAAAACTGACACACAATATTACAGTTTGCATCGGTTATATAAAAAGGAATTAATTACAAATAAAAACACAGACCCTAAGATTAGGATCCAAACATGCATCTGAAATGACTAAAAACTATTGATTTAACTGTTTATTGTGTATGAGTTCTGTTGCATCCGTGTGATAATATGTTGAAGGGCAAAACCCTGATCGTTAGTGACAACATGTTGCATCGTGCAAAGTTTTTACAATTCTATATTGGCTAAGAGAACATATATTTCTATTATAAACAATATACAATATTTTTAATGTACTAAAGTAGATTTGACATAAGCTTGCTTGGTTGACTTCCTTGCTATTCTTGTTTTTTTTTTCTCTTTTGATTTATTCCTTTAATTTTCAATGTTAAATTTTTTAATATTTTTTACGTTGCAAAAGCAATTAACATATATTTTGTAATTTTTGCAACGTGTATGTCCCATTTTTTTTTCAGGGGGGTTGTTTGGACACAGCAACACCACGCTACGCTGCCCAGGCGGTTGGTGTTCAGTTTTCTGTCTGGGTTTTCCTTCCCATAGCCAAGAGAACACGGCACGCGGTGTTCCCGAGCCGGTCACCCATCCAAGCACTATCCGCGTCCAATGCTGCTTATCTTTGGTGATCGCACGAGAGCCGGTGCTTTCAACGTGGTACGGTCGTGGCGATATATATATAAATGTATATATATACCATAGTATATAATAAATTCACGAGGTTAGTTCTATGATTATACATATATATTTTTAATTATCATATTTAATATTCGAAAAAAGTTAAATTCGTTCGTAAAGATATAAGAAACTTCCATTATCATACTTTTCCCATTAATTTTTATTTAAAGAAACATTTGTTTATTGTAATAATAAGATTGCTATATTTAGAAAACGTTTGATGAAATATGTAGAAGATTAGACTCAGTAATGTTATTCGAAATAAACAAAAACAATGACAGGTTCCGATTTTGATACTCTTGAATGAAAATCGGTCGGATGTTACATCAGTCAGTGAAAGAATGGCTGGCAATGTTTTTTTTTATTATTAATTGGCTGATAAAACGATCTGAGGTATTGGGCGATGCCGATAGTGGCGCCGTAGGAGGGGTCAGCAGTTTTGGAATCATATATATAAGCATCTGCCCGGCCGTTATATCAACATTCTTACCGTCAATAAAATAAAGTAGAAATGAAAATTGTATACTCGTTGAACAGTTTAACAAGACTCGTAAAATATTTGATTCAGTGTGCATTTTTCAGTTATATCAAGGACATTATATTCATAGAAAATAATCTTACATAGTGAAAAAGACATTATACTAAATTGTGAGTGAAAATAACAGTTGTGTTTGACAGCATATACAGAGAAATTTTAATTGTAAGTATTTTTTAACAGCAAAAAAAACTTCAATTTGTATATTTACTCTTTTATTGTTTATTATTTTCTTGTACTAACCTTGTGTCAACTCGATGCCAACCAAAAAGTAAACATTTTCTATTGTAATTGTTCTAAATTAATAATTTTCAAATCCTACAGAACTTTAATTTGCGCTCATAATATTTTACAAAAAGTACTCTGTTAAAATACTTTGACATATGAAATATCAATTTTTGCTGATAATACATTTAACAGCATCACACTTCGTTTTGTGACGACAATCGTTGAAGAGATAAAAACTTATTTGTTTCCACTTTTCGGTTACTTTCTGTGATGTTTTATTATAAAGAAATGAGTCGAAAACATTTAAAAACACAGGGAAATAAATAATTAATATCATATTTGAGAAGCAATAATATATATTTCTAAATATCGTCGATTTTACTTATTTTACTGATCAAACCGATTTGTCGAACGAACAAATAAGAACTGAACATGTCTGCGAAAAATGACAATCGTATCGATGTGAAATCGATACCTTTAAGATTTTATTTTAATTTACACGTAACGTATCAAATAACACGCGTTAGACATTTCTATATATCGGTAGTACTTACCTACCGCACCAGCCAAGTTATAAAATGTGTTTATGTAATAGTTTTATAAATGTCGAAAATGCGGTTAAATTATGTTTTATTTACATTTTATTTTTATTCTAACTAAGATAACTTAATAATAATTACTTATTTAGGCCAGGCACACACTGAAGCGTTCTGCGTTCTGTAAACGAGAACTTATAACGAAATTACAATTCAGAACGCAGAATGCACAACGTTCTCAAAGTGTGACATGCCTACGTTCCACAAAAGTTATTTAAAAAATATTGATAACTATTTCCGTACCGTTCTGGAAATGGTTTGATATTAAACAAGCCCATTGTTGACTTCATTAAAATGAATTTTTACAAACTCAATGAACTACAATATAGCAATAGTTTTTTTTTCGTAATAAATCGATTATTTCAATTATTGTCAATATATTTTAATTTTAAATGTATTTTTAAAAAAACGTATTTGGTTCCTACGATCAAAAGCTCTAAGTTTTTTCTCTACATCAGTGGTCATAAAACTTTTTAACTTAAAGACCATACTCCTCCGTCTAAAGTCTAAAGGATTTAGACCTAGCTAGCTCATAATACCAACTTGATGTACAATATAATAGTTTTGATTTACGCATAAAGTTTTGTATATAAATGAACTATTGCGGGCCATAGTTTGGAGACCGCATGGAGCCCATAAAAACTTATAATATAAACAAGTCTATATAATATTATTTCTCAATAAAAACATAGTTTAGTACTTAAAATATACTTAAAAAATATGTCTACATTTCTTTGTAAAATTTGTATAAAATGTAAAAATCTTTAGTAATGCCCAACGTAAAATTGAGTTTTATTTATATTTAGAATTTATAATTTGAATTGCAAATGTTTTTCATAATTGATAAAAAAAATTCCATGATCAAATTTAGCCCACTAACTGCTAACGTCCTAACATTTGGGATAATAGATTGCAGTGTGTTGATAATTTTTAGTGTTAACAATTTTGAACTAATATTTTCATTAAAATGTTTCCTGATAATTCCTATAATTTGGTTTAACACAACGAGTTTTAAATTCGATCTCAGTTATAGAGTATCCTTTGCGAAGCTAAGGGGAGAAAATACGGTTTGAAATTAGAACAAAAGAAGCATGTCTTTATGTTATACTACAACAGAATTAAAACTGTCATCGATACGTTTTTTGCAACTTTACTAGTTGAAATAAAAGCAATTTTTGAAGATTGATTGCAAAAAGGTTGTGAAAATTGTGCCACTTATTTTTAATGTCAATGCCCTGAAGGTATTTTTGCGTCTGACACGACAGAGTACGAGAGGATCGAATTACTAAGCTAGTAAGAGGTGGAAGTTTGTCGCCATACTAAAACTATCGATCATCCACCAATGGCGGCGAATTATAAACCCTCAATATTTAAACTTAAATAAAAAAAAAATGTCTTTTACTTGCGATGAGCTTGATCAATAACAATGTATCTTGTAACATAGGAAAAATTCGATTTCTTTGATACATAATCCAATAAATTTCCTTATACAATTTCGTCAGTTAAGGTCAGACAGGTCCAGATCCAGAATAGGGCCATCGTGGCGTTTGCTTAGGGCAGTATTTTTCGAAAAAATAAATAAAAAATTATAAATCTTGTGTTTAAATTTTTAACACTCAGTTGCTTCATAAAAATACCCTGAAAAACCATTTTTTTTTTAAATATTTTTAAATATTATTGACTTTTAAATCTTTCACTTTTGAGACGGCTTTTTAAGGTGTCGATAGTTGACACTCGATAACATAGAATAGTTAACAATGTTAAAATTTCTGTGTAAGAGGTAATTTTTGTATTGAAGTATAGTCTATTTTGTCTTGATAATCTTACAAAAGATTATTTGATTTCAATACTACTCAATTATTTTTTTAAATATTCCACATTGGAATATTTTTTAGATGACTCATCAGTGAAAGAGTTAAGAGTAGCTCAAATATTTTTCCCGTGGTAACGAAAAATATAGCCATAAAATATCGAACAGTTTGATGAAAATAATACGCTTAAAAATACAGGAAATTTCACATGACTACAAATCGGAACATATTCAAGTTTTTGTAAAACTTTAAGATGTACCTAATAAGCAGTTAGCTGATCTTACTAAAAATAACTTCACTAAGAATGTAATAAATCCGATGTGAAATATATGGTCACTTTTACAACATCTACCGAATGACCTTTGAAGCGTATTTAATCAAGTATTTTAAGCATATTCAAGGCTAATGAAGGTTGAAATTCTAAAATCAAATATAGCAAAATGTAAATTAAATCGAGATTAATGTACTCGCCACGGTCATTGGCCGGAATATGAAAATTTAAAAAAAAAATCAATGGCTGATCAAGAATAACTTGATCAATCTGATCTTGAAAATCTATTTTGAAACTCACAATTTATTCGAAAGAATGTCACTTAAAACTTTCTAGTAAAAGCTTTCTTTCGGTAACTAAATAAGTTTTTGTGAGGCACCATTTATTGTTATTGTATTGTTTAATTTAATATTTTTGCGGCGTGATAATTATTATGCACGCCCCTTTTTAGACAATCGATCAAGACATTAATATGGTTTCATAAATTATTTTCACAGGTCTCTCAGAAGTATCGATATACGATTCATTCTAACGCAGTCTACGAAAGACCGTCGCCAGAAATAGTCATTGAAATTGACTTAAAAGAAAAAATATTTTTCTCGAAAGATAAAATTGTTTCAATCGATATCAGGAAGAAGATATTATAAAACAACAATGGCGACTTCAATTCAGACAAAACCAGCTATCGTTAACACCGGCGAAATCGTCGGAATCGATAACGCGGGATTCCTTTCGATCACGATGACCGCCCTTCGGCTAAGTCTGCCATGGACTTCTACGCCCGCCCCGTCGTTCGCAGATCCTCAAAACAGAATCATCACGCTGGATGAGGCGTCGTGGCACGACAACTCGAGGGACTGCTGGGTCATAATCTATGATCGCGTCTACGACATCACCACCTTCTTAGATAAAGTAAGTCCTTTTTTTAATTACCCTACACTAATACAATTTCATATTACGTATTCTCGAAATTCGAAATTCAAACAGTATAGATATGAAGTTGGAACAAAAATAAACTATTTTATTTGTCAAAGTGGTGTAACTCTTTTCACCTAAAAAGCTTACTTCTAAATATTATGACAACAGAATGCGATATAATGGTAACTAACACACAAATATATAAATGTGTTAGCAATGTTCAAACTTTCGTAATAAAAAACAACCTGATTCTTCTTAATAATTTCCAAAAGTTTTCTTAGCATCAATAATTCCGAATTATTTTTTTAAATATTCAGTGTTGCAATATCCTGTGTGTGATCTAGCAGGTAACGAGCTTATAATCCAAAACGAATTGTATTCCTATTTTAAATTATTTTTATCACAATATTTTTGCAAAATTTTATGACAAAGTTTTAATTATATTAGACACGGATATTTACGGAGACTAGCCGAATCTCATATTCTTCAATTTAACGAAATAAGAACAAATTTCTCTGTTCTAGATTGGATATTTCTAAATACATTCGACGTTTAATATATACATCTGTCATTTTTTCGATTTATATTTCGACCCCATAAAGCCAAAGAAACTCAAAATCTCAATGTTGTAGGTCAAATGATATAAATATCGATCAATATTTTCATATCGTATCAACTGTTGAGACGGATGATTCTAGTGTGTTGATAGTTAACACTTCTACTATAGAGAATTAACAATATCAAAATTTCCGTAGAAAAGCCAAGCAATTACTCGATGTTAGAAGATCTTTTACACATTTTAGCAGAAGCGTATCAAAAAAACATTGGTTAAGAAAAAAATAAAAACTTTTTTGCCCTAAGAGGCCAAATTTTTTTCCTCGTTTGACGTAACATGGCGGGATCAGAAACCGAATTAAATTTATGACGATCCTTAATCGTTTCAATCCTTTTTTTACATTGCTTAAGAATTTATATTACGTCACATGATTATGTGTAAGCGTTTATATAACAAAGTTATATAAGTGACCAAAATATTTTTTTATAACATGTATGCGAGTACGATGATAAAAAACACATCGGTTTTATTTTTATTTTTTTACTGCTCAAAAATTCACGAAACATTTATCAAGGAAGATGATTTATTATGATTCATAAAATTTTGTGAATTAACTGATTGATTATCCATAAAAAATTAGCGCTTATTCATCCTGTGTCCTGCTAAGCCCAGAAAAAGATATTCTAGTATTGTTTATTTCAAAAATAATTTCGAAATGTTGGTGTTGAACAAGCACATAAAAATTATCAGAATCAATCAATTTATAGCACAATAAAAAATTTGGCTTGTATTGTAGATGAGTTTTTACATCAACTGACTACAACCAGCCATCTGTTGAGACAGTAGCAGTTTAATGACATTCAACCGGAAATGGGAAAATAGTCTTTTATAATAATTAGTAGTATTTTATAATAAACCCTTTAGTTGTTTTATTTTTAATTCGAACCTGGACTTCCTGTTCGATTATATCACAAAATTCACCAATAAACTTGATTGAAGTTGCCATTAGTATTAAATGAATGAGATTTAAAAGCAAGGTATTTTGGATAGTAAAATTAAAAAGTAATACAGATGCCATCTTGTGTCGACACTCGTATATTTTTGCATACTAATTTCGCTTACAATTTTTGTAACCACTAAAAAATTACTTTGATTATAGATTATTTTAATTTATGCGTTTTGTATCAATGAGTTCGCAATAGTTTTTTTTCTGTTTTAATTAACATGTAATTATAATTAATTATTTAGGAAACATCTTAGAATAAAATAGTCACAATAAATATGATAGACGTTAATCAGGGGTGTCAAAAAAATAATTTTA
This sequence comes from Himalopsyche japonica, assembly GCA_028555115.1. Classification (NCBI taxonomy): domain Eukaryota; kingdom Metazoa; phylum Arthropoda; class Insecta; order Trichoptera; family Rhyacophilidae; genus Himalopsyche; species Himalopsyche japonica. Next base: position 298,100 of record JAHFWJ010000353.1, on the reverse strand, counting down.
ATGTTGTTTTATATTAAATTAATTTGTTACACATCGCATTCCTGGCACAACACCGTTCCAAACTGAAAAATAATAGTTTATAGCTGTGAATGCCAAATCAATTCCCTGATCAATATTTATTATCATTTATCACTGCCATATGTCACCAGTACTATTTGTAAGCTCAAACTATTGCTTTATTGTAGATTATTAAAATTATCTTTAACCCTTTGACTGCTGACGTCTTAACTATTACTAATAACTATTACTATTAACTACTACTAGACGGCCGATAACAGTGTGTTGGTAGTTGATATTTACAAATGAAAGTGAGTGTACAGTATCAAAACTATCAAACAAGATCTACTAGGGAACTGGCCAAAATAAAAAATTATATTACGAATCTAAAATAATTATGTCCAGATTTAATTTATATTTCGACAAAGAAATAAAGAATGTTTTAAACTCCAAATTTGGTTCACTCGGAACATGACATTTTGGATTGTGGCAATGTTGTTTTATAAATACATTGACATATTTGTAAACATTTATAATTGTGGCGATGTTGTTCTAGGAGTACAACATATTTGTGTTTTTTTTTTTATAACATTCTATTGAAATGTGCTAAAATTTTATTTGTATATGTGAATTTAAATTGTAACAAATAAAAAAATTAAAAAATCAAATGGTGGAAAAATATAACAAATATGTTGAGAATAGTAATAATGTTTTATTTCTTTTTTGCAGCATCCTGGTGGCTCTGATGTTCTCTTAGAACATGCCGGTCGAGATGCAACGGTTGCCTTCCGAGGAACCGGTCACAGCGCAGAAGCAGAGAACAGTCTCCGACCATATCTCGTGGGCCAGCTGCCCGAATCAGAGTGCATCTACCGCAAATCTGGTGGAATCAATCTCATTGGACTGCCCGAGTAAAATAATCATTTACGTTACCCCCAACCGTGAAAATGACGACAGTACGTTACTAATACCTCAGCTCACGCTGCATGAAGATATTCTCCAAGTCTCCTAATTTTGATGAAGTACACCATATTTGAAGACTGCATACTTTTCGTCGGTTAAGGTTTCTTTCTTTTCATTTATTTGATTTTACTTCAGAATAATTTGAGCTATATAACACAATAATTTTGATCTATACATATATACGACAGCGAAAACACACTGTGAAAATATGGTTTACGAATATTCAGACATCAAAAATATACTAAACATGTCAACATAATGTTGTCTATGGTTTAAATAAAAGTTCTGAAACGAACGTTACATCAGTAGAAAATGTCTGTTGAATTATATTTTCACACATAGAATTACATTTCAACTATTTGTGCTGGTGTGTAATTTCATTGAAATGCCAGACAAAATATGTTTTCACTTGAAATTCTCTATCACTAACATGTATGGATGGCTAATCTATGGCATGTGTGCCAAAAGTCACTTGTATAAAAAAATTGCAAGCATGTGAATGATTCACATATTACACTATACGTTGTTATTAACTATTAATTTTGAATTATTTGAATATAAAAAAAAACATGAACCAGTCTTAGATGTTCAACACCAATTTATAAAAACTAAAATTTTACTAAGAAATTTTTTTCTCTTTTAAAAGCTACCTGGTACGCCTCATTGTAAATTCTGAAAAAAATGGCATGCTTCAAAAGCATCAAAAGGTTTGCAGCCACTCATTTATATCATAAAATTTCATTAAATTTAATATTGTACCCCAATTTAGTATTTCTAGACTGAATATTATTTGTAGAAAATATTAAATTTTATTTTCAAACTGTTTATGTCCAATCAAGCTAAGATAATGTTTATTGAAAACAATTTAGAAACGATATGACGCAAGTTTAAAATCTTTATATTTGTGTTAACATAACTTATCCTCGTTAAACCTATACAACGCGGTATAACTGATATCATCCACAGCTCTGTGGAATATTAAAATGGTTGTCATAATCATAACTCACTTCAAAGCAAAAACCAAACTTTTCATCGACTCCATCCATAGTAATATATTAATAATATAAAATTTTTGTTTTACAGACATAATCATAGTAGATTTATGAACATTAGTTTTATTCCCATTTTTTTAAGTCTCAACAGCCGAAAATAGATATCATTATGGTAACCTTTGATTACCAATATCTTTTAAATAAAGCTCTACCAATATAAAAATTATGAGTAGAGAAATACAAAAATCATACAGTTTATCGAGCATTAGCTGCCTGAGTTCTTTTAGTGTCTAGCCATTAATTAATAAAGGTGGGAATAAGACTGTATTTTCATATTTAATATAAATTGCTTTGATATTTGTCTATATTCGTTTATATTTAACAATTATATAATTAAGTAGTTTTCCATTAATATTTATTTACTTTAATTTAAAATGAAACTGTGGCCGTCCATAATTTTTTTAATAATAAGGAGACAATGTATAAAAATGGTCTTTGTAAGAAAACAATTCCGTTGTAAAAAAAATTATAAAAAAATTGACTCACATGTGATGTCATACTATCGATAAGATAATATTATTGCAGTAGCACTTACCGAATTTAATTTCAATTGATATGTATTTCTGTCAACTGATTATAACCTAAAAAAATAATTTACATTGATCACCTAAAAAATTCACACATTGAAAACGCTACTGTTATCATCCGTTTATATGTTAATTGGTGTTTGTAACCATGCACTGCATAACACCTTATTTTATTTTTATATCAATTATCTGTAAGCAATATTTCATTGATTAATTAATCTAATTTGCCTGTTTTTTTTTAAATATTAATTTAGAGTGATAAGTTTTGTATTATATTTTACAGTTGTTGACTGAAAATGATTGATATAAAAGTCTTTCATTAAACAAAACTGATTAAATTCCTATAATATTTCTATGTCATGTATAACCACATTGTCATGATCATTTTCTGTCGTGATTGATTTTATAAATAATAAACAAATCGACATGTTTATATATTATTTCGTGATATAACAGTCCTTGATCATTGATTAATGTATTATTTATAATATTAAGTTTAAATAACATAATTAGCAGTTATGCATCTAAATCAGTTTAGCATTTTTTCTTTTTAATCTGCATATAAATATATCACAGCTATCTTGTAAATCTTTTTCAACAACTTTTGAGGTGACCAATTGCAATGTTTTGATTCTACTTACAGTCAAAAATATAAGATCATCAACAGTAAGAAAAATGTCATTTGGCAACCGTTTTTAAACACCATTTCTACCGAATTAGCCTTTGAAAAAGTCAGTGTTGAAAAAAATTTTAACCCGAATCAAAACATGCATCTAAAGATAATTTTTTATTAAAATATAGCCTGATTTATTTTGTTAGCACAAGTTTTTTTAAACACCAACACTAATGAATTAATTTTAGAAGTTATAATGGATGAAATATCCTTTGCGTGTCTCAGAAAGTAACAATTTAATTATCATAAATTTTGAAAAACTTATATTCTGTTCACGACAAAACTATTTTTATAAAATTATATTAAGCCAGTATTATATAGCGATAATATTAATTTTATAAAAAAGTAAATTATTCCTTATTTATAGTAAAAACTTGAAGGCATAGTTTTCTGTCACAAATGTGATCGATCTATGATATATCTTCTTTTTCACGAAATTCATTTAAAATACGCCATTTTAAATGTAAAGAAATACGTTTACTCTATTGGCACTCTTACCATAATGCATTTTAAAACAATTAATATTGTATAACACACACTTTTGTTATAACTATAAAATATGTATGGTTTGAAATTTAAAAAAATAAAGCATTTTAAAATATTTGAAGTTTTTTATTAATATTGTAAATGATATATATGTACAATTTATATTTTCTTTGGAGTATTCTGTAATACAGTAGAACCCCAATCTATCAGTCTAGAAGACATTGTTTTCTGACATCTACAGAAGGTTTGCTACTTTATTGGACACCAACTCGGTAAACCTGTATTTTGACAATTCATAATTGGCAGTCGTGAAATAGATTATTTTGCAAATTTGCAGTGTCTTACGGCGAGCGTACTGACCTGCACAGATTAGCATACAACTTTAAATAAATTTAGGAACAGTCTGCACACTTATGTTCAAGCCATCGAATTTTGGGTGATTGATCCTGAGACAATCCCAACACTAAAATAATGTAAACGCTCAACATGTTATGCCATGGAAAACCACTGCAAATACCAAACGTAAGGACGTGGTGGACGGGCATGTAGCTCCAACAAGAAAGTGCAACTTCAAAAACAGCCAATGTGTTACGGTGCTACAGGTATAAGAAGTAAACCTTCCTGGTGAACATCCTATATTTTAAATTTTATCACCCTGACATCCATAGAAACAATGCCACATTTATCGTTCGCCAATCCGTCATTTTCTTCAATTTATTAGATCAATATTATAAATATTACGTGACACTGCAAATCTACCAGCATTATTATTAAGCCAATTCATGTTTCTACTGATGACTCACCTACTGAGCACCTATAACTAAACTGTTTAGTTGTTTTTCTTAGTCTTGTCAGTGTTTTTTATATTGTATTCGATATCATGAATAATTTTTTGATTTTCAAGTTAAAAGCCCCCTATGGAAAAAAAATAAGACTCTAACCAAGAAACTGAAAATAAAAAAAAGTCCTTCCCACATTTATTGTTTTATTTTAAGGGTCTCTGGAAAACAAAGAATCAGTGGTTCCACTGCATATTGAATGTAAATATTTTATTTTGAAGTTCCAACAAACACCATCTATCTGTTGACAGTTTAATTTATCACTAATAATGTTTATATCTCATTTGCCTTCCACAATTCTTGTAAATGTGATATGCAATATACAATATTATTAAAAATGTGCTGACTATATAGGTTCTGACTACAGTACTCTCCTTAGGCATCCGACATTTCGATATTTTGTAACGGTCAGGTGTAAATGTTCCCTAAAAGAGAAAACAAAAATAAACAGTTAATATTGATACAACAAGCAACCTGGGTATCACAACACAAACTTAAAATTTCAATAAACCCTTTGATCTGCGAGATATTTTTTTGGTTCAATTTAATTATTTTTACTATTACCACACTCAAATATTAACCATTGTACCCTGTCCGGACTAATTTTAATTTAACCTTTTGCATTTGAAGGTGACACTGATTTAATTCTTCATCTATTATCAAAGTGACTTTGATTGTGTGCCATTTTTTTGCCACATTTAAAAGAAATAAATCAACACTCACCATCATGAAGCTGGGATCATTTCTATTTCTCCATGAAAATGACGGCACCGAATATTCCGTGAATCTGTCATTTTCCGAGGCGGGCGAATTGATGTTGTGTTGAATATAACACGAGTGGTGCGTGTGTCCACCAAAAGCGACACGGGGTTGGAAGTTTTCCACAAGATACTCGGTTGACTCCCTCGACAGGCAATCCCATCGCTCACGAAACCTAGCTGTCCTTTCAGATATGGGAGCGGCATCCGATTCTGTGCAGATCTCATCCGATACCCTGTACAATGGAAAATGCTGAAAAAAATTTAACATTGAATTCACAACTATGTCAACAACAAAACAATCAAACTACAGCTTAGTAACAAAAACACAATTTTAAGACTTTTGGAATAAATATTTGGAATTAGGACAAAAGGTGTGCTAACTATCTTAGAAAATAGTTTCAGGTTAATGAATATAAAATGTTTACCTGTAAAAGAATCGGTCGACTATATTTGTCAAGTTGTTTAGTATTATGACAGCTGCCAACACCTCTTGAGCATCTTAGTATAGCTGTAAAATTAAAAATAAATTTGAATTTGGCAACATTTTGAATTCAACCTTTCGGATCTCAACTTTGCAGAAAATATGGACTTTGATTCATTGTGTTTTGATCTATCAGAATATTTTCAAATCAACAAGAATGAATATTATCTATAGCTGATTATTTATTTTATGGATAATATTTATATCTTCATATTTAAAAAACAAGAGCTGCTGCAGAATTTTTTATATGATGAATAAACTATGCTAGACATATTGATTGAATTGGCATTCACTTGGTAGAACTCCATTATAACACGGTGAAAAAAATAGCAATGAATTTTAGTTCTACAAAATTATTTTTTTAAATATATAGTTGATAGCTATATATAGAAAAGCAAATGTTAGTTTAAGCATAGTTCTGACGATGGAGTGAGCCAAAATAGCTATCAACTATATTTTTTAAAAAATAATTTTGTAGAACTAAAATACATTGCTTTTTTCTTCACCATGTTATGCTAGATATATTTTTTTAGCTCCGATGCAAATCAGTGAGATTTAAAATGTCATCAACAGTAAAACTACATATTACTGAAAAATAATGTGATTCACATTCCACATTAACATAAACATATTCTGTTATTTTATTTCCAACACTAAACGCAACTCAAGCCTAGTTAACGTAAAATTGAGATACCTTTAAATGATAAATTAAATTATTCATTTATAAATGAAAGCTAAAATACTAACATGAAATATTATTCAGCGTGACTTCGGCCTTGTTGCACAAAAAGCATCCGTCCCCTTCCATCGCCATTGAATTAATTATTACAAAATGATTTTCTCTTATTGTCACCATCTGGACGGGCGGAGAATTCATCTGGTTTGAAAATCTATCAGCTAGATATGGTGTTATCCTAATTCATAAAATAAATCATTGATTAAAGATATTAAATTTCAGTCAATCAAAATTTGTACAATTCTGTACATTGTCGTCACTCAGAAACAGGATTTCGCCTTTCGGCATTTTTAGAATGCAATAGAACTGACACATATAAAAAAAACCCGGGTTATGGATGTCAAAACATATGGAATTATACAAAGTATTAACAATTAAAATTTGATATTTAAATTCCAAGAAGCATCATTAATCGATATCATAAATTAACATAAAGATACGCATTTATTGCAATTTAATATATAAAAATGGGATAATACTTCAATTTGCTAATTTCAGGCAATTCACAAAAGAATCTAACCTCAAATTTTGTTTGTTTACGCTTACTTGTAATGAAATCCAACATCGTGATTTCCGACAGCTGTATACATTTTGACATCTTTGGGCAGTGAGAAAAGCGAGTGGAAGCGTTCCACATATGCATTGAACTCTAGGCCACTGCACCATAATCCTTCATCAAACAAATCACCTACAAACATAAATAATGTTATCATAACACTTGGATCGATAAGTCCCGGAACTAACTAAGAAAAACACGTTTTTTTGGCAAAATTCGACTTTATTCATCAACATAGTCTCCTTCAAGAGCAACACAATCAGTCCAGCGCTTCTCTAACATTTGAATACCTTTCTTTTAGAACGATTTATCTTTGGCCTCGAAATAAGCGTTCGTTTCGGCGATGACTTCCTCGTTGGAGTAGAAAGAAGATTTCGTTCTTCAAACGCATCAATTGGACAATGTAACCTTCGCTATTGATGGTCTTACCTTTTTCAAGGTAGTCGATGAACAAAACTCCATGAGCATCCCAAAATACTGAGGCCATAACCTTACCGGTCCACATTTGCGTTTTTGGCCGCTTTGGACGCTTCTCACCGACTGCAGTCCACTCGGCTGACGACCGCTTTGACTCTGGAGTGTAGTGAAGGATCCAGGTTTCGTCCATTGTCACATACCGATGCAAAAAATTCGGTTTGTTTCGGCGAAACAGCTTCAAACAGCGCTCAGAATCAACGACACGTTGTTGTTTTTGATCCACTGTGAGCAAATGCGGCACCCACTTTGACAACAGCTTCCTCATAGACAAATGTTCATGCAAAATAGTGTACACACTGCCGTATGATATCTTTAAGGTGTCAGCTATCTCACGCAATTTTAATTTACGGTTTTCGAAAACGATTTGGTGGACCTTTTTGATGATTTCCGGGGTAATTGCCTCATTTGGCCGGCCAGAGCGTTCAGCATCTTCAGTGTCTGTACGACCACGTTTAAACTCAGCATACCACCGACAAATGGTTGTTTTTGATGGAGCAAATTCCCTGTAGCACTTTTCAAGCCATTGCTGAGCTTGCACTGTGTTTTTTTTCATCAAAAAACAATGATAAATCAACACACGAAATTGTTTCGAATCCATTATTCTGAGAATATCAAGACGAGCGTCACTTAAATCACTGTAACTCATGGACCAAACATCAGAATGTCATGAAATTTTGACAGGTATCTTTTGAAGGTTGGTACTTATGAAAAATCATACGGAACTTTTGTTGGCAACGCCATCTATGTGTCAGTCCCGGGACTTATTGATCCACGTGTTACATTGCTCCCATAACCAATTTTTACTGAAAATTACATAAGTTGCAGAAAACTACTGATATTTGCCAAAAGCAATGCAATTAATTGACTTCTGAGAGAAAACTATGCATATTTATTTATTTTTATTTTAGATTTAACTATGATACATCGATATTTGCCAAACATTTACTATTGGAGAATCACTTGTACAATGTTAACGAAAGTATTAGATTATTGTATCAAAACATGGGGATAATATAGGAGTTTTACCTACCAATAAAACTCTTATTGTGTTTCCAGCAATGTCCAAGATCCTCTGAGTGAATGTTTGTTATCACCTCGTGGGGGAAGAGTTATGTCATCAATGTGAGATCTTAACCAGTCTTCAGCTGATGGTCCGGGTACGATCTTGTGGCCATCTAGACTGGTTGGATAGGGTTAGTGATAAGGCCTTCCGTCGGATGTGATCACTCTCGCCAGTTATTACCTCTCGTCTATGGCTGTCCTGGAGGCCGGCTTATCGGGCCCCATAGCTGTAAAAATAGTTCTTGGAGGTCTCCGCCTTTCTTTCGACTTCCTTCCGAGGCTTTAACCAGTTGGCGAAGCCAATATATTGGGGCTATATTTTGCGTGTCTCCTTTCCTAATGTGCCAACCCGATTGCTGATGGGTAGTTGACCCGAACGCAGGCCATAGAGTTATCTGGTCTCGTTCCTCTCTAAGCCAGCTGTCTGAATATCTGAGCAATGTCTTGAACTTCATGAACTTGTCTAACCGACGTCAGTAGTAGCAATGTTACCGTCCTACAAGACACTTCATATAGGCTGGATGTAGGTGGAGTGGTTGCCTTCAAGTGACAGACTTCCTCCTGACATCCCATATAGAGGCTTTCGGGGTCTTTACTCTGGCTAGGGATATGGCTCAGAGTACACGCCTCACCAGGGCGTTTCCGCTAATGTCCACGCCGCCCACTGGTTTGCAGAAGGTTGTTATGGCTGACTTGTGCACCCCAATTGTGGAGTACGACAAGCCTTCTCGGAGGTAGAGGTGAGCTAAGTACCTGGCAACTTGTTCCGGATGGGGTGATTTGCGACCACTGATCTAAGGTTGCATCAGGTGGTCCATCTAACCCATGCCAATCGGTACCGTTCCGTTGTAAATTTCCGGTAGATACTGCGCAGTTAGGGAGATGCCATACTTGTCGACCAATGCAACCATCTCCTGTGTCAGTAAGAAGAGGTCTAGCGACCGTGTGTCTCCTTCTTTGTTTATATATAAGACTACTAACCTGTTGTCCGACTGTAAAAGTACCTCTGCTCCTCTTATTTCATCGGCTTGCAGTTTGATTGCCGATATCACCGCATACAGCTCCTTCTGATTGGAGTGCCATGACCGATGCTGACACTTCCACTGTCCCGACATGAGGGTGGCATATTTTTTCTGCGTTTCATAGTAACAGAGCCCGGCCCAATCTGATGTGCCACATCGCTGGATGCCGATCATCGTCGATATCCTGGCCGGGTCCGCATTGGGTACGATCAGCTCCTTCACAGTCCCGACCAACGCTGTCAGTTGTTGCTTATTGGACGGGGCGGCCTCCTTCGGGAGGCGAAAGGAATCTCCTATCAACTCGAGGGGGATTCTTTCGGGCCGTGAGGTGGACAGTTGATCTTGTTTCGATTGAAACAAGAACTTAATATCTGGCTCTCCAGTCTGTCCAAACGATCACCCGCCACGCTTGGCATCTGGCCGGCGTTCGTTTCGTCTTCCGACGCGGAGTCTTCATGCGAAGCCAACGATACATCACGCATGATTACGATATGTATATATATATAATATATATTAAAAGTCACGTCACTTTGAAAGGACTACAGTGTTTACGCACGGATGCTAATTTAGTGACTTTAAAAATAGCCAACACGTGTCGATGTTTACGGATTTGTTTTTGTAGCGACGATCGTAGCACTTCAGGCGCGTTCAAAAACAACGTCATCAATGAAATACATAACGGCGTTACCCGGATGGCGTGGCTTGGGTAGGGAAGAGAGGGGAGAAGAAAAGGTGTTGCCAACGTAGGGTTTGGACGCGTGGCTCGAAAACAGAGACGCATCATCTCAGAGGATCTTGAACATTTCTGCCAGAACACACAATAAACTATACACAACTGAATTCTCAGCCAATTTTGAACGAACAAGTAAACCTCTATAACTCCACTTGTTATGTACTTCATGTTGGATTATTTTAATCAATCAACAATCTCAATTTTTTGATTCCTACAATAATACATCGTCTGAGGTTTCACCCCACCAAAAACGCACCAATTTAAAATCAGTAGGTATCCTTTAGTTATAAATTTTCTAATTATTTACATTTAAATGATAGATGATTATTGTGAAATCCTCTTATTACATATACATTTAATTTTATTAGTTAAAATATTATTTGGCAAATTTGAATGTGAATATTATCACACGGTGAAAAAATAGCAATGTATTTTAGTTCTAAAAAATTTTAAGATATAGTTGATAGCTATTTCGGCTCACGCACATCATCAGAACTATGTTTAATCGTACATTTGCTTATCTATATATAGCTGTGTAGAAAAGGTACACAATACATCTTCTCTTCTGTTTTAACAACCTAGCTTATATCGTGCTAGCAAAAAATTAAATAAATTAAAATTTTAAATAGGCAATCAGGCGGCACTTCCAATAAGCTTAACTACTACCCGGAAATGATTTATTACCGAAACGCTTTAGCCCCTCGCAATGGTCTGATGAGTGGCGAAAGATTTATATTTGTCTGTTCGTTTAAAATTTCGTGTGACAATTGATATCTATTGAACTACTATGATGTCTCAAGTGTAGAAGGTTAAATTTCAGCAATAAATATAATTGTTACACACATATACCGACTATAAATTATATAGAAAAGAGACTTGATTATTTTATTTAAATGAAAACCATTAATACACAGCATGAAAAATAAACAACTCTTAACGATACCATAATCAACAAATGGCAAGGTGAATGCACCACAATTAGGACAAAACATCTGCATCTTAATAAATTAATTAATTCATTATTACTATACGATACTTTCAGACTATTTCCAACTAGTACCTCAATCTTTTTTTAGATACATCATTCAAGTGAGGTTGATTCTAGTAGAAAGCCAGTAATTTAGATCCAGACAAAACAGCCAGATCGTTGTCGCCAGAAACAAATCCGCATACAAAATGAAACAATTTTTCTTTTTGTATAATACTATAGTTCGAGTTGCATAAATAAAACAAATATACAAATAAAGATATACATACTTACAATTATGATATAAATTATAGAAAACTAACTCTTTGCACTTGAATGCCATCATAGTGGTAGCATTGATTTCTCTCTTACAACATGAATACTATTACTTTGGCGCTAAGTCATTGATATGTAATTAACAATGTATTTCTTTTTTCAATATCAATTGTAATTAGACATTTTTTTCGACACTTTAAAATTGAGATGCCAACATTAATCGTTTGAAGTAGTTTGTTGAGTGCAAAGAATAGTTTCAATATTATGAGCTAACTTCTGAAATATTCTAAAATAAAAAAACTACCATACAAAGATGTTAGCCCTTACTATTTTCCGTTTAATTTCATTTATTATCATTTAAGGTGTCAACTGTAGCACAGTGAAAAAATAGTAATGCATTTTTAATCTACAAAATTTATAAGGTATATAGTAGATCCAGTGAAAAAATAGCAATGTATTTTAGTTCTACAAAATTGCAAATACATTGTTATTTTTTCATCGTGTTATAATGGAGTTCTAACAAGTAAATGCCAATTCAATCAATCAATACATAGTAGATAGCTATTTCTGCTTACGCACTCATCACAACAATTAACAGTTCTAACTGTCCATGATCATAAAATATATTGTGATAGAAGTACTAAGAAATGTCTTTTTATTATTTAAAATATTATCATTTCAATCAATCAGATTACTCTACCAAAAACTGCAACGGATAAAACACCAATATTATTATTTTTGGTAAGAAACTAAAATTCTCTTGTTTTTTTTTTACATTTTTTGAGTTTTCTTCCGTGGTTTTGTTTAAGCAGTGAGCTCTGTTTCAGGGGGATATGTATTGATGGCAAAGTGCCAGCAGTTTTATCGGAGTACCCCAGTCATTTTACACATCTTCCAAACATCAATCAATTCACAAAAACAAATTGTTCATGAAAACCAAATAATAAATACTATGTGACACTATTAGATTTGTTTAGACCGATACTGCTCAAAGGGAAGCATTCTATTGATCCAATCTTAGAAAATTTAAATACAATAGCTTCAACATGTTATGAATAATACTAATTCATTCTGAGCTACTAAAAATAAATAGTTAATTGAGGAAATCACAGCAAATTGCTGTGACTATATTGTTGGCACTGCCAACAGCCCGGCTAGCTCAGTCGGTAGAGCATGAGACTCTTAATCTCAGGGTCGTGGGTTCGAGCCCCACGTTGGGCGAATATTTTTTTTATTTTTCAAATTGATACCTCAAGAATTTTGCACTCATTTTTGTCATTTTAAATATATCTAAAATATATTTACAGTGAAAATATTTTCTACCGCTGAATAGATAGGAAATATCATCTTTTCTATTTTTCATAGTACAAATAAATTGGAGGGCTTAACCTATTTGGTGCTTAGCCAGATAAATGACATTCTTTAACAAAATACTTCAAAGATCAATTCAATAAAGCATATCATATATTTTGCCACTAATAACTAGCTGTAATTTTATAAATGTATTGTACATCATAATTCAAACCAACAAACACGATGCAAGTATAAATAAAATTAATTTACAAAAAAAAATATTAAATAAATATGCAGGGTGAATGTTGCTTTTTGAAGTAAACAACAATAGGTTATAAAAATTTCTAAGCTCACACATTTTTAGAATTGACCCACAGGATATTTAGCAATGTATAATAAGTTTAAATTTGAATTGTTACAACTTTGTACTATTCCACATGTTTTGTCACAAACGAACCGGGTTTTTCCTTTCGGCATCTTCAGGCATTCTATCACACGGATGCAACAGAACCGGGTCAGTTGTGATAGAATGCCTGAAGATGCCAAAAGGCGAAACCCGGATCGTAATTGACAAAACATTTGGAATCGTACAAAGTTGTAACAATTCAAATTTGATATCGAAATTCCATCAGGCACCTTCAGTCGATATCACAAAGCATAGCAATGTAAGTGTAAAAAAATCAGTCATTTTGAGTTAGCATTAAATGTGTTAAAATGCAATTGGGTAATTTTATACTTAGAAATACCTACTTATTTCAATTTGGTGGGTATTATTAAATAGAATTTAGAATTATGAGATAGTCAAAGAGTCTTTTACGCTTTTATTCAGTATCTTTGGACTTTAAGTCCTTGGCTTTGTATGCTAGAGTCAATTTAACATATATACCTTACTCACCTAGTACAAAAACTGCATCAGGGCGATGTAGAGCTATAGCTGTTTGGAATGCTCGGTGCATTTGCCATTCTCTTCTCAGCTTGTCAAACCAATGACCGTTTCTTAAGCCCAACAAATGGGTATCTGCTAATATCATAACGTTGACTGGTTTTTCATTGTCAAGAAAACTTTTGGCGTCAAGCTCAGGCCAAGAACACTAAAATTAAAACATTTTTAATTACTGATACATACATGCAAAATATATATTACTGTATTTCAAATGTATATTCTTAATGATCAGCTTAACCCTCCTTATTCTTCCTTGTTATATCTCTTACATTAAATAAGTTCAATGTGTGGACAATCTGATAAATTTTATTTCTATATTTACATCATTTGTTGTTTAATATCACCATTAACCACCAATTTCAAAAAAATTTATACCTCTAAGTTTAAAATTACTCAATCACATTTTAATGGTAGTTTATTATTATTTATTGTAAAATGCTGTCATGAAAGTCTTATTAGCGGTATTTATTGATTAAAAAATTATCATTTGCAAATTTAGCGTTGTTATAATCAAATCAATAGTTTTGAAAGTTATTTCATATTCATATATGATCTTGACCTTAGGGTTTATGTTTTTTCTTTGTGATTAATTCCTTTTATATATAACCAATGCAAGCTATTTATTGTGTGTCAGTTCTGTTACACCCGCGTAATAGAACGCCTGAAGATGTGTAAAGGCGAAACCCTGTAGTCAGTGACAAAACTAAGCAATAAATTCCGACATATTTGTAAAAATCGTAAATTTTCAAAATTTTAACAATCAAATGTATACACAATATTCACCTGCAAAATAACGATGTAATATATCAAATATTCACAATAAAAAAACACTCCAATTACAGCTGCAAGAAACTTTATCGTATTTTTGTTGCTAAATTTCATGATATTAATCTATCTTATAATATAAGACGGTGATAATAAAATGAAATGTATTTTAACAAAAAAAAAATGTATATTGATTAGTTATATGAAGAATACCGCTCACACCGGCATCAACACCTGATTTGACACTTCAACGTGTTTTAATTTTGACAGTACTTGTACTTGTTTACAAACATCGATATTATCACCATCCTAGTCACTCTTACTAAACTCTATGACAATATTTATTTTCAACGTACGAACATTTTATTTACAAAAATACTCGAAACTAATACTTTACTGAAAAAAATCTGAAGCATAAAAAGTAATAAAACTTTAATATTTATTCATTTAAAAATATAGTATTCACCAGAGTGTAATTATGTTGTCTATGAATGTCAAACCACACTACTGCACACTACAAAATAATCAAAAAGTGTGAAAAGTGTCAGTCGTTTGTTATTGTGTACTTTATTCTGAAATGGTTGACAATAGATAGCAGAATATATACTTAGTGTTTAATCTATGAGTTCTACGTTCCATAAAGGGTACAATTTTCTATTTTACCGATCATTCAGTCATTCTACATTATTTTCTTGAAACGTAAAGACTAAAATATGTTTTTTCATATATAATAAAAATGAAAGCCATGTCACATTATTATGTACAATCATATCACTTATATATTAATTCTAATTATGTATACAAAAGCCATATGATCATCTGTTTACCTATAATAATTTTGGTATGATTGAACAAAATTCATAGTTTATTTTACCATTTTCCAGAACTATTCAATATGTCTGTCCACTGGAGTCCCGAATTAACGAAATGGGAGTTCAGAGATCTGCAGGCAACTGCAATGGCAGTAGACTGGTCAGGAAATAATATTCTTCTCGCTGGAAAAAGATGTCTTGCTATTAAACATCTCAGTTCAGAAAATGATACCAATGATACAATTAAAAAAATAGTTAGACAAAGCAAGTATGATGTGGCAGGTGCTGAATGGTGTCAAACTCAACATGGGCAGCGATTATGTGCTATATCGGTAAATTTTCATTGTTTACATTTCACAAGAGCTTGTATATCAAATGTCCTAAACACTGTTAATACTTTTTTAATGGCGGACAAAAATCTTTTTTTTTTTAATGATCAAATAAAATTCCTCATATATTAATGTAATTATTGACTTATACTAATTTAAACTAAAATAACTTAACCATAAAAGTTTGAGCCACATTTGATTTTTATAGTAGCAAGAAAAAATCAACATGGCTAACTTCATTACTCATTATCTTATCTCTTATAAAAATTTCGTATTATATATATATATATATATATATATATATATATATATATGTCTGAATATAGTTCAATCTCTCAAACTGCAATTTTAACCCAGTGACTGCTAATGTCTCAACTGTATCAATAATTTATACCAGGACTGTGGAGTCGTTAAAAAAAACACGACTGACATTGACCAACACAACTCCAACTAAAAAAGTTTATTTTTGTGAGATTTTTCCCATTAGATTCCCATAGATGGCTCAATAAGGAATCGATTGATCTACTATGAATGTTTGATTCTTGAATCGCCTGCTACTGTTATTTTATTTAACAAAATGAATTATTCTATTTTAGAGTAATCAAAGGGTAGATATTTATCATTGGAGAAATGGCGATCTTACTGGCATCCATTCGTTAAGAGGGCACACAAGAGTGGTAAGCGACACCCATTGGCATAGAGAAGATCACAACCTAATTGCCACATGCTCTATCGACACATTCACTCATCTGTGGGACTTGAGGGATACCAGGCGACCAGCACTTTCACTATCTGCTGTTGGTAAATACAATCTCTTTTTATACCTTCATTTTAAAACTTATTAGCATATTTTATATGAGAAAGAGTGATTCAAGTCCTCATTGCCCTGCTCACAAGATAACAGATGGAGAATAAGCACAATGTAGCAAAGGCTAAACATTGATTTATGTCCTGTTTGTTATTCTGCTCTTACGCTGGGTATTTTGATATGATATGTATAGAATGCCCGAAGATACCGAGTAACAAAACTTGTGAAATGGTAAATAGTTTGAACGATTCAATTTTGATATTGACATTTCATAAAACATCCTCAGTTGATATTGTAAAGTATGTAAATACATAAAAAATTTGCAAATTGAAATTTTATTGCATTTGCAGTGTAAAAATAAATCAAAATATATAAAAATAAAATACTAAACATTAACATCTAATTTAATACATTAAAACAGTATTCATCTGAACTCACTTTAATCCACCTGGAATATGTCGACATGCACTCTGTACACTTTGTAAGAACAAACAATTCATGCCTGCAACTTCTTGGCACTCTCAAGAATGATAGAATTCTCATTTTGGTCTTGTATAAGTTGAAAAAATTTCAAGTGCTCAAGCTATTAGACTTGAATAAACCTTAGAATTAGTCATTTGGATGAAATCAAATAGAGAATTAGGATTTGGGAGATTAATACCTAAAGAGACATCCGCAATATAAAAATTTTCATCCCTACAATTTCCAAAAATTGATATGTTCATCGACTTTATTTGAAGCAGTTTTTGAAGAAAAAATATTTGTTGGTATTCTAGAAGTCCACTTGTATTTTGTTTGTGTCATGCTTATTCTTGCAAAGAATAACCACAATTTTGTCAACTAAGTGTAATCTGAATGATTTAAAATTTCCTGCCATTTCTAGCTGGAGCATCTCAGGTACAATGGAATAAAGTATCTAGTAACCTACTTGCGACAGCTCACGATGGAGATGTAAAACTCTGGGACAAACGAAAAGGGTGCTCACCCGTGCAATA
Organism: Himalopsyche japonica; assembly: GCA_028555115.1. NCBI lineage: Eukaryota > Metazoa > Arthropoda > Insecta > Trichoptera > Rhyacophilidae > Himalopsyche > Himalopsyche japonica. The sequence continues at coordinate 280,547 of JAHFWJ010000353.1, read as the reverse complement.
CATTTCAGCACATCTGTGCAAAATTCACGGCTTGGACTGGAGTCCTCACCATGACTATCAACTCGTGACCTCCAGCCATGACGGCACCATCAAATACTTCGACATCAATAATCCCAGAAGAGTAGAAAACACAATCACAACGAATTACCCGGTTTGGCGAGCCGTTTACACACCGTTCGGAAGTGGACTAGTCACAATGGGAGTCGGTTGGGGCGGGGTCACTCGGGGGGACCAAACCGGCGTTGTAGGAATTTGGGTTGGAGGAGCTTTAGTGCACCGTCTCGTTGGACATTCAGATGTCGTTCTGCAAATGCAATGGAGGCCGAATTTAACGCCTTCTAATTTCCAGTTGGTCACGTGGGCTCGAGATCAAACCCTCAGGCTGTGGACGATGCATCCTTCGTTACTGAAAATGTGCTCGCATTATCTATCGGATGATAACGACACGGAAGACGATTCTTTGAGTGACAGTAAGTTCTCGTCTGATTATCTCTGCAATCAATTTAACCCTTTGCGCTCGACAAATGATGATAAACAATCAAATTTGATAATGTAAAACTAATTAAGATGTATCACCGTCAAATCCAAAGGCCCATAGAAGATTGGTGGCATTCACACAATGTTTAGTACTATTTTCATAATTTCATTTTATTGAAATTAGGACCAGTTTCACTCCCCGTGAGCAATATCATTTGTTATCATACAAATTAAAAGACGGATATTGTTATTATTGATAATTATTTAATGCTTTATGTTCCCTAAAGTATTTAATTGCAAGTTACCTATTTAATTTAATATTAAATTATTTTTTACAGCAATAAGCTACGTGTCGACCAATGAATACCCAGATTCAACTATGACTGATCCATCAGATGTTCAAATGGTTTGTTTCAATATACTATAGCAAAAATAAGTCCTATATCATATTGTGCTAATAAATTCTAAATGAAACAGATGATAAGATGTATTGTGTAACTTTTCTACACAGCTATATACTTTTAAGCATAGTTCTGATGATGGCATAAGCTGAAATAGCTGTCAACTTATATATACCTTATAAATTTTGTAGAGCTAAAATATATTGCTATTGTTTCAACGTGTCATAATAGAATTCTACCAAGTAAATGCCAATTCAATCAATAAATGCTGTGACAACAAAACAGTGTTCATTTTGTGATACCTCATACATAATAAGAAATCCTAAGTCATGTTTAAAAAAAAATATATATATATGTATATACTTAGTCATTTTTTATAACTTCACTATCTTTTGTACAGGTAAAATTATCATCATATGAACCCCACCAATCGCTGCGAGATGAACTCGAATCTGTGAAAAACATAGAAAATATCACAGTCACCGAAATCGACATGGACCACAAAACATGCACTGTTAAAACTGAGGCTAATGGCTACACTGCTGTTTTGAGAGTCGCGTTTCCGTGTTCTTACACGTTGGATTTATCAATACCACGATTCACTTGGCTGTCGGGCACAAACATTGACAACAATTCCACAATCAAAATATTGCAAGCAATTAATCTTGCCGCTTATAATCGAATACGAATGCACAGCCCATGTTTACTGCATTGCTTGAAATTATTGTCAACTTGCCTGCAGCAAGTAAGTAATTTAAATTTTAATAAACCCTACTAGGGTTTGATATTATTTACTCAGTTGAGAATTGATGATTGATCTGAGACGTAGTCTTTTATATGCATTACTAAATATATAATTATTTAATTTATGATATCGACTGAAGGTGCTTGATGGAACTTCAATTTTAAATTTGAATTGTTACAACGATTCCATATGTCTTATTACAAACTGACGTTCTCAGTTCTGTTGCATCCGTGCGATGGAATACCTGAAGATGCCGAAGGGCGAAACCCGGGTCGTTTGTGATAAGACATATGGAATCGTACAAAGTTGTAACAATTCAAATTTAATATAATTATTTATTGAAAAATTTTAATATCTATATATACTACGTGAATGGCAACAATATCTATCCCATTTATAATTTGCTGTTTTTTTTTTTAGATCCCTATCAAATCTAAAGATGATGGAAATCTGAATAAAAACAATGAAAACAGACCACTGTCAGAATGCAGTGACAGCGCTGCCAACGGATTAGGAGACAATTGCATCCCGTTCCCGAGAACGTGTGGCGCAAAATGGTGCTGCGTTGGGACTCTGGTAGTATTCAATCGGCCTCCAAATGCTAAAAGAATGTCTCTCAAACCAGAGAGCTCGACGCCTCGTTCACTCTTGTCGCTCTCCACTCCGATCATAGTGCCGGGAGCGTACAGATCCCTCTCTCCTAGATTGACAACTTCACCGTCGCCGACCAACCCTGGACTCTCACAAATGATGCACAGAGCACCGTCTCATTCCATAACAACGTTTTATTTTCAAGATAGATGGGTATTCAAGCATTTCACTTTATTAAAGAAACTTCCAAAATTTCAAATATGACTTTTTACACTGGCAGTCTTTGGGTGATTAAAATACAATTCATCAAACTTTTTTTTTCTACCTAAATTATGTGAGGAAACAAAAACAATCAGTGTTCATAGACTAAAACTTTTGACTTTCATATTATATCATATAATATCATAGAATGATCATAAATTGTTACATTTAACAGTGTTTCACAAGCTTTAAATAATAATTATGAAAACAGTCACTTGCCAAATATTTTTGGTTAATGGGAGACATTTTTTCATCTGTTATCATTTATCTCTTTTACAATTTACCATTATGGGGACTTTCATTCCTCTCAAACATGGATATGTATTTTATTTAAAAAATTGAAAAGTTTCTAACTTTGTGTTGTTTTTGGCTTTTTGAAAACCATTCCTTAACAATTTATTTATTAAGTTATGTTTAGTATTTGTAAATATTATATTTTTCTATCGTCAATTCAATTTTCCAGAAAGCACCTTCCAGAAGGGCCGGCAGTGGACTACGTAGCGGAGCAAATACGCATTTCACTCCACGTATCACACTCTACAATGCTGATCATCTATTTTTCCTCAATAAACATTTGGCTGAAAAATACACAATCAACAACAAATCCATACCTGGTATGATAATAATAATTCATCAAAATTTTAAAGCCCTGCAACTCATTCATCAAGCACGTTTTTTCTTTGTTCCTATATATTAGTTGTTTAACAACACATTGTGCATTTCTTCATGAGTAACAGACAAATTTGCAAAAGCACTCCACACAATTGATTGAACTCTTTTCTAGACATGTGTGAGCACAACGCTTCTGTCGCCAGTTCACTGGGAAGAATGGATCTGATGCAGGCTTGGCAGCTATCCGCACTCACGGGGTCGTCTTTAGAGAAAGACAAAACAGAGCCATCCTATTGTTCTTCTAACCCATACAGTTGTGACACGGATGACTTGATCAACTGGTCACTACATCCATTTGGATCAAATATGATACACACATTGTAAGTATGATTTTCAAAAATTGAACCTCAAAACTTTTATGTGTTCCGTCCTGTACTGTTTGAAAAATTATTTCAATAGTATTAATGTCAACAAAACATATGCAGAGATTATCAGGACAAACATGCTCATTTTCAATACAACAATTAGATGTTACCCGAGTGTTTTAAAACTTTTAAATATCTTATATTTTTAATTTATGATATCGATTGAAGGTGCTTAATGGAATTTCAATATAAAATTTGAATTGTTACAACTTTGTACGATTCCAAATGTTTTGTCACTGACGACTCGGGTTTCGCATTTCGGCATCTTCAGGCATTCTATCACACAGATGCAACAGAACTGACTAAGTGACCGACTCGGTTCCGTTGCGTCCGTGTGATAGAATGCCTGAAGATGCCGAAAGGTGAAACCCGGGTCGTCAGTGACAAAACATTTGGAATCGTACAAAGTTGTAACAATTCAAACGTTATATTTTTGATTATTTACAGAGGTGCAATCTCACTTATTTTTTTTTTTTGTTCCTTCAAAGTTCGAATTAGGAACCCCAAATAACATTCATAAATTCCTCCTCCTCCAGATGCAGGAGTATTCGGCTAGTCTTAAAATTGTTATCACCCACTCGAGGTAATGTTTTTACAATAGATCTCTTGGAAATAACAATTCTTGCATATTTAACCAACAGACCACTAACATCTCAATTATTCAGAAGGCATAGTGCAGTTTGTTAATCGTTCAAAATTTTTGTACATAAACTATTTTTTGTACCACAATATAGTCTTATTTGTCCTGACAATAAGACTACGAGCTCGTTTGACTCTAACAGACCTATTTGAATGAACTCATCAATTGTTTATTAGACTCAACACAAAACAGGTTAATACTTAATGGAAACGGACCTCAGTAGTATTCTTTATACTGTGATACAATGTTGTATAATAAAGAAATACAGTGTTTGACGCGATATCTTTAATAACATTCCTTAAAATTTTTCAGGATCAAACATTACGCCAAAAGTGCAGACATCCAAATGGCAGCTATGCTTTGTTGTGCATTTAGTATTTATTATAATACTCATATGACGGGAAGTAAATCAAGTGATCTATCAACAAATTCAAACGTAAGGCATTTATAACCGCTGTATAACCTATTCATCATTTTGGAATATTTCATTCATTTTTTTATTACTCTCTGGTATTTTCATTATCCTGTTTCCATGACAATTTGGCTCTTTTTCACTTACAAACTGTCAATACCTGGCTAAGAATTAATGAAATAAACGAAACATGCATAACATAAGACCTGAGTTTCACGTTACATGCATACATATTATAATGAACAGATTATTGAAATGTGCAAAATATATGAATGCAATGAGAGTATTTGATTTTTTAAATTTTAAAGCGACATTGTATGAGTACTGCTCTGATTAGGCACAACACAATATCATTTTTTACCTCTCTCCAGGGTAGTAGCAGTTCCCCGTACAACACTATACACAATCTTAGTGAAATAAACGTGGACAGCTTAGGATTCTCAATACCCAAGCACGATCGCACCAATTCATGCTCGGATTCGACTGACATCAATCCAAGCTTCTATGAGACGTCGTTGAACTTGCTGGGAAAGTGTGAAGAGACCCCGACTTCTCCCATTTTGGATCCGTCCATCACGCATCTCTACCAGTGCTACATGCGGGTTTATGCAGAAATATTGCATCGGTGGAATTTGCTGGAAGCAAGAGCTGAGGTTTGTCCTGCCTTAAACCTTTTAAGACCAAACAGCATTTAATATTTTGCTTTAGATTATCATCAAATACTTCTCCACTTTCAGATGAATGTGAAGCTCTGTTTTTATTGATACAACCTCGTTTTGCCCCTATGCTCAAACCCTCTTGAATTTGCAAGCAAAATGGTAGAATAAGTGGCAAAGCAAGGAACTGTAGTTTTTAAGAATTAATAGAATCTTTCATTTTTATATTGGGCTACATTGATGTGCTGTCTGCTCACTAAAATAGTAATAACATCCATGCCTCGCTGACCAGGAAAGAGGGGTTGCTTTTTTGGTGAAACACTATCCAATGGTAGCCTGGTCCGACAGTCACAACCACACCGAAAGCTAAAGAAAGGACATTTGAAAAGAGGCATTTCATTTTCATTTCATTTGTGTTAATAACAGCTACTTACAATATACAAAATGGCTTATTTCAAACTTGCGCATACGTCATTTTTCCATGATGAATTTTCAAGAAATAGGTTTTAAACTAAATATCATTTTATATCTCCATTTGATGTTAAAGCCTACAGTGCATGTGTGCAAAGGCGATCTGGATTTGAATAAAGCCGAAAAATAATATGACTGCCTAATTGGCAAGAACCAACAAAACAAATTTATATTATTGAGTTATGATAATAAAAATATAATAACTGAAAAACTATGCTTAAATTGTTACAGGTTATGAAGCAAGTATTCAACGGTGAAGAACCGAAGCACAGCGGTGTTGAACTAGTCAGCGAATGCTACAGATGTAATATTGTCGTTAGGAAAGGCCGCTGCACCAACTGTTCTCTGGTCGCGTTCAACTGTGTCATATGCAACATCGGAGTGAGAGGCTCGGCAAACGCTTGCCTGATTTGCGGTCACGGCGGCCACACCGCCCATCTCGAAGAATGGTTCACTAAATACAATGTGTGTCCCACCGGATGCGGCTGCAGGTGTCTCATTGAAACCGGCAATGTAATGGATAGGTAACACCAAAGCAATTGTTTAGTTCAAAATGTCATACACTTACATTTTAAGTACATTATAATATAATTCAACGTTTTCCAGTGGATTCAGAATAAATACATGAAATAAAGGGAACCGAAAACAAAATCTGTAAAATGAATTTTGCTTTAAGTGATTCATATTAAAAAATAAACTCACTAAGAAAATTCAATTATCTCGATTTTCTGTTAAAATTTACACTTACATATAGATACTGTTGTCAAACACAACACATTAGATACCCAATTAGCTATTGGTTTTTAAAAAAATATACATGAAAATTTGTGTAGTGAAAATAAAAAAATTATTAATTTCTTGTAAAAAAATTCTCTGGGTGAATTTCGTTTTACTTTAAAAGAATACAATTATATGAAATTACATAGAGTTTTATCTGAACTATGGTATTATTCCATGTTCCAATATTTATTATTAGGGGTTTTCACATTACTCATTTTTTACTGTATGTGGCATGTATACATGCTACACCAAACTGGTCATCACTTACAAATCATTCCATGCGTAAAATCTAAATAATTACATTATTAACCCGATCGACACGACAGTTTTTCATACAAACAAATTCTGTCCGCGTTGCTATTTTTCAAGATGTTCTCTTTCCACATAGAGCTATAAATACACAAATAAAAAATAAATGGGTTGGCTTTTATGGAAGCTAGGTGCATTAAGAATGTTTCACAACATTAAAAAACACAAAGAAATGTCCTATGTTGTCACAATCACCTTAACACATATAACCCTTACTGTTAAAACATCATTTATGTTCTTTATTTCTAATGTTAAAACTTCTGCCTGTCTACCTATGACTGAGAATCCATTGAAAATATATGAATCAGGTGTTTGCTGACTGAGCCATCTATATGATGTAATTTCCTTGATTAAATAAACTGCTAATGTAATTATTGCCTGATGCATTTATGATATCCTAAGAAGTACTGTTGAAAAATATTTTTCCCCAAATATATAACAGCATTTAATCAACAGGTTAGTAAGATTTTTCAAAAACAAAAACAAATGTTAATAACAACTATTTTTCTACTGTAATTTTTACAGATTTATTTTTTTAATGTGTGTATCAATTGTCACTTACATACCAGACCCAAAGACTGTATCTGTGTATATATTGGATTTATTATTTTATAAAAAAAACTGATTTCTAAATTAAGATAATATATAATACAGTTAACAGATGTCATGCCAAATCAGTCAAAAGTCTAGAAAATAATAAACATGTCTACTTCAAATGTTGTGAATGTAAATAAAAATAAACAACTTCATTGATGTATATTATTTTTGTATCAATATGTAAATTCAATTTTTTATGTGTATATAATGTTATTTTGTCAATAAAAAAATATTTCCATTGAATTTGTGGATTGTTTTATTGTGGTTTATTTATTGGTTTTCCACGTGATATGATTTAAAAATAATTATCGAGTTTCATCAACCCTGTGACTGCCAATGTCTTAACTTTTGATACTGTTTATTATAGGGCGTTGATAGTTGATTTTTAAACTATTATACTACTCTTAATAGTTTTTGGGTTTAGATATAGCCTGACTTATTTAGATACTCTTCATAAGTTTAACACTAACACCAGTGAAATAATTTTTGAAATATTCAGTACATGAGTTTCCTTTAAATGATTCAATAGGGAATTGATCAAATGAAATGGCAACCCCTATGGTTGCCAAATGGGATAAATTTTGATGGAAAGAGAAGAGTATTAAAAAAATATTTGGTTTCAATTTATTAGTTAGTGTCTATAACTTTGTTGAAGCTCTGCTCTATTTGTATGATTTGTGAACATAGATCGGGTTCGTCTGTAAGTTTGCTGTGTTGCAGGTAGCAAGATAAATTAAGACAATTAAATGCGTGTATTATTTGAGTCTGTGGTGCCATATTCAACTGGTTTCTAGCTTTGGATCTCACAGATTCAAATGCCATATATAAAATTCCTTCCCACCTATTTGATCCTAAATACAGCGTAGGTGAAAGTAATTAGCTAACCGCTAGCCATATCCTTTCTGTACTTACTATATATTAAAAAGAGAGATTGAGAGGTTAGCCAGCCACTGATCCTATCCCTACTCACTTTGTAAAAAAAGGGTGAGTTGAGCAGCTAAATAAAAAGCATTTCTCGAAAAAAAGCTTCCATTGAGTTAAAAGGTCATTAGCTTTTAAATGACTCATGTTGACTTATCAATATTTTCTCGCTATGCAGTTTTTATGTCATTCAAAATACTCCCAGCCATTACTACACAAAAATTATATATAATCCATCTGTCAATATTCTCAATCCACTCTCACACATAGTTTTCCTCTGAGTATTGTTGATGTTGTGTTATTTAATTTTGTTAATCATTTTCACCATTCATTTTTCCATCCCTGTTTTCCGATTCATCAGTTAATCAAGTATACATTAGTATAACAGATTTTGAATTCATATGTCAAAAAGATAGTGTATGCTGTCTTTGAAAAATAGATGGCAGCAGAGGTTTGGGGGAGTTAAAATAAAACATGTTTTGGAAAATTAATTATTTATTTCACAAAGCATAGAAAATTTGTGATTTAAGGCTAGTAAGTGTCAAGTAAATTTTATTTAAAAACTGTTAAAAACCTACTTTTACATATCTTTACACAACCAATGAAATATATTCTTGTGCAGAGGGTGAATTGAAGAAATATAAAAAATACCTATGTTATTGAAAATTTTGGCTACATTAGAAAAAAAATGTTGATATAATTCAAAATTAGACAAGGTGAATTTTATATAATATTAATTACTTGCAATCCCACAAACAATTAAGCAAAAAAACAATGACTTGTTTTCCAGTTTCAACGTTTTACCTCCAGATGGCTAACAAATAGCAAAGATATAATGTTGTTTCATACTGTGCTTCCATATAAACAGTTTTGTGCAAGGAACCATTTGACAATTTCAAAAATGAAAATTGTTATTGTTAAAATTCAACCAATAATTTAATTACTTCTTGGAGCAGATGTCTCCACACTATCTCAAACATCATGAATCCAGCCTGGCATGCAAACTCTAATCAAATGATAATTTTATAAAATACTAGTGAATTGTTTTAAAAAAAAAAAAAATAACCCTCTCACTGGTAATGTATGAACTGTTGAGACGAGTGATTGCAGTGTATTAATAACTTAAAATTCAATAATGGTTAAAACTTATGTTTAACAGATTTTTTTTATTGATAAATAGCCAAAACTATCTTGTTAATATCCAAAAGTTTGTTTAACACCAAAATTTTTTGATTAATTTTTAAAATGTTCAGTGAAGGAATATCTTCTATGTGGCTCAGCAGGGAATAGGTTAACTTGTACTTATAATTTCACTCTTACTCTTGCTCTGCATTCGAATGTCGCCATAGAAGTGGCATTAATTTTTCCCTTAGTACTCAAACTTCTGTAGTAATCGGTAAAGCCCTAAGACCAAAAAGTTTGAGGACACATTTATCAATTGCTTGATTGTTTGCAGGACCGTGAAAGTAAATTGTAAACAAAATATTTCAAAGAGAACTACAGCTGAAGAATTACTTTTTTTTAATTGATTATTTTACTGTCAGGTGATATTTCATAAGCATTTTTTCAAAATAAAAATGATTTATTCTTTTCAAATATATCTTTTGTTAGTATTTGTACAATTTATTTTAAAAAATTCTCTACTTTGAATAATTATTACGGTGGATTATGCAATAACTTTGTGGAAATTCATTTCCTTGTACAATTATAATTGATAAATTATTTATTCCACTTGGCTTGTAACAATACGTTATTGAGTTAGTTGATAGCGTATTGAATCGAAAAAAGATGAATAAAATAACTAAAGATAACCATTATTTGTTAAAGAACTAACTAAATAAATGTCTTATAGCTGGTATAAAATCATTTTCTTTTGTGAGACACATCAAAAATGTCGCCGTATTACTTACAAACAGTTATTTATATTGTTAATAATGTAGATAAAACCTTATTGAATAATGAAGAGTAAATGGAAGTCATTAGCACAGTATTGTAGTTATATACCGCCTCTATTGTGAGGACTGTCAAGTTTCCTTTATAGGGTAGACAGGTAGAAATTAATATTAAAATCAAAGAATATAGGAAATGCTTTATAGAAGAAAAAAAAAATTGCATATCACTTAATGGAAAGTCACCACTATTTTAACAAATACAATTATTTTGAAATACTCAATCAATCAAATTAAACATGTAATAAAAGTATAAAATAGATTTTACAAAAATAAATTAATCCATCAACATAATTTAAGATAGGTACTAAGAAATGAAAACAATGAAATTTTAATAATAATATTTAGCAATTCAAAAACAACTAAATTTTTAATTGAACAGGTGACTCACCAATATAAAATCTATTTCTCTTGGGATTTTCACATCCAAACACTGGCAACAATTTTGCAATCAATAGTGCATATAATAAATATAATATACTTGTCTATGCAAAAGTGTAATGATCATTTTGTCACATATGAGTATTTTCATTGCTTGTGTTTTCTTGCCTGTCGCCACATTCAGCAAAAGGAAAAATCCCACTTCACTCTCATTTTTCATTAAAAAATTTAAATCATTGTTTACCATAGAAATAAATATCCTTGAGTTACAGTAAGTCTAAATGTGCTTATTAAAATAGCACACCAAGTGGAATAGCAAACTAATCAATTTTATAATATATTGAAAATAATGTCTTTGGTACTCAAAAGGGCTTCGTAACTCGTCTCATAGAGAACAATCCTAATATCAAACATCATCATTACAAAAACTAATCAATGCCTAAAATAACAATAATTCATTTTGATGGTACTAAAAAAGTTCAAATATTTTATTTAATTGTATCTAAAAGTAAATATCATTTGAATAATTTGATTTGACATGTTGATCAATTTCATTTTCTTTTATACAATAGTAGATATAAGAATACAATTTTTCACTGAATTTATTTCACTGCCCCTTTAAGAATGGATTGTGTATTTGAAAAATAGAAAAACATATCTAGAAATGTTTTATAGTGGAGTTTCAATTTATCATTTTCAAAAACTTTAAGAAAATAATTTAAAGTATTAAGTGTTGACATAATAATCAATATATACAATAAATGCACATATGCATGAGGTTTAAGGCTTAATAAAATGATTTGAATAGAGAACAACGTACAGCCAGTGTTCTTCAACGTCTTTGAAAATAAATTTACAATTTGAATACATATCTACAAACAATCAGCTCTCTGTATATAACACATTATTTATTATTAAAAAATAAATCCTCTGTTTCAGTCAAATATTTTATACAATAATGTTTGATCTATAGCTGAATATATTACATAAATTTTTGGTGCCATCTATTGGATTTATTTGAAAAAAATCTTTAATTTTGATAAGATTAGACTTTTGTCCAATGTGGTGTGGAACAGTTCCCATTGCAAGTCAAGAACTGATTGCACAAATGTACATTTTTGCTTTGGAATTTATTTAACTTCAAAATGGTTTGTAAAGTACCAAGAGAGGGGTTAAGCCAGTAGTCAGGCACTAGCAAAATTCACATCTTTTCGAATTTTCAGTACAAAACTTACTGTGCATCAAAGAGAAATTTGAGTGGAAAATTTTCACCAACTGGCAATAAAAACTTGCAGAGATGCCAGTCTGCGGATCACGTGTTGAAGAACACTGTCACAACCGATCAACTGAAATTCCATTGTAGTTAATTATAAATAGTATTGACTATGAAACTTTCAAACATTGAAATGTGTAATTGACTGTTATTTTATTCTTTATCTAGTTGACTGATGTGCCATACAATACTCAAAAGGGCAGTATAATAGAATTAAAACAATAATTTGAGAAGATATTGAAATGCACATAATTATTAGATTAATATTATGAGTATTGAGTGAAGAAATAGAATTTTTCGCGTGAATTAAACACAATAAGCTTGCAACCGAATTGCAATCACTATGAATATTAATTATCATTAACAATTCTTTTAATATTATTATTTTCATTGCGATTCTCTAAGTATTTACACATGTTTAAGGCAGGAAACCTTTGTTTTCTTTTTTACAAAGTAATAAATCTATTTTTCAAATTTTAAACTGCTATGTTTAGCGATTAGTAATTTTAAAGTGAAGAATATTATATCATTTGACAATGAAGTGATTGGTCGTTGAAAAATAGTAATAAAGAATATATACATAATCAAATTCTTAGTTTTGGCTCTAGTATAACTAAAAAGCTGATCACCGAATCTATTCTCAGACGCTACTACTTTGCTCGTTGGAACTATTTTTAATTTTCAATGAAAACCTTTATAATATTTATAAGTATTATATTATCTGACAATCAATATGAAGATTTTTTAAAACTATTGGCGAAATTAGAACACTTTTTTTCATATAAATTATAATTCACAAAGTGAGTTTTGTATAATATAAACTATGCAAGTAAACAGTAACAAAGTTGTAATAATAATTAACCGAACCGTAAAATAAAATGATAACCTTTATTAAATCTGCCTCATGTTTCAAATTGACTAGGTATACATGACCATTAAATTTGTAAGTAAATTAAATATGAAATTAAATATCACATTGTATGATTTTATATCACTTAAATCTCTTTTATTTGCCATGTGAAACGTTTAGATTGTCACCCAATATCCAGTATTTTTTTTGAATGTAATGTATTTATATATGATATAATGACAGATATAAAGTATTTGTTTTATTATTTGAAATAAAAATATGCCTTCTCCCTCCAAGAGCGATAGTTAACACTTTGAAATTGAGTAAAGTAGATGTATAATTTATGTGAATAAATAATCAAGAATGTATGTTAGAATTAAAAAATATTTTTTTTTTAGTTCATTGATATTGGCTTCATTTGATAATTTGTTAAAAACAGCTTAAAAACAGGGAATTGATGTTTAGACTGACCATATTTTCTTGAACAAAACAGTTATTTATATCTTTAGGTAAAGAAAAATCTCACATGATGCTAATATTTTTTTACCATAACCGCAAAATTTTGAATTACTCTTTTCAATTCTAAAATATTAGCAGCAATTTCATTTTGTAAGTTAGGTTATTTAATTGCCTAATACAAGGAAAAAAAATATTTATGCTAGTAACACTGGTTGTAAATAAAATTAATTTTTAATTTGTAAAAATACCGCTGCAGCTTGGACTCAAAATATTTCTTGTAATACATATTATGTTTCCAAATGTAATTTGAAAAGAGTACAAACATGTATTTAAAAAAATCACAGTGCAGCCAGTACGCACCAAAAAACAAGTTAAATGGTCAGCCTACTTTCTGGATGGAGTTAACATTACTCATCTGCCATCATCATTTGAATTGGCGACTCACTTAACCTTTCAGAAACGATATACATTAGCGCCATCATTTGATTTTACTTGAACCATCTTCAGTTTACAATTTCTAAATATTTTATAAGTACAAAATATTTCTTACTACAAAGCCTCGATTTTAAGCAGATTCAGAAGGCAAGACTTTTGATTCATTTTTCAATGAAGTTTACATGAGTGGGTTTTATCTTTGGTTTCTCATATTTTTTTTTTTTTTTTAATTTATAATCATTATTGACTAACAATTTAATCTCAGGTAAAAAAAACATAAATCAAATTTCTACGAGCCAGATTTCGGGAAGCACTGAACTAGCACAACTTTTATTTACAATAAATGTCGAAAAAAATATTTCGGTTAATTTGAAAGTACTACGAAAGATGACTACTTAAAACAACAACAGTTAATAACATTATAATGTTTCATTCGGTCACTTCTACCAGAATTACGTTTGCTTTGACAGGGCTTATTCAAATAGACAAAAGCTGAGCTATGGGCTAGTTTTATTTAACTCTCGGCAAGAATCGGTATTGAAAACAACTGAATTTAATAACAACATGGCTGACAGGACAGCCTCTTGCTATTCAGCCAAATGAAAGCATCCGTATTTCTAGCATACATAGAGGAAATTACCACTATTTATATTTTCCACTATACTGGAGAAGATGTTTCAAAGACGGGTGGTCCTATTGTAGCAGCTATAGGATGACAAAAAATAACATTACTAATCGAATGAATCTACACTGCTTTAATAACAATTAAATATTCTAAAAGCTCATACATCAAATAAAACTTAATTTTTATTATTATAGTAATTACCAACTGTGAAATTCTATTTCAAAACTGACATATTTTGAGTTTTTCGTTTAAGATTTTTTCCTGTTACAAAAAGCATATATTAGGGTTGTCTCATAACTCTTATTATTTTACTTATCATTTTTTCAATGATAGTCTTTGTATGTTTTACGATATTGACTGAGGATGAGTACTTCTTAGAATTTCAGTGTCAAATTTGATTTGTTGAAACTACACATTTCTATATGCTTTGATAAATTAGTATAGATTTTTAATTTCGGCCCTTTAAATTTGTTCTATAATAAAACACAAGACACGTGAGACAATCTAATATTATCAGAAACATTTTTATTTACAGAAGCTTGAATTGCAAAATTGTATAAAATTAATAACATTTAGTATACCTAACACCATTATTGAAAATAGCCAGTTATGTAAAAGAATTCCACCAATATTCATCAATTTATCTAAATTGAATAATTCTACATGTCAAAGTATCTATGGGTGATTCTAATGAACAATTGTCCTATATTATGGGTATTTTATAATATGACCGTTAATCTAATCCTCTTTACATATAATCATTATATATTCATTACCATTTTTGCTATTTTTTCATCTGGCAATGAATAAGGCCATAGCAGATGAAGCTATTTATTTCAAATAATAAATATTCAATAATTTATAAGTACTAGGTACACTACTGAAAATATGTTTTTTACTACTTTAATAATATATATAACAGGGATCAAAAATATTTTTATGTTAATAGGAGTAATGAATTTCACATATAAAATTTTTCTTTAAATAATCTATTCATTGATATTGCCCTTCAAGAGAAATAATGTGAAAATATGATGATCATACCTTTCAAGGAGTCTTCGCTTCAATTCTGGCGGATATGTAACATAAATATAATGTTCATTTTGGCCAAGTTCATTGAGATCAGCAACCGTGTAGTATTCTTCACTGTACATGGTCCCTCCGGGCCCACCGTGGCCAGCCATGCCTCGAACTGGCGAAGAGTGCGCTGTAGCCGATGCACTATTGCTCCCTAAGCTTTTATCGTCTGAACTGAATAATTTTATGAAAATAATAGTCATGAAAAATCATTTATATTTTCAATTGTGGCAATAATAAACAAGATTACTAATTAAGGATTTAGTCCGCATTTTATTAAAAATATGTACATTTACTATAAGAAATTTCACACAATATGCAATTGCAAATAACCTGAGACAAAATCATTCCAAATTATCTTTTTTGTTATGCAATGATGAATATGCAGAGACATCTATGTAAAGATAGTAAAAGCTTTGAATAAATGTCTCATTCATGTATACATTACATAAAAGGAATAGTACACCCAGTCCTTTTTTTACGCGATACATTGGTTCCAGAAAAAGGCGCGTAAAAAAAATCGCGTAAAAAAATCATAACTTTCATATAATTTGATAAATTGGTTCCAAAAATTAAAGTATCGCGTAAAAAAGTACCAGAAACGTATGAAAAACCAAAATTTGCTCTTTGAAATTCGTGCAAAAAAAAAATTATATGTTTTATGATCTTATATACACTTATATGAATTATTAGAGGCCGAGAAAGGTGCTATTCAACGAATTTAATAAATTAATTGTGTTTAAACAAGTTTACATACATCCCATGATTTTACACAATTCCATTATATTTCTTTACACACCCTAAAACAAAAATTCGCATAGTATCCGATACACTTGTCAACATTTGGCAATTGTATGTGTATTTAAAAAAATGGAATACTTTACAAAATTAAGTTGTAAAAATACATATATTTTTTTTTAATTTAAAAAAAATAATGAAATGTACATGCCTAGCATCATATATAAATTTCTTCTGTAAAACAAATTTGGGAAAAAAATCGCGTAAAAACGAGTGAAGCGCGTAAAAAAATGGTCCAAATAATCGCGTATAATCGAATTTGCGTAAAAAAAAATCGCATAATAAGAGGACTGGGTGCATACGTAAACATGTCACATAAACGCCACGTGGAGAATACATATTGCCAACATGAATTATAACAAGCGTGTCAAATTCATCTGTATACTAAATTAAATTAATAGTTTTAGATAAATATTATCAAATAAAAACAAAGGTTATATTACTAAAATTTTTTGAAACCGTTGAAAAATACACCATAAATAAAAAAACATAAAACTCTTATATGGATGATATACAAGCAGTTAAAAACATCAGACTGCAAGTGAAAGTGTGTTCAAAATATTTTTTTTTATACATTGACAATATCGGCATCTATTAATAAAAGTTTAAAGTTATTTACAAAGTATTTAACTCTTTAAAACCAAATAAACATCTCATATCATATTAAGCAAATGGTATACACGAGTTTCTTCGCTATTTTATAAAGCTGTAATTTTCTGAATCACATGGTGTCATTACTTAATCCTGAATATCTGTCTTCTTGATGAATTTTGTGGATTCGTGAATAAATTCTTTGATTATGTTTACTATATCAAAAATGAATTATTGATTATTTTACCACAATGGGTATCACATGATAACCAAAAAGATTAGCATCTATCATTACCAACTAAAGAGTATCCACAAGGAAGGTATACTATAATACTTTGATTGGTAACCGTAGCGGTGTTCATATTTGGCAGTTGTTAAGTATTAATTTTTTTATATTCAATAAACCATTTAAAAGCACTTTATCAAAGCCAATCATCAATAATTGTAATGACTAGAAAGTTGACATGAAATTTTGCATACAAATATTGTGCAATTTTGGTGACACTATGTAATAAAAAAATACCTTTTTTTTTCAAAAAAACGTCCCACAGGAAACTATCACAAATATTTTTAGAAAATGTAAATTTAAACTATCACAAATATATTCAGTGAATATAAATTAAAAATTTAGTAACTTATAATACTTACTCAAAAAGCACCCAAATAATATAGTAACACATGCAGATACCGAGGGTCAAGACGGTTGTTATTCCGATAACAAGTGGCCACGGAAAAGGTCTCACTGAAGTAGCAGCATCTTCCCAATAGCGATCGCAACTCAAATACCAACACACCGCTCGATTCATTTCCTCTGTAAATTGTCAAAAATAACTTTACATGTCAATTATAAATTATAAAATCAATATTGGTTCATTGTAAACTTGTTGATTTTCTAGAAAATTCCAGAATTTCTTTAGTCCAAGAAGGGTGACAGGCAGGCAGTGAAAATTTCAGGTCAAACACAGAAAACAAAGTAAAAATGATTTTCAAGTCAAAATAGATTTAATTTAATGTAATTAGATGTAATTTCAATTGTGACTAATTCCATAAGGTTTGTCACTCACTACCTGGGTTTCGCCTTTCAGCATATTCTTTCTACTTCTAGAGTTGACAGTAAATAAATAGTTTGCAACGCGATGCACTCTGTTTACTGACTGTCAGTTCTATTGCATCAGTGTAATAGAATGCCTGAAAATACCAAGAGACTATATCCGAGTCTTGAGTGACAAAACTTGTGGAATTGTACAAAGATTCTCCAATTCCAATTTGATAGTGTACCTCCATCAAACACCTTTAGTGGACATCATAAATTACCTAATGAGATAATTTTAGAAATATTTGATGTTCATATATCATTAATGCTGCTCAGCAGGGGACAGATCAATAATGATAATGGGACATTCAATATGGCTATCTTTTAAAAAATAATAATTTACCCTCAATCTCCTTAAAATCGTGTACGGACAAATGTATTATCAATCCGGCAATACAGTCTCTGACGAGCAATTCACACCGCGTTTTTAGTTTCTGTAGATCCTCTGGATTACAATTGGCTTTTAATTTTTGCAATTCAGACATCCTTTGCTGTTTTTGATCAACTGGAGGTAACGCTGAATCAACCATGTCTTTGTCGCAGAGCTCAGATGTGCTGTTTTGTTCGCCATCATTTTCATTTGTTTTTCCTTCACCGTCATCTGTCAAAAATAATTGTTACAAATATGTTGCGAGAGCCCGGGGGATAGAGATAAAAATGTTGATTTTTCCCTCTGGCTCTCATTACATTCGCATGACAGCGAAATATTGTTGATTTTGAGTTTGAGTACATCTCAAACTTAAAGACATGAAAACCTGAAAATGCTGAAATACTGAACCCTAATTCAAATATTCTTAGTTTAATTTAATATTTATGTTTTTATACGTATAAAATGTATTCTGTTTATATCCTTAATAAATGGGATGTCTTTTGGATAACATTATCCACCGATACCCAACCTGGTAGCACTAAATTATCAGAGCTGCAAAACTATCGCTAAAAATCATTGTTTTTACCTTATTACATAAAAAATATTATACATATAAGACAACCCTGTCAGTGGAGATGCCAAAGCATAAACAATGTCCAATAATATTGCTTCACATTTTGGCATATTCCACATGGACAAGAGGGAGTTCAGATGAATATTATTTTTTAATATATTAAAATTAATTTTGCCTGAGCTTTTTCAGTTAACTTACAAGTTATTTTCTTAAAATTCAAATGTTACCTCTTATAAATCTTTTCTACATTGCAAAAGGGATAAACTTACTACGGTAGCTAACACTAATGTACATTGTTTTTGAGTTGAAAAAATATAATAAGAAATAAACTGCCTGCCTGACATATCAACTATTAAGACAGTAATTTGCAGTGTGTAGATAATTGACACTCATAAATATAGGACTATTTTCAATGCTAAAACTTTCATTTATAAGCTAACTTATGTTTTGAATAATTTAATATCTAAAAATTTACTTCGCCAACAATACTAAGTATTATGACTTGGAATATCATTTATGCAACAGGTAAATAAAATGATTTCATTTAAAAATCCATACCATCTGCATTTTCAAGGTCATCTTCGGACTTCATTGGCTCAGACGCTTTCGGGCAGTTGTGATGTTCTATTACTTTTGATTTCTTTTTTAATTTCTTACTCTGCTGTTCATTTGTTTTCAAAAAGATTCTGGCCACCTCCCTGGGGCCAGACGTTGCCAGAGCTGTTCGGTAAACAGTCGCTTCTTGCCATATTTCAATATCCGTACTTGGAATACTACTACCGTCCATTCCTAAAGAAGCATCTTGAGAGATTAAAACTTGGCATCTCATTATATCACAATAATCTGCTAAACAAACTGCGTCTTCTGCCTGTAATTACAAACCAGCATTAAATATATCTAAACTTTTAAAAATACTATCACGAATAAGTAAATATTTTTGATGGACTCATCAGGAACATGGTGGAAGTTCTTTTTTAATATGAAATAAAAATTATTAATATATTGTTTTAGTGGTTATGTTACTAATTGAACATATAATTTTCTCTTTCAAAAGCATCTATAAACAGGAAGCCTGGGAAAGAAATGCTAGCTCTCAAATAAACATTTTGAATATATATACAGTGGAACTCTATTATTTTCAAATTGTAAATTCTATTTGAAGATATACCTAAATATGCCTGTCATTTCACAATACCTAAATATCAGTATCAATTTTCTATATCAAATTACTACATATTCCATAGAAATAATCAATTCCAAAGCATTACAATTGAAATAGGTTGATAATAATGCTATGTTGTGTTTCATATTTTAAAGTATTGAATTACTCACTTTATTAATTTTACTTTTGTGCCTGTTATCAAAATGGCTGTCCAAATATTTCTCTTCATAGAATGACTTCCCACAAAAGCCACACGTCCACTGGGAGGACCGATGTTGAAACTTAGCCGCATGTTGCGGCCCAAAAATATCACGTAACGGATGAAATGGACACTCCAGAGGTAATTTCACCTGGTGCTTTTCTAACACGGGTATCCATTTGTTTTGAACTATTTTACGAACAATTTTAGCACTGTCTCGTGAACATGATATTTTGAAAACTGTTGGACCAGGCCATGGTATTAGTGATAGTAGAAATAATACTAATACCTGAAAAAAGATATTCTTTGTGTACTGATAAACGCCAGACATTTGGTCAACACAAGCACTTCTGAATGAATTCTTGAAATAATCAGTGATAGAATATACTTTATATGGCTCAACAAGCTCAGGAAGCTACACCAAAATTTGCTTCAAGAAGGCAGTATTTTTATTATAATATCTTCTGTATTCATGTTTTAAATGTTTAAAATTAAAAATAATTATAATATTTATTGCACATTGGGTTCTCTAAATTAAATAAGGCTTACATGCAAACAACAATAAGTAATTCTGATATCTAAAAACTGATTAAATATGATAAATAATTTCAAAATTTAATCAGATGGCTCTTTACCGATATAACATGTGTACTGTTATTTCAAGGTGACCCGCATTGTGGGCACATTTAATAATCACTGTTTTTAGATATGCATGTGCAGTATAAGGAGAGCGCGTCTCTAAAGAAACACTTTGCTTGTGGCGTGTAAAGGCGTAACGTCAAGTATGTTGAGCAAGTGTGATATTAAAAAGAAATAATGCCTATTATTTTATAATAAATACCGTGATTTATCAAAATCATATTGTATACTTAGGAAAATTGACTATGTCAACTTTATTTATCTTATGAAATTAATATAACTTAATTTATTTAAAAGATCTCTTTTTCAAAGTATCTTAATTACTATATTTAAGTAATTAAATTTGTGAATAAATTCTATAAAATTATTACATACCTATGTTAAATACATGAATTGATTTTGATTTTATCTATTTTTGAGCACTTTTGAAAAATCGATAATAAAATATAAACTTTGAAAAGATATTTGATAACTTATGTTTTCTGCAATTTTCTTCGAAATATTTATTGTTACATATGAATGTTTATCTGACCGATTCAAAATTTCGACGTAGATAATATAACATGTATATCTATGACTTTTATTATAGATTTTTACAAATTAAATTATGCACGCTTTTTTAAATTATTACTTGAAATACGTTTTTTTGGCACACCACTGCTTTTTTATACTAAAATTAGATAATATTATTATGAAATTTACCCAATTGAACCTGAACATTTCGGCGTAATGTAAAGATTTCTGTATATTATTTTTAGTGCAGTTGCATATTATTTGTAATATTTCAAAGAATTTGGAAACAATTTTGCCTAAAAAATCGAAAACAAATATTTCACTTCCTTATTTGGATTAGTCCGGAAATGTCAAATGAATGAATACTAGAGAAAATTATTACTATAAGGACCCTGTATGCACCCTATTATTGATTCAAATCCCTAAAACACGAAACGGTATCACGAATATTAAAATATTTCGAAATCATATGTAACATACCTCCAAAGTAAATGATTTGGTCTTCATTCATATTATCCTATATTACAAAATTAATAAATATCTACAATATTGCGTAGATGTGACACAGTCTTCAAACCACTGCGCTTATAAGCAGAATTACCCACTACCCTAATATATTATAATCTATACACTCGTACTTCTAGGACACCTATATATTACAGGGGTGGCTGGGGCGTAATTTTTTTTGAAGGCTGTATAATATAATTAAGAATTCCCACGTAAATTTATTCTCTGCATTGATTAAAATACGTACGTCCCGTATTAAAATATTTTTATTATCTACTATCAATAAAATTCAATAAGTGTATTGTTAAAAGGATTTGTGGAATATATAATATATTAGCTTCAATATCACTACTTTTTTTAAAAAATAAATTATCATAAATATTACTAAGACTAAAAATTTTAAAAATTCTTTATTTTTCTTTGGGTATTTCATCGACGTTTAATTTCTGCGTGGTTAATCAACTAACCACGTATCTCCGTCAAATCATATTTTTATTCATATTTGTTGGCATTTAGCTTGGCAACACCTAGTATACGAGGCCTATTTTCATTGGTTATTAGATATCCTCTCTTGTTTTCAAAAGAGCTCAAGTAGCAAATTTATAGCATGGAAAAAACGCGAGACAAAACTTAAACCATGGAAATAATTCATGAACAATTTAAAAAAAAGAATTACCGGTGAATTTAACAAAATCAAAATTTTTACATATTCTTCGAATATTGTTTACGGGTTTTTTTATTACTGTTAGAATTTATTTCAATAAAATTTAAAATCAGAACATAATATTGTACTTTAAATTTGCATATGCACTAAGGAACATATTCGTTTCCACACTTTACATCTTACGTGTTCTGCATGCTTTCGAAACCGATAGGCAAATAATACTCAGCAGGATCAAATGTATGACATGTGTGTCAAAATTGATTCGCAGTGTGTCATGTCGGTGATAAAATAACTGATTAATCCAAATTGTTGTCTAAAACTGCCTGCTTTTACAATGTCTTCATATAGTGCTCAGAGTGTTGCATTAGTTTTTTTAATAATTTTTACTCTATCTGTGTTCGGCGGCCGAGACTTTTACTCTATATTAGGCATTACTAGAAGTGCAAGTTTAAATGAAGTTAAAAAAGCTTATCGCAACAAAGCCAAAGAACTGCATCCTGACAAAAACAAAGACGACCCTGATGCATCGCAAAAGTTTCAAGACCTGGGTGCCGCATATGAAGTTCTTTCCGATCAAGAGAAGCGAGAACTTTACGATCGTTGCGGCGAAGACTGTTTGAAGAAAGATGGGATGATGAACAACGCTGATCCGTTCGCCAGCTTCTTCGGTGACTTCGGTTTCCACTTCGGGGGCGGAGGAGAACAAAACCATGAAACCCCCAGAGGGGCTGACATCATAATGAATCTTCAAGTCACTCTAGAAGAAATATACAGTGGAAACTTTATTGAGGTATAAAAATGAAATATGTTTTTATTTTACACAGCCCATTTTTTTCAACCAGAAAGACTACGATAAAGTTTGTATTTTTATTTTGGTATCGTCAAATACATTACAAATCCCTATTTCAATCTAGGTTTAACAAGCTGTCTAAGGTTAGTACTACAAATAATGGCTCGTCTACAAATATGATTATTAAAAAATATATCAGAGATTTTATATTTTGAAATGATTAACTGTAATTAAGTGAATTGAAATTAAATATAATTTTCCAAATGTCTTAGTTTTTATGACAGCAACGAAAACAAACATAGGTATCATTAGTGAGTTGATTCTAAGTTAAATTTAATTGACCTTGCAATACATTTTATGATAACACTATTTGTTAGCAAGTCAATATACATTTTTTTATAATTATTATTATTATTTTTAGATAACCCGTAACAAACCAGTGATCAAACCTACATCTGGAACAAGGAAATGTAATTGTCGGCAAGAGATGGTAACTCGAAATCTGGGTCCAGGCCGCTTCCAGATGATGCAGCAGACGGTATGCGAAGAATGTCCGAATGTGAAATTGGTTTCGGAAGAAAAAGTTTTAGAGATTGAGGTGGAAGCGGGCGCCCCCGATGGTCAGAATGTCAAAGTTAGAGGGGAAGGAGAACCGCACATGGACGGAGATCCAGGAGATCTCATTGTCGTTCTAAAAACTGCCCCTCATCCTGTTTTCACGAGGAGGGGTGACGATCTGTTCGCCAATGTTACCCTAAGTCTGCAGGTTAGTCAGAGATTTTTTAGATTCCCTATTCAATTTTAAATTGTATTATTTTCACTATTTCCTGTCACAAAATGATATAATCGCTTCAATTAAACCATCAATCATCATTGACTGCTTAAATGCCGCACACATAAATTGCCAGCACTATTTGTGTACGATATATTTTGTAAAGCACTATTTAACATTTACTTACACATTATTCGATGTTTTTTTTCCTGTTTTCAATTGATTGTTATATAAAGTTTTTCAATAATCATTATTTAATCCACTGACTGCTAACATCTCAACTGTTGAGATGATACTAAAACAATTTGTGTCAAAACTTTCATAAAAAATTAAACAAAAATCATCCATGAGATGGGTTTTTTAATGCAGAAATATATTTATGTTGGTTCTATTCAAATTCAATTCAAAATCATTTGTTTATTGCATCATTATTTTTTTAGTTACAAAAACTTGTAGCTTGCTTTTTCAGGTTGCATAAAAGCTTGATTTAAATTGATACCCTTGAGAAATTGTTATTCATAATATAAAATTCTCTCTACACTAGTTTTTGAACTGTTGAAATTTAATCCAATGCTATTTACGAACAATTTTATTTATTACAACCTTTTTTTATTAACCTCTTAAATGCTGGGACATATTTATACGACTGCCTGGCAGGTCGGCAATTCTTTTAAAAAATCAAAATCCAAAAATATATATTTTTGGATTTATACAGTGTATATCATAAATATTAAGCAAATAAGTACTTATTTTAATTAATTTATCCTTAAAACAAAAAATCAGGGTAGACTAAAAGTTAGTCATTAGCAATACGCTAACATAGTTATTTAATGAAAGTAATTGTATTATATTGCACAACTCAGCAAAAATTAAAAAACAAGAAAACATTTATCTTGTGTCAATTGCTATATTTTAAAAGAAAGTTCCTCCAAATTAATATTTTACTTTACAATATTGTATATATATATCTATATAGTTTCTCAACCTTTTAACATCCACGGACCACCAAAAAATCAAAAAATGTTTTGAGGACCATCAATATTGGAATAAAATAATAAATATTTCTATAATTGATTTTTTATTCAAAACAATTAATTTTGTAGCACCGTATGCTGATATAACAATATTTAAGTATATTAAAATGGATGGTAACAAATAAATATTATTTTAAAGATCCATAAAATACATCATAAAATTCGATTGTTTATCAAAATAATACTACATCACGGACCACCCAAAAATCTCCACGGACCGCCTGTTGAGAAACTAGGCTTTACAATATGTTATTATTCGACATTGATAAAATAATTACTAATTATTATATAACTTAAAACAGTTGACATTTGCTAGATATTGAGTATTTAAGTGTGCAGGATTAAGGAACGGATTAAGGCACATATGGCAGTCATTCAGTTAATTTGACTGATAAAATCATTCATCTGAGTCATATAGTTTAATTTATCTTATTCTGTTTTTTGTTTAGGACGCCCTGACAGGTTTCGACATGGAAATAGTTCATTTAGACGGACACAAAGTGACCATCTCTCGTGACAAGGTAACGTGGCCGGGAGCTCGCATCAGAAAAAAGGGAGAAGGAATGCCCAGCTTCGAGAACAACAACCTACACGGAGTCATGCACATCACATTTGACATTGACTTCCCTAAGCAAGACCTCTCAACTGATAATAAAGAAGGTATTGATTTGGAATCACATTGTTTACATTTAAATGGCTAATAACACTTTTAATAACACTTGCTTGATAAAAATCCCAACAGATGCACATGAAAGAATTCTAATTAGTCTACTTTTTTTTGTGCAATGATTATGCGGTTGAAATTCAATGATTTTTTTTCTTACTGATTAGTTATTATGAATACCTACTATAACAAAATAGCGATTCATGTGTCAAAATAGAGGCTTTTAATTTGCTAACACTGGGGGGACATAAAATCATTTATCATCAGTATTTTTGTGTTACGGCAATGAACGCGAATTCTATATAATTCGATTTGGTTAACATTAGTACTTTTTTTTATATTCTAATTTATTTACAAGCCGTGCAATAATGATATACTCATTTATTACGACTAACAATGTCAGCAATTTTAAAACAATGCTACTTTACTATTTGACTGCTGTGATGTTTTATACAATCTCTCGGGAAATGCCATCAATTATTGTTGATAAAAAAATTTTTTTGCAATACTAACTATTTTTATCTTTTTTTTCGATTTTAATTTTTATGCCGACAATGGTTATCATTGTAGCAATTTACGTTGTTATCATAAACAACAGTGTATCAGTCAAAGTGTTAAGTAGTGTGATATTTTATGGCTTATCCCAAACACTAAATAATCAAAAAAGTTAATTAAAAAATCACTAATTGATTGAAATTATAAATGTGTAATGCACAAAGTTTTTGCTGAACCCAATCAAAGTTAAATGTACCTTTATTTGTATCATGAAATTTTTATATTTCCTTTTTTTTTCAGCTCTGCGAAAAATCCTCAAGCAGCTGCCGAACAACAAAGTATATAATGGACTCTCATAATTATTTAATTGTAATATAATAGTGATATTGTAAATTAAAGTGTGATTGATGTGTGAAACAGTGGTTTTCTTTTTTTTTTCATATCAAAACAATTCTACATTCCTACCGAACGGTTTTATCGATTTTAACGAATCAGTTTAAACCTTAGATTTAAAAGTTATATATTAAACTGTGCTTTGTGTTTATGAACTTGATTCCCTGATTCATTCTTGAATGTATTTGAATGTAATAGCTAAATTTACAAAATAACACTTTGACGCCAATGGAGTGCAATCATGTTAACTTCACCATGAATAAATTTATGAATATATATGATTTTCTTTTTATTAAATTTTATTGCTATGTCATTGTTATTCTTTTAAATTAATATATTTTTTTGTGATATCTCTGAAAGCTATTACGTATAAAAACTACTATATAATACAACGAAAACGTTGCCAGATACATTCAAGAGACAAAATCCACTTTTTTGTCCTTTTGTGTGACAACCATGACAACCATGAAAAATAATCTTTTTACATTTTCATTAAAAACTAACAAAAAAAAACAGCCCTATAAATGGTTTTCTGTATATTTATTGTTGAATTTTCATAAATAGTATTAAAAGATGAAAATAGTGGTGTCAAATCAACCATAGACAATTTGCAGTAAAATGTTTGTAAAATTTTTGTTTTTTTTCTCTATCTTCTAATTGTCTAAAAAATCATTTCGTCCTTAAATTTCTTAATACAATACTTCTATTAAATAACTATTAATAAACATAAGTTTAAATTTACACCCTAGTCAAAAATAAATATTTCTTGGCTGATTTTTTTAATTCTTTCAAAGTTAAAAACATGTCAATATAAACATTGTGAGTTATGAGAACTTTACTCAATCTTACACAATAGACAATTTGATGTAATTAAGAATTAGGTCAATTTATTTCAATCATATATTATTTATTAATTTTATACTATACTTATGATAGTAATTTATGATTAAAATATAAGATAAATTTAACTGGATACAGAATGCTCCTTTGAGCATTCCCTTTTAGTATTTAATTACACTGCAATACATGCTAGTAGTTGCATCATGTTAACAGCCATATTTCAAAATTTAAAAGAAAATCTATAGAAATGATTATTATCATCGTAAATTTTAAATTTGATTTATTATTGTCACGTAGAACTGTTAGTCTCCTTAGACCCTCACTTATGATTGTCATCATCTTGGTAAAAAACACTAACTCATTGATACAATCACAATTGTGACATAATGTAAACTATTTATTTTGATCTGTAAGATGTTTGGTGAATAAAAATGTTCAAAGTAATAACTGTCAATAAATCGAAGCATGTGAATCGAAGCGAATTCAAAAAGATATTTTATTTCTCTTAACAATATTTTTTTATGCATGTAATATTAATTAGTTTTTTTTTTACGAAACCTTAGTATAATATAATTAACCCAGTCAGATTGCAGTGTATTGCTAATCGATTCTCAAAAATATAATAGTCAAAACTTGTTGCAAAATAAAATAAATTCTATCTTTTTTACTTGGGTTTTGCAGCCCTTAAAAAATATTGCCAGATTTTTGTTTTTTTTTTTTAGGTTATAATTTCCTATGTATTTCCGCATACTCATGAAAAAGTTAGCAATTTGAAAATGGTGGCGTCCAAAGGGGGAAAGGAAAATCAGTCAACATTCCAAGCTTACTTAATAAACTATTTGCGAAACCAGTACTCTTTAGGAGAGTAAAAACAAAAATAATATACAATATTAACCGACGGTGTTTCGTGGAATTTCAATGTCAAATTTAACTTATTGAAACATTTAACAATTCCACATCTGCCACTAATGACATGGGTTTCGCCTTTCAACATTATCAGGCATTCCATCACACAGATGCAACAGAACTGAAACATGGCCTAATGTTAAATCCCACTAATTTGAAATAAGTATGTATCTCTATGTTACAAATTATTGAATCATATTTTAAAGATAGTTGATTATTATTTGTTGTAAAATCCTTTCATCAAGGACTCAGCAACAGTATTTATTATATATAATGCAATAATATTGAGTGTCATAATCAAATCAATAGTTTTGAAAGTTATTTCATATTTATATTTGAACCCTAGCCTTAGGATCTATGTTTTTCCTTTGTAATTAATTCCTCTTGTATGTAAGCAATGCAAAATGTTTATTGCATGTCAGCTCTGTTACATCTGTGTGATGGAATACCTGAAGATACTAAAAAGCAAAACCCAGGTTGTTAGTGATAAAATATATAAAATCACACAAAATTTCAACAATTCATACTTGCCAAAAATAAAGTTTCTATGAACATTTATTTATTAAAGTAAACCTTAATAAAAGATTATTTATTTCCATTTTGTTCCATATCTCCTTTGTGTGCATATGCATTGTAGTTATTTTGGTACACTCGATTCATTTCCGATATTCAAACATTATGCCTTTTTCCTTTGCACACAGAAATATCATGACAACCACATGTTGAACGTTGTTAAATGTTACATTTAATATCTATTTTCAGATTGTAAATTCCGTTAGTGGATAAAATATAACATTCCTGTTATTTTACACTGTCTAGATAACTTATCAGTATCAATTCTCCATATCAAATTACTAAATGCTCCACAAAATAATCGATTCCACAACATTACAGTGATATAAAATTAATATATTGAACAGCAAGAAGGTTTACTGTATAAATATTAGAAAATGCCTCGAAAGCTGATCAAAAACAACTTTATTGCACATTAATATACAACGGTACAGTGAAAGCCAGACTCCACAATTTTTTATGAACCCTGAAATATAAACGAAAAATGCAGGGACCGATAAATAAATGCAGGAAAGCATCAAATTTATTTTTAACTCGCTTATTTACAAATATTAGGTCGAGTCATAAAAAACTTCCGCCCGGGCAAACTGCGACTGTTGTTACTGTTCACACACAATGGGATATTTCTGGATATTGGGTTTGTGTTTTTTCTTCAAAGGTAGGACTTGGTCAATCTATAGACAACTTCCTAGGAGTGCACATATTACATAGTTTCTTTTTTTGCCTTTAAAATGGAGGGAAAAAAATTACACATTCGATATGTGATGCTTTGGGAATTTAAACAAGGAAATAGTGCTGCAGCTATGGCTCAAAACTATGCAGTGTGTATGGTGAAGGACTGATAACTGATCGGGCAGTAAGAAATTGGTTTGTCAAATTCCGTTCTGGAGATATGACCTTGAAAGATGAACCAAGGACGGGTCGCCCTTCTGACTTTGATGTCGATGTATTGAAGTCAAAATTGGAAGAAAATCCACGCCAGTCGTCCAGAGAATTAGCAGAGAGCCTCACTACATCACAATCAACTATTTACCGCCATCTTGAAAAATTAGAGAAAGTAAGCAAATTAGGAGTATGGGTACCCCATAATCTGAGTGAACGCAATAAGGAGGATAGGATGTCCATTGCCACAAGTCTCCTCTCACAAGAAAGAAATGAACCCTTCTTGATAAAGATTATTACTGGTGATGAAAAATGGATCACTTATAAAAACGTCATCCGTAAAAGACAGTGGTTAGTGGAATCAGCTAACAATACACTGCCATCTGTTGTCTCAACATTTAAAACATTAGCAGGTAGAGGGTTAATACTCTTATAATTTTGAATAACATTTATGAACACACTACAATTAGCCATCTCAAATGCTTAGAAGCTATAAGTTAGTGAATTAAAGAAATAAAATTGATGAATATGTTCCATCTGAATAAATATTTGTTGATTATCTTATTCATCAGTAATATTTATGTTGTTGGCAATATCAAATTGAAATTTAATATTATTGTGCCAATAATCTTATGACAAAATAAAGAACAATCTTAGGTAGAAATATTGTTTTATTTTTAACTTTTCAATCTGTACCTTGTTGAAGAACTAAACTTTTCCAGACTGTATCTTGAAGACTTAAGACATCACTAGAATACATGCTAGAGCAGGTGTCAGCAACCTTAGACCTGCATGGCACCGTGTGACACATTTGATATTTGCAATTGTCTCACTTGAGCTATGCAAATAAATCATTATATAATACTTAAAACATAAACATGAAAAAAACTCATTGAGAAACTATTAATAATTTTATATAAAATTTACATTTTGGTTTGATTAGGAAGTTGCAGAAATGAACATAAGCGGAATGCAGCAATATTGGCAGAATGAATCTCATAATTATTCATGATCAGGGCTCTCTGGGTATGTTTTCTAAGTATACACCAGGTTTGGCTAAATTGACATCACAAATCGTCAGGGTAGCAATTGATGAGAACAAGTATGCTTATGTTTAGAGATTTAAAGCATATTGTGATATTTTTCACTAAAAGACTGTTTAAAAATGCGAATACCTGTTGACCTGAACCTTTTGCACAATGGTCACATTCTCACTCACAGCCAAAAAGGTTGCCGACGTATGTGCTTAAGATAATGTTTAGTTTTTTTTTTGTTTCTTATTTCTTGAACCCATGATTTTGTATACGTGCTACCTTTAACTCAGACATTTTGTATAAAAAGACTTGTTTATAAATTGTGTTCTATCAGTTGATAATACTCGCGACTAGCGAAACCGGTCCTGATCAAAAAATATATTGTGGAAATACTTACTAAAAAATGTGTTTTTATTATTTAAAATTTCATGCTTTTCCATCAAGAAGTGGCAGAACACCTCAAAAGTGAATAATGTTTAGTGTCTGGGTTGTCACTATAGGCATTAAAAAATTTGGATATCAATGTCTTGAAATCCTTTAACAAGTTCACTGCCATTTTTTTTTGTTTGTTACTACGCTTTTACCAGACTCATCAAACAAAGACATGTATTTCTGAAACAAGTTTAAACGTGTTGATAAACACATATTGTAATCTTTTTATCAATACTAGCCAGAATCGAGTTTCATCACATATGGTTGCCTTAATTCGATAGGTGTATCAAATTGCGAATAAGTCCAGCTTTCAACTAAATGTGTTTTTTGTGTTGTATAAGTCACTCCATAGATGTCGTTAAATTGTTACATAAAATATTTTTCGAATTTGTCGCTGCAACACATAGAAATTTATATTTGTGTGTATTTGAATACAGTTATAAGCAAAGCTGACATGACCTTCAAACTCATAAATCGTATCCTGAGATCCCAGAAATTCCTATAACCATTATGCGTGACTGATACCTTACAGCTGATTTGAAAGCTTACTCCACATATGGGCAATGTTACCATAAATCAAATTTGTCAAGATAAATGAAGTTTGTAAGCAAATATAACCATTATAATCAAATTCACGGTAACGTTAATCGATTTTTTTGTTGTTTTTTTTTTTACTATTCACACTTTTTCTAAAACCATCCAAAAATAATAGGCCATGGTTGAGCATTTGTGACTTATATATTTATGTTTTCTGAAATTCAAATCTTTTTGACATGACAACACAAAATTTAATATCGAATAATAAACAGTCAATATACTTAAGGTTTTTAATACCATCATTTTTCTGTCGTAAGAGACTCATTGAAACATTTATTGACATTTTAATATTTCTGTAAGTGTTGTTCCGATATATGCTAATGCGCTCATTTTTTTTGTTTTTATTAACCCATTTTGCTCAAGTCTATTAAGTGAGAAATGAACTACTCGTGGGGCAGGGTTGCCACTATCAGGCGATGACAGTAGCCCTTCTGATTTTGAAAAAACATTCATTTTTTCCTACTTGCACCGGGCTGTACATCTACTCGAGACATCAAATAAAAAAGATGGTAGCTTAAAGTGAAAAAAAAAACATTACTCCCCGTTGAGATGAGAGGCACTTTACACAGCATAATTTGAAGAACGTGTATTTTCGGATAAAAAAATGGTAATTGCTTTATAATCAAGGCTGTGGACTCGGAATTGGAGTTGTGAAAAACGTGCGACTTTGGTTACTTTTTCAATGAGACGATTTTGACGAATACCTCAATGAACAATCTGCCGGATTGATTGGTTGATCTTTAATGCACTAAAATAGAAAAGCTAGGATAAGGTTGACAAAAATAAACATTTTTTTAGTCGGAGTGGTGTTGTTGGTCAATGTCGGTATCGTATTTTTTCTAAACAACTCCACAAACCTGTTTATTATATCATCATCAATCACGAATGCGTATTAATGAAACTATGAATTAAAAATCATTGCAGCAATTATTTATTCAACATATGATATATGACATATACGATTGGTACAGTGAAACCCTAATCAGCCGTTGTCGCATAATACGTTTTCCCGTATAAGTCGTTTATTTTTTATAGTCCCGTCAAACATCCATAAGAACAATGTTAAATAATTCCGCATTAACCGTTCCCTGATTTATCGATTTTCTCGATCTATCGTCTAAATATTATGCCCCCCCGTCTTGGATACCATCTCAATTGACCGATTTTCGTAGATAAATCTTTATATCAAATACAATTTGTGAGTTTGAACACATTAAATCTCATACATTAACCAATGAAATTAATAATGAAATATATAATTCGCTCAAATGTCTTAAGTTTTTCTTTTGAAAAAGTTTACAGCACATTTCAATAAATAAGGTTTAATTTTAAATAATAAAAACACATTTTTTTAGTACTTATTTCCACAATATATTTTTTTGATCAGGACCGGTTTCGCTCATCGCGAGCTGATAATCAGTTGATAATGCTCGCGATGAGCGAAACCGGTCCTGATCAAAAAAATATATTGTGGAAATAAGTACTAAAAAAATGTGTTTTTATTATTTAAAATATAATGCCTTTCCATCAAGAAGTGACAGTTAACACCTTAAAAGTGAGTAAGGTTTAATTGATATAACTTTTGTTTATGATATCGACTGAAGGTGCTTGATGGAATTTCAATATCAAATTTGAATTGTTACGACATTGTACGACTCCACATGTTTTGTCACTAGCGACACGGGTTTCGCCTTTCGGTATCTTTATGCATTCTATCACACGTAATACTATTAAATTTGTTTTAGCTGCAATTTACTGCTTGCCTTTGGGTAAGTATTTTCCTGTAATTAATAACTCTTGTATACAGACGATATAGACTGTTTACTTTACGTCAGTTCTATTGCATTCGTGTGATAGAATGCCTGAAGATGCTGAAAGGCGAAACCCGGGTCATTAGTGACAAAACTATGGAATCGTACAGAGTTGTAACAATTCAAATTTTATATAACTTTTACAAAACCCCGTCATATTTGCCAATTTTTGTAAAATTTCATTTTTGGAAATTTAAGGCGGAAGGGACTTAATGTTTTTTTTAACATTTTATTTTTTTAATTGTTATTTTAAGCTTTCTGGCATTCCTCATTTACCGCATTTTTCGAGTCCCTTGAAAAACATTTAATCGAGGTTTCACTGTATTCCATAGAAAATAAAAATAGTTTTTAAAAAAATGAAATCAAAATACATAGATAATACAGATTTTATTCTTGAGACCCCAAGCGCGGGCCTTATTCCCCAATGGAGCGATCCTCCTCTGTAACATTCTCAAGCATTAGAATCAAATAGAACTCAATCTGATTTATAATTATCTAATCATATAATTCAAAGGCACCTTTATTTGGAAAAGGTTAGATATCAGCGGTATAAGTTTTTGATATTTGTATAGATAAGATTTTTGACATAATGGCTTTTTTATCTTACCAAAAAATATCAAAAATCGGATTTTTTCGTGGGCTCGTTTGGTTGTATATTTAGTTATTGTTAAATAATAATTGATAAGGTGAAACGACTCCAAAGAACTTAATAATAACTATCAAAGACAGGACTGTAGCCAAAATTACACAATATACACCTAGGCCTCAAATAACACGGTTTTATACAACACGGATGTATAAATTGTGACATATTTTTATACAACACGCTTTATATAACACGGCTAAGTGAAAAAATAAATTAAAATGAAATGTTGAATGAACCGACATGTTTCACATTAAAAACAAAAAATGACGGCTTGGAATTAACCAATAAATAAGATTTTTTTTATTGATAATGATTCTATAATGGAAAGGAGTTCGAAATTCAAGAGGGAATCACATAATATTTTGGAACCTTATAAGGAAATACATAAAGTAAGTATTTATACGCTAAAAGCAGAAAAAATCAGAGTCCTCCGATTATGGAAACTCACAACCTCTCCGATCTCGAAAAAGAGTAAAAAATATAGAATTATAAGTGATAGCGATGATGAATGAATAGTATATTATTTTACTAAAGTTTCTTTCAATTAATATGCAAATATATATTCGTTTATTGAAAAAAATAAAATACATATTTATATTAACTATCTTCGATTTTTTTTAGACCGCAAATCTTAATTTTGTATGAACTTCAAACCTTGTATAACACGGATTCATATTACACGAGGTTTTTGTGGATCCATATAACTGTGTTATACGAGACCCATCTGTATTAGCAAAGATGCAACAATAGTTTTCGTATTAGTTTGTTAAAGGACCCATTTTTTTATTTTAATTGTATAAGACTATTGAATGTATATTTGTTATTTAAAGTCATGTCCATCTGTCACAACATAATATAAAAAAAAATATTATCACGTTTGGGATACCATTCACTGCTCACTTGCTGTATCCTATATTTCTTAATATGATATTTTATCAAATCGACTTAGACCATGGTTTTCGATATGGACATATTATATATAATGTGTATAATTCAGAGCTATGGAGTCGATTTAAAAAAACCTCCGACATTAACCAACAACACTACGGCTAAAAAAAGTTTAATTTTGTGAAGCTTTTTTCCTACTTTTCATATTTATGTGCATTAAATTAAAGGCCAACTAACCAATATAGCAAATTATTTTAGATATTTCTCAAAATCTGATAATCGAAAAAGTAATCAGAGCCGCTCGTTTTTCCCGACTCCGACACCGGCCAAAACACTGCGACTACACAGCCGTATTACCAACCATTATCTTAATTTTTAGAGCCATTCTCTACCCAAACCATCTTCCGAAGAATGATTGGATGACTACAGCCAGTTCAAATAAAAATAACTAATGTTTATGTACTTCTTTGTAAGTAATTATGTTCATACTATAATATGGCGATATTTTCAGTTTCATTAGACCGTTTCATTAAAATAATAAACCCACCAAATAATTAAGTTGTAATTATTTGAACACTTGTACCCCACTGAAACGATTTTGCTCGAATCGACTTATCTGGCATGAGTTTAGTTTATTATACACGTTTCGATGTATAACAAATTTAATGGATAACTGATAATAGGTTTTAAGCGTGCTTTTATGATGTTTGTTAAACTCGTGTTTCATTGTCGTGGTCAATTTCGCTCTGCACGACCACTCTCATACGTTCAATTCAACGTTCAGCCATCGTCTTTACTTGATCCATATTCCTTTCGCATTCCTTAATAATCATGTATCCAAGATTATCACTTCCTATATCAAGCTATGCAATTGAAGTATGTACAAAATATTTCACTATATGAATTTATCTCTATAAGGTGCATTCTCATTAGCTCATTATCATGCACCTTGCATTTTCATTAGCTATTTCCTTTCATTATATGTCCGAATCAACTAAATATTATACAATACTTATTTAATATGTACGTTAATTCCTATTCAATAAAAACCCAAGATTAGCTCTCGCTTCCAGAAATACATAGTAATAGAAACTAAAATGTTAGAACAACAGAGAAGATGTATTGTGTACTCCGTAACATACAGATCGTTAAATGTACGTTCAAAGATAATTATGTTGAGGACTTAGCCGACATAGCTTTCAAAAATGTTACGTAAAACGGGGTGAATATGAATAGAGACAAAAACAATGTCTAAAATTCAACACAATTTTACTCAGTATTCATTGTAAACATTTTTTAAGCATGAAAGTTTATTTTCAATCATAGTAAAACTATTTCTCAAATGACAACACCAAACCAACTCAATCATAAGTACAAATTGAGACAAACATGCTAGAGTCTGGCGTCTCTGTACTACTACATTTGGTTGTTTACAAAGTTCTGTCTTATTTCACAACAGGTAAGTCAAACCATTTTTTTTTTTTGTTAATAACTCTTGCATATTTTTTTTTCTATAATATGCCACTGTTAGTAACGTATATTTTATTTCATTTCAACATTTTTAACCACTTACTTAGTTACTCCAAATATCTTGGATTTAATAGAGACAGCGATAGAAATATTATATTTGAATTAATCAAAAAGTTTTTGTAATCTCTGTAATATGTCACTTTTATCTGTTTCTAGAATTTCATGCACGTCAAAAATTTGCCGTGAATCTACAAACATGATCCTTCAAGCATCAAGAAGTATACAAAACATAACTTCGAGGGTTTACGGGATACAGTACGAGATATTATGGAGAACAAGCTCAGTTATCGAGTAGCTGGTAAGAAATGTAGAATTAATCGTTCCGTAATCCGTAGACGCACGACACAAAATATGAAAACCTGAAGAGGTCAAACCGTTTTATCCAAGGAAAACGAAGAATACTTAATAAAACAGTTGGATATTTGCTCAGAATGGTGGAGTATCCATTGGATCTCTATGATTTACGTATTTTGGCAGTGGTGATGTTACCGAGCTATAAAGAACCTCAAAATATTAGCATGAAAGCTGCGGGTCACTTTATACTTCATATATCCAAAGAAATGCGTTATCCTGATCGGCATATTCAAATGATTCAAAATGAGAATGAGAACAAAATAGAAAATAT
This sequence comes from Himalopsyche japonica, assembly GCA_028555115.1. Taxonomy (NCBI): domain Eukaryota; kingdom Metazoa; phylum Arthropoda; class Insecta; order Trichoptera; family Rhyacophilidae; genus Himalopsyche; species Himalopsyche japonica. Next base: position 243,178 of record JAHFWJ010000353.1, on the reverse strand, counting down.
CCGTCGAAGCAGGTAAAAGTAAAGGAAATATAGATGATTTATTGAATGAAAATAAAAATACCGATAATTCACATACATCAAATATTTCCTTAAAACGAAAAAAATATAGAAAAACGAAACTTGACGGACCTGGAAAGAGGTTTTTAGTCGCGGGTCCGTATTCAACCCAATGCAAGACAAATAGAAACAACGAGCAAAAATAACTATCTTGATTACGATATTAAATATTTTAAAAAGATTTTTTAAGAATGTGTAGTAGGACCACACAATTTTATATTATAGACACAATTTTAAGCCATGCATGACTAAATAATTTGGAGCACGTATGAAGATGCAAAGTCATTAAGTTCAAGAAGTGTCCCTAAATTAAACAAAGTTATTGTAAATTCAATCAATATACACTTTCATTGTTTACTATTAAAAATAGGATAATGGAGACATTTTAGGTAGAGCCACTGCAGTAATATAAAATGTAAATGTGATAACATCAATACGCATCACGCGTAGACTTAAAATATATTTTTTTTAATAAAAAAATATTGATATTTAATAATACATATATATGCATAAATTATTTATAGTGATTGTCAAATAATTAAATCAAGCCATCAGACTGCTAACGTCTCAACTTTCCAGACGATTAATTGCGGTTTGCTGACAGATGATACTTAAAAATATAAGAAAATTGACACTACAAAACTTTCGCGTATGAGCTAATTTATGTATTGAAATATAGCTGTAATCGTAAATAATTATTGCTAACGCTAATACTATTAAACTAATTTTTGATATATCTTTTGTGTGGTTCAGTATATAACAGGTTAAAAATGGAAATATAGCAGGGCTGTGTGGGGTCATTAAAAAAAACACGGCTCCGACCACGAAAAGTTTATTTTTGTCGGGTATTCCTTCCTTTCCTATTTATGTGCATTAAATTAAAGACCCACTAACCAATGCGGCAAATTGTTCAATGAGATCTATTTAAAAATCGTTGAATCGAAAAAGTAGTCTCTCGTTTATCAGTACTCCGATTCCGGCCATAACACCGCGACTCTGTGACCCTTAATGTAATATATTATATACCATGAAATAGTATGAATTATTACTTCTAATATATGTTTTGACAGCTATAAAAGGCTTTGCATGAGGGGCCCAAAATTCTATCTACGCAACTGGTTGAAAACCACTGCCGTATATGCATTCATGTACATTTAAATTATCTATGAAAAATACGAATGCTGCGAATTTGAATCTATTTTTGATAACAACAATCGTTTAGGAATAATCAGTATTGTATATTAATGTTTTCGCTGTTTAGGAATCTTGCGTCAAATTATAATTACGACGATGCATTTTAATGCGCTCGCGCAAAGGAGAGAAAAGATAAATGGAATTGACATCGCTAATCGCTCTCGCTTTCCGTTTTGAAGGATCGGATGGTTGAGAAAAAAATTTCAAACATTAAAAAACACACAATGTCTCCGAACAAAAATGCATAAATTATTTTTTAGATATTTTTTTTCAATAAGACACAATTTGCACTGTGCTATTTCCACTATTTATAATGATCAGGACCAGTTACGTTTTTCGCGAATCTGATCAACCATGCGCGGATCTAGCTCCGATATTTATTTTATATATATACGAGCGAAGCGGTCTTGATCTTAATAATATAAAATTGCTATAATATAAACATTGGTTTTTATTTGATGAAATTTGCTTAATGTATATGTATCATCTAATGTAAGACAATTTTTCTGAATACGCTGGCGTTAGATTTTATATAAATCTCATGGAAATGACAGAAAGTTGATGATGAATAAAAATTGTATTCAACAGTTCGAAATTTTGAAACTAAATCGACGCATGCGCCAACATTTGCTATCGAATTCCCGGCATTTAAGTGCGCATGTCACAGTGTATATACATTTCTCGCGTCGCCCGAGCACAGCTAGCCGTTAGGGGAAGAAATACAATGGAAAGAGGCTGTGCGTTTATTCAATGTGCTGAGACAACTAAACGAAACATTGATGGAAGACCGTGAGACATTAAGAAAAAAATCTTGCAGCCAGGTCAGTGATATAAAAAAAATCCGTCAATGTTTATTGTAGAAGATTTAAGCAGGATAAAAAATAGAAGGTGATAATGTCATCTTAAATCCCAGGATGGATGCTGGCATTTCTGTCACTCCTCGTTCTGTCATTTTTCTCTATACTTAAAGACTATTTTATTTTTGAATTAAGAACAAGCTACAAAATATTATTTTATCTAACTCGTTAAAAATGCGTAGGGTGACGGATATTAGATAACAAAAAATATATTATTTTTTTGATTCGTTTCAATATTCGTAAATGGAACACTTACATTAACGAAACATTTTTTTTGAAAATTATCATAATATAATATAAACAGTAAGTTCTAATTTATTAATACGGTATCATGGAATTTAAAGAAAACTACGGTGCGATGAAGTAAAGTCAATTTATTAGAAAATCTTAGGAATATGTTAAGCACAATAATTTTTAGAATGACTTTTTATTTTACATATTAAATAAACCTATGTTTTTCGAGCACGGTTTTTATCAAATGGCGAATATATGTCACCGAAAAATCAGAATATTCGAATCCTCTATTTGTACAGTCGCTAACAACTGTGTAAAATATTTTATTTGAGTTTGTTCTGTCTGGAAAATTAACCTTCTTCAGAATTTTTAACTGTCGTAACCAACCAAGTTCCAAGCTTCGCGTAGAGGCTGCTGCTACGACAAGACGTCTTGCGAGACAAAAACATGAACCTTTTTTGCATCGTTTGGTAACGGGAGATGAGAAATGGGTCGTTTACAACAACGTGAAAAGACATTGGGCTATACCTGGACAAGCCCCATTAACAACTTCGAAGGCCGAAATCCATCAAAAAAAAGTTATGCTTTGTGTTTGGTGGGATTGCAAGGGTATTGTGTATTTTGAACTCTTGGAACGCAATCAGACGATTACAGCAGAACGATATTGTCAGCAATTATCCAAATTAAACATCGCCCTTCAAAAGGATAGACCAGAATTGGTAAACAGAAAAGGGGTAGTGTTTCATCATGACAACGCGCGACCATATGTGGCTATGATAACCCAACACAAGCTAAATGAGTTGAATTGGGGTGTTATCAAGCATCCACCGTATTCTCCAGATCTTGCTCCTTCCGATTTTCATTTATTCCGATCGCTGCAAAAATTTTTAAATAATAAAAAAATTGATACAATAGAACAGGTAAAAACATCCCTTAATACATTTTTCGCATCAAAATCCACGGAATTTTACACTAGTGGTATTAATAAGTTGATAGAAAGATGGGAGAAAGTTATAAAAACGGATGGAAATTATATAATTGATTAAATAAATAATATAAATAAAAAAAAAATGTTTAATTTTATATGTAAAAAACGGTCATAACTTTTGCATCAACCCAATATATTACATACAAATTGTAAAACATAATTGAAACTACTTTACGAAATCACGCAATTGTGAGTACTATATACAATAATTAATGTTATGACGGCCAATATTGTATGATCAATTCTTTTATCTTTTATATTGTTTTTTCTATAATAATAGAATACAAATTGAACGCAAATACTACGTAAGTATAAAACAATAAGATGTATTTAATTACTATTTTACAATTAGTTGTCCCAATCGTTTCACTGCTATAATGGTTTCCAAAATATCAGCGAGAAATGCTGCTAATTATTGTTAATAAAAAAGACTATATTAAATAAAAAAATATAAAGAACATGTTTAAAATAATTAACTCTTTCGATTGATTGGACGACTACAATCATTAATCCGACAGTGATGATCATCGTAGCGATTCTCGTTGTTATCACAAACAACGATATATCGTTCTTCAACACTCAAAGGGTTAAGAATAATAAAATGTTAGTTTGAGTCGACATTGGGCTTGCATTACATTTATTAAAGAAAATATATGTCTATCTATAATATGTTGTGTGATTACCTGACAACTTTTACCTTAGTTCTTGAACCGTTTGTTTTGCATACCTGGTAATTAATTAAATCTCAGTTAATATAAATATAGTTCTGACGATGGCGTGAGCCGAAATAGCTATCAACTATATTTGTTAAAAATAATTTTGTAGAACTAAAATACATTGCTATTTTTTCACCGTGTTAATATAAATAGCCTTGGTATAATTTATGTTGTATCAGCTGGTAATACTTGTTGGTACTGGTACTGGTAATGGTTGAACTAAGCCGTTAATTGTATGATGTCATTTTGAATATAGTATGTACTAAAAATGTTTTCGGTTTATTTAAATATACAAATACACTCAATCTTTTTTTACGCGATGCATTGGTTCCAGAAAGTGTCGCGTAATGAAGAAACCTTAAAAACCTTATGTTAATATAATTTGATAAATTGGTTCCGAAAACCAAAATATCGCGTAAAAAGAATCCAAATATAAACATATTGAAACAGTATTAGTTCTTGAAATTTGCACTTTTTTTTTGGAACTTAAAATTCTTTTATTGATTATAAAAATACCATGAGAAAAAGATACGTGTGTATACGTGCATAATTTTTAATTTAATTTGATTCACTTACAGGATTATTGAATTTTGCTTGAATCTGACTTTTGCTCGGATTCATTTGATGAAATCCTGTTTTCCTTGATTATGGTCTCTGAGTCAAATAGTATTACATTGGTTTTGTTTTGTTGATCTGACAGTAAAATTATTTCTGTTTACAATAAATGCCGTTATAAGTTTTTGGTTTGATTTCTGCATTTCACATAGCTGTAATTATTTATAAAGTTCCGTGTAGTTCATTATGCAGTCTTATTTCATTTTGAAATTTTGAAATTAAGAACGTTGGTCAAAAACAAGTTACCATCTGTGTTGAAATTATTAATACTTTTTAAATCACTTTAGCTTTAAATATTGGGTTTTCTGCCTCATCGTCACTACTATAATATTATCTGACTCGTTAATAGTCTTATCTGTCAAAAGTGTTCGATATTTGAATTTATTATTTTCATCTGAGATTCACATAAATAGATATTATATATATTTTCGGAAAAATGTTTTTTCTCTCATTCTTCTAAATTCAAACCATAGAATTAGATATTATTTTCAAATTTACAACCCATCACCACAGACAAGTAAGTATGTACTGCTTTCCAACTCGATTAAAAAAATGATAAGTTTTCTATTTAAAATATACATTTTCGGTATATTTCAAATGCTGCATATGTAATAAATCTTTTACTTTGCGTCGCAATAGTTTTTGCAAACAATAACAAAATAAGGTGCACAAAAGCGTACAATTCTTAATCAATTTATTTTTTACGTAATGTTATATTCAAATTTTACTTTATCCGCTCAACACGTTTTATTTATTTTATTATTTATTCATGCGTTATTAAAAATTATAAATTACAAGTTCATTGCTTTTGCAATAGCAAAATATTTAAACATTTAATGTTATAAATTAAAGTAATAAACAACAAAACAAAAAATAAGGATAGCAAGAAAGTCAACCAAGCAAGCTCATGAAAAATCTATTTTATGTATTTTTTTAAGCTTTTTAAAAACTCAAATAAAATAACTAGAGCAACTTTTTCATCCATGTTTACATATATTGTATATTAAAAACATCAAAATATTTCAAGGGCCATAGGGCCTCTAAAAGTCTTCATCCAGTCCTGAAATAACTATGATTTTAATTATATTTTGCAAGCATGTTGTGTCGTTTTTGATAATGAATCTAGTGTACCACTCAACACTTACGATAATGCTGTAACAAAACTACGTAAAATAAGGAAAAATCATTTCAGTATTGCGTAACTGGACGTTAAACAAACGGTTCCAATTCACATAAGCTGATTTTGAACATTTTCTGTTGTTTTTATATAATTATAATAGTATAATTAAAAAGTTTTTAATTTATCATTTATGACGAACTTAAATATTTTTAAACAGATGCGAAAAAGTCAAACCGAAGGTGCATTAATTCAAAGTGTTTTTTTTTTTCATTAATTTTACCCCTATGATCTTTAATGCAATAACATATGGTTAGGTATAGTGAAAACTAAAATTTTATACTAATGTAAATGTGAAATATAGTGGAAAAAATAAACCGCCGGCTGGTTTTTCTATTTAACGTTAAATAAATTATAATATACAGAGGGTGGTCGGTTAACGAACAGTTCGGAGAAAGAACACTATCATGAAGGATGTTTGTGTTCGGACAACACCTATTAGGATAACGAACTAAAATGATCTTTCTAATACATGATATAATAAAAATCTACGGTAAATCGATAATCAGTTAACGAGCAATTCGGATAGCAAACATAGTATTGGAACAGATTATGCTCGTAAACCGACAACCCACTGTATAGAGTAAGTACTTTAAAAGTGATTTGATTTTTTTAATTGATAAAACACAGGATTTGTGATCAAGAGATTAACTGCTTACGTCCTAACGTTGAGACGTCGTATTACGTGTTGTTTTTATGTTTGTGTTTGTATATATATATATAAATTTAATGTTCTCATATTATACTTGATCGTCTTCACAAAGTTATTTTATACCGACATTAATGAGTTAATTTTTAACGGACCAAATACTCAAAGGTGTAGCCCAGTGATCGGCAACCTACTGCCCGTGGGCAATTGAATTACCCCCTACAACATTTTGAACCAATCGCCAAAGATATATGGCATTTTTTGTTTGTAAACTTATTTATTCATAATTTATAATATCAAATGAAAGTGTTTGACTGAATTTCAATATCAAATTTGAATTGTTGAAACTTTGTACCGGCATGTGGAATCGTGCAAAGTTTCAATAATTTAAATTTACTTATTTATTCATTGAAAATACCTGATAATAATAATGATTTTTATCACTTATTAATTTGAAGTTAGTAACTGAATGTCAATTTTCATTTCTAACGTATTTTATTGATATAAATATAATTAAGTCCAATTAACTTTGTCTTGTAAAAAAATGTTTCAAACTTTTACCCACTATGCAAATAAAATTTACAAAATTGATTTTTCCCATAATCTCAAATGGCTACTGATCACTGGATTAAACACCGAATTAGCGCATTTAAATTGTATGTTCTTTAATTGAATACACATAATATGACATAATTATTTACTGTATAAAAATAAAATACTAAAATTCATAAAAAATGTCTATCAGATTTAGTGTTGCTATAACAGAAAATATAATAATAGAATTTATGCGTTTGAATTCTTTTCTGAATGAAGAACCATCTTGGTACTCGTTACAAAATCTGATTACTTAGTTAACGGACGTAAATATGGCGCTAGCGTAAAAGGGAAAGCAATAATTTTGAATTTTTGAGACCTTCATTTCAGTCGCAAGAATAGATTATCTCTATGAAACTGGAAAACCCAATTTTGTATGTACATCTAAAAAAATAATAACACTAAAATCACCCAACGGTTCTTTTTATTTTAATTGCATTTAAAGTGCTAACTGTCACTTGATAGGCCTGTTATGCTCAACGTGCTCATTATGAACTAACATGATAAAAATCAATACAAGGTTTTTTACAAATTTACCGGGTATATTAAAGAAAATGCTCGCGGTGCGCGAAACCGGTTCTGATCTCGATAACATCAAACTCTTGAAATAGTACTACACATTGTGTTTTATTACAACAATTGTTTTTTCTTGATTTATTGAAAATTAAGCCTTATATTATTATCATTTGGAACGAGGATTGTTCGTGGTTATCTTATCATGGAACAGTTTTGAAACATTTTACGGTGTTTTTAAAAATATGTTAATTCTAAGACACATTCAATTGTTTCCGTTTTATGGCGATAAACTATTGCGTACTTGGCCACGATTGTTTATTTATTACGTTTTGTTAATTAGTATTTTCGGAGTTTATTTTTACGTGCGATATCACCAAGTATGTTAGTGTGGAGTGAAGTGTTTTATTATTATTATCATACGTACTGCGTTTCCAGAGCCCTTCATTCGCCATTTAATATAATATTTTCATAAGCTACGGTTAATTTTCTACACAAGCAACACCCATTAAGAAAATATCATTTTTTCACCGTAACATTGACCAAAAACTTCACACACCGTCAACTGACTATTATTTTAACTTTGCCCAAAGATTTTTCAACATGAAACATTTAGCAAATTTCTGAGTACAGCATTTAATAAATTTATTTACTTATTTTAATACTATACTTATTCAAAAAAAGTTGAGAAATGCTTTTTACGATGACTTCTCTAGGCAAAGTTAGAAGCGTTGAAATGCGTATGATTTATATTTAACATTTTTAATTTTAATAAAAAAAATTAATAAGGTTTGATAAATTTAGATAAATGCATTATATATAATATTATAAAAAGTTAGACCTGACATCTTTAACCACGCAAAGTAACTTTACCGTGTAAGCCTACCGTGCACGACTTTATGAATTCATGTTAACCTTCTAACTGCTAACGTCACAAGTGTTTTAACGGCTGATTGTTGTGTGTTGATAGTTGACACATAAAAATATACAATAATTAACAGTATTAAAACCCATTTTTGTATTGAACTATACCCTGATTAGTTTTGATAATTTTCATAAATATGGTTAGCACCAACACTACTGAATTATTTTTTAAATCTTCTTTGGCGAACAGGTTAAAAACAGTTTTAATGACAAAACATGCTACAGTTTTTTTGACACATTCAGATATGAAATTATAGCATTTCTAAATCATTAAATATTTAATGGCTGTCAGAATAACGTCATTTTATCTCTGTACGGCACTTTTCAGTATTATTCGCGTTTTTTCTTTAGTGTATTTTTTATCGTTAGTGTTCTTTGGAACTATTTTTAATATTCTATTTACTGAAATAAAATTTGAATTCCTTTTTACCTCACATACGATAAGAAGTATTTTTTTTTAATATTTACTGATATATTAAATTCGTAAATTCATTATTCTATAAAAAGAACTGTCCTATTTTACTAATTTTTATCAAAATGACCACCAAATAAAGTAGTAAACTTTCCCGACGAAGTCCCTATACGTATCTATACGCTTTTCGTCTGTCACGAATTATTTCCACAAATGAATATGAACATGCTTACCTGGATTAAATTGATTATTATTACCGCGAAGAATTTTGACCACTATTTTGTTTAATAATTGAAAAAATTTAAAACGATTCTCAGTGGCATTCCCATTGGCAGGCTGGTTCTACATTTTTCGAAGAGCAAACGATTCATATCCACGACTTCTCAAAAAATGATCAGAAACATAAATTGTAATATATTCGATAATAATGTAAGAAGTTTTATTTTGTTCTTATTTTATTTGAAGATTTATGTTGTTAAATACACTTCTCTTCAGGCTATCAAACAATTCAATGTGAGAATGCCTCAGAGAAAGGGAGATGTATAAAGCCAAGGGAAATATCCATATGAACATTAATAAAAAGATCAGAACCGGTTTCATTGACAATAAACATTTTCAACTGAAGAAAGTGGTTGTAATACGAAAAAATATGTTAACATATAAAAACTAAATGTATTTTTTTCATGATTATTATCATCTTTGTTTATTTTGAATCTTAAATTTGAACATACTATTTTTACTAGAGAAGCGTGTTGAATAATGTATGATAAAAATTCCACTAACCTCTCTCATAGACGGAGTTGGATACTACTCACAAAAAGGTAGAATGAAAATAAATAAAATATTTATTTTTACAATATATATATGTAGTCTAATTTGTTATATAGTAGATATTTTTATATAAATCCTTAAAATTTATTGTGGGAAAACTAGGAAAATTAACTGTTTCACTGTCAAAAGTTTCTCGGTCATCTGTCTCCCATTTAGCATATTTAAAAAAATTCTTCCAATATGCAAGCAACTTTTTAAAACAAAAATTGTCTTTAAAATTCGAAAAATTTTAAGTTTTACGTTGTTATAATTTTATTCAATAGTTCATGCAAAGTTTGTTAGGATAAATATAATCCATATGAGACTGATCAAACAAGCATATGTTTTTGGAACAAAAGTATGAATTTAGATAGCACAGTACATGATTAGTTTTTCAGTTTTCTATGATCGTGTTTCACTACCTATAATGACCACCTTAATTGCAAATAAGTTGACATTTCAACACAATATATATATTAATGTGTTAGCTGCTCTATAGATGTCTACGCATCAACATAAAATATTCATAGAATTTGTCGATAGAACACAGAACATTAGTATTTGTACACTGGTGTAAACATTGCATTGAAGTGGTCAAATAATACCTTTAAAAGCAAAGCTGAAATTGACTTCAGAAAAGCAAAAATCTATCCATAGATTGCTGGAATTTGATCCTGTGACTGTATACCTTACACCTGATTTAGAGTTGATAGTTTACTGCAAATATAGGAATGTTACTATAGGCCAACCATTAAGACACTAATAAAAATTGAAGTTTGTAAACAAACGGTAATCAAATAACAGGCGTAAAATATTTATTAACTTTTTCGCTAGAACAATTAGAAAATGATATTTGTACATCGGTGTCCACTGGCAAACAGTGGGTACTATGCATACTGTAAACCAGTGTACAATTAGCATTTATATGATTAAATTTTTTGAACACAATCTATATTATTTTTGTTTTTTGTTGCAGAATGACAACACACTACATACAATTACTGGATGAAAAGAAAACTGCAACGCAATTCTTCAAATACAAATATTACTTCCTGCTGCTTCCAGTGATTTTGGCAACATTTTTGTTATTAATTATAAACGTGGGAGTTGAAATTACGTTTCAGTCACACGAAATCCACTTTGCGTGGAACACCATTAATGGCAAATACGTTGATCTCAATGAAAAGGGCTATTTCATCAAGACGGAAGGATGCACAATACCAGCGTTCGATGCGTTCGATCCATCAATCCGGAAATTCGTGCATCCGGCTAAACAATTTTCCTGCCACAATAATACAAATCCCCCGTTGATAGATTCAAACCACACAAGTCTCTGGGTTGTAGAAAAATACTTACAGAACTATGATGTGGTCCACAGGGAAAACCTCACGTGCTGCTATCAGCCGTTCTACCGGCCCGACGGAGAGACAAGTACTTCCGATGACAGATTCAAGTATATCAAAGGGTGCACTCCCTTTGTTAATTCCACGAATATCGAGCATGAATTCGTTAAAGTAATATGTTCATATAATGGATCAGAGATATATAAAGATTTTCACTCTTTCGTAACATTAAAGAATAAAAACATACATAAGTTCGACAAATCCAATCCTAAGTTTAACGTACTCATGCTAGGCATCGACGCAGTATCAAGGTTAAATTTCCACCGGACGATGCCCCAGACTTTAAAGTTTTTACAGAGCATGGGCGCTGCAGAATTCAAGGGTTACAATAAAGTTGGAGATAACACATATCCGAATCTAGTCCCTGTTCTATCCGGATTGAGCGAAGAAGATTTCAACGCCGGTTGCATTACAAGAAAGAATTCCACTTTCGACGATTGTCCGCTGATTTGGAAAAAGTTCAGTGAAGCCGACCATTTTACTGCCTTCGCTGAAGACGCGGCACACATAGCGCTCTTCAACTATCTCAAAAATGGTTTCTCCGGAAAGCCAACCGATTTTTATTGGAGGACTTTTGATTATTTAGCAGAATCAGAAATAGGACATGAAAAACACTTAAATGCTAAGCTATGCGTAGGACCAAGACTCGTTTTAGAAGTATTGCTTTCATATATTTATAAATTTACAAAAACTCTCTCAGAGCACCAATATTTTGGTTTTTTTTGGGAAACTAGCCTGACCCACGACTATCTGAATTATCCGTTAATAGGAGACGAAAAATACTTGAATGTTTTAAAAAAGATGTACAGCGACGGTTTGCTCAATAGAACTGTCTTGGTCGTACTTAGCGATCACGGAATCCGTTGGGGAGAAATACGCACAACCCACCAAGGCCGCATGGAAGAGCGCCTTCCCTTCCTGTTCTTCGTGCTTCCTGAAATCTTCAAAGAGAGATTTCCGCTCGCTTCTTCAAATTTGAGAAGAAACACGAAAAGACTGACAACTCCGTTTGATCTGCACGAAACGCTAATGGATTTATTGAATTTAAGCGAAATTGAAAATGATAAAATAAGACAAAAATCGGCTGAGAGATCATACATAAATACGCGGGGAATAAGCTTGTTTCTTCCCATAAGTGAGAGTCGTACTTGCGATTTGGCGTCTATAGCACCTCATTGGTGCACTTGCCACGAAACTAAAAAACTCGACATCAGCGACAAGAAAGTGTTGAATGTTGCTCACATTGTAGTAGAACATATCAACAGTCTGTTAACAAATTATTTACAGTGTGCCAAACTCGTACTAGATAAAGTTGTCGACGCCACAATAAGCCGGCCCTCTGACTCGTTGGAGATGGGCGGGGTCGCTCATATTGTGCAAGATTATACGGTAGTGATCAAAACGAGCCCGGGCCACGGTATATTCGAGGCGACGGTTAGACACACCATCGGCGGATGGAATGTGACTGGCACGGTCAGCCGTATAAATCTTTACGGCAAACAGAGCTACTGCGTGGACAACTTCCATCTTAAACTATATTGTTTCTGTGATAGCCCATTTTCAAACTATAAAATATTTAGATGATAATTATATAAATGTAGTAAAACCAAATGCCAAATATAAGATACCATATTTTGTTAGATTGTGTATGCATTATTTGTACACTGTTATATTTATTACGATGACATTGTTACAGTTACAATATTATGAAAGACTCGAATGATTCTAAACTAAAATTAGTTTTTTTTTTTTTTGCTTAACCCATCTAAATTTTTTACACTTACAACACACATTTCTAGATAAAGAACTATCAAAAAGGCAGGTATTAAGTGAAGCGATGTTTAATCATAAAATAGGTTAACTGCCATGTAAATTATCTGAATATTACCGTTATTGCAATTCCAATATGGATAATGTGTGCTCTGATAAAAGTATTGACAAGAAAACTCTAATATTCCTCTAACTGTATGCTTGATACATGAATTCTAGAACATTTTCGGTAGATTCGACGGTAACTTTGTGGAAACTCATTTTTTATATGAATTAAAATAGATAACTTAGTTTAACTAAATGAGACTAAGCGTATCATTTGATAAAAATAAAACATAAATTGAACAAGTGACACACTATAATCAAATTTATTTTTCTTGGGATTTTCAGCTGTAAGCACAGTAATTAATATGTAATTAGCAGTGTTCTGAGTTGTTGAATGCCTCTTTAAGAAATGAAATATGTTTATTGATTGAATTGAAATTTACTTGATAGAACTCCATTATAACACAATGAAAAAATAGCAATATATTTTATTTCTACAAAATTCATTACATATATAGTTGGTAGCTGTTTCGGCTTACCTCTTCATCAAAACTATAGTAACAGAAGTAGTCACTAATAATCCTGGTTTTGATATCTTGTGAAATGAATAAAATGTAAGAAATTCTACACAATTTCACCGATTCAAGTTTGATATTGAAATTCTGTCAAGCACCATCATTTATCACAGGCATTTTATTACACGGATGCAACAAAACTGACAGTTCCATGTGATGGAATCCCTGAAGATGTCAAAATGCGAAACCCAGATTGTCAGTGACAACAAATATGAAATTGTAGTTTCAACAATTCAAATTTCATATTGAAATTCCATCAAACACATTCAAATGATATCACAAGCCCTCATTTAAATTCATCAGAAGGACTTTTCTTTTTAGAAAAACAATAATTTAATAATGCCCAAATATTTTAAAAGTGTGCTGTTTACCCACTTTTGGTTAAACCCTTTGACTATGGGATATTAACATTTTAATGGTCATGTTTTCTGCGAAAAAGATAGGTAATCGATTTTCCGAACCCATCTCATCAATATTTTCATCAATCTCCATGGATAAACTTCTTCAAGGTGCATAACATTCAGAAGGAAATGTTGAGCTTAGTAGCATCATATTTCATGCGTAGAAATTCTGTCGAAATATAAAAAGGTCCCGTAAGCAAAAGGCGAACTAAAATGGATGTAATTAATTATCACCCAATAAATAGTGTGCACTAATTACATAGATAACAACTGAAAATGATATATTATGGGTTATGTCACATTATCTTTTTTGGATATCACGAATGATACTGACTAAAACACAGTTCATCAAAAATAAATTTATAAATATATTTGAACAATACCTTAAAAATAATTTGATTAAGTTATTTCAAAAACAGTTAAAAATATACATTTTACTTATAAATTAATAAATATTTTTCCATAAAAGGAATGGCCGCTAAGAATAGAAATATCATTTGATTTATAGTGTTTTTTTTTTTTTTGAGCAATCACATCTTAAAATTTTCAGTCAAATCCAATACATAAAGTATGAGACGGTTAGTATAAAATTTGTCAAATCGAAAATAATGAAGTTTTCAAACGCATTTAATTTATCTTTCCTAAAACAATCTATCTAAATAAAATTGAAATGTGTAGAAAGAGAAAGATAAAAAAAACCAATCAAGAGTCTCATCTTTGTTAACAAATTTGGTCAAATCTTTGTAACCAACATGTTGGAAAAATGTCACATGATAAAAGGTATAAATAGTTTTATTCTATGATAAAATAAACAGCGACAATATATTATTATATACAAGTGTAACAGTTATTTGCCATTAATATAACTCGTTAACATGGTTGATGATTTTTTTTTGTGAAGCAGCAGCATTCGCCGCTACCAAGATACGATAAAAAAATATTCTCTCATTTTTTTAACAATAGAATAGTGTAGAGCAACCTTTTAAGAGATAAGGTAAAAATAAAATAGTGAAAATTCCGTTTGATTAGTGGGTAAAAGTTTAAACAGTTTTTTTATCAAATTATACAATAATATAATCATATTTTCTTGGTGAACAATTCAAAATGTTGCAGTGGGTAATTCAATTACCCGCAGATAGTAGATTGCCATTAATGAATTTCACTAATTTAATTTAAGTAAAATATTTTTACATAGAGAAAAAATTATGATTAATTTAATACGACCTCGCAATTTTATCGATTTCATGTAAATTAACACGTGTGCATATATTCTTTTGGCCTATTTATCCCATCCCAATTGTGTTAAAGTACCTTTTTGGAGGTTTCCAATTTTGATACTAACCGTCTCAAATGTGTCATTTCTTTTCAAGCACCAAACGATCATTTAAAAAATATAATTCATTTTTTTAAAAAGTGAGAAAATCTTTGGTAAATATTGCTTTATAAAATCAGGTCATGCTTATATTAATTATTTAAAATCACTTGAAGTAACAGAAAATATTACGAAGTTTATCTTATCAGTGAGACAACTAATGGTTTGAGATTATACTATTCACTTTGATAATATCTTGGCAAACAGAAAAATTGATAACAAGTGAAAGCTATTTTATTAGGTTTAAAAAATTATCACCTATCAATATATGTATGAGTGTCAAATAACAAGATAAGCAATCAAACAGCTTTTTCACAAATCAGCATGAGACAAAAAAACTTTCATGGTTTTTAACCCTCTCACTGCCGTTTCAACAGTTGACATAGAGAGTTATCAGAGTCAAAACTCTCACAGACAAACTAATCTTGGGCTTAAAAATAGCCTGATTAACACAAATTTGTTGTAATAGAACACTGCCAAAATAATTTTTGATATATTCAGTGATGGAATATTCTTTATGAAGCTCAGCAGGAATTGGGTTAATTTTGTCTAAAAATCACAATACATAGATTAAAACATGGTATGTCATTGTTTCTAAGCAAAAAAAACCCACTTACTTACAGAGCATATTATTGTTTTGCTTATGAATATAGTTTTATTAAAATTACGATTATTTTCGCAGTGAATAAAAAAAAAAACAGTATGTAATTTTTTATAATGAAATAATCTTCATTGACATTATACCATAAGTTTTGCATACAACATTATCGTCACACTAGTAAATTTGTCTAATGAAAACAGAGTATTTCTTACATTTTTAATAATAAATTGATAACAATAAAAACACTGATTAACAAGTATAACATTATAATAAAACAAGTCAATGCTTACATTGATTGAAATGGCAATTTAGGATTTTTTCAGGGATGTTTGCACTGTTTAAAAGTTTTCATAATATAATATCAGAGAGTAACTCTTTTTGACATATCCCATACAACACAGAATTAGAATCAATGTCTCAAAAGAGATACGATATTTAAGTAGATTAATTGATAAATGTGACCAAATTATTCATCATCTCACATATATTCCAAACAGTCCAGTTTGAGAACGTGCAGACTCCTGACGAAACATTTCGGAAGAAGGTATGTATCAAAAAGAATAGCCGTAAATAAAGAACTTTTGAGAAAAGAAATGTGATTCATTTAACTCAATTTAGCTGCCGACTTAGGAGCATATGGTATTAATCTTTTCAACAAAAAGATTACAAATTAATAAGGTAAATCAGTCATTCAACATTTTTTTCGAAAAAGAAAAAGTAAGATGGCAAGATTAGGAGAAAATGAGCTATTTAACTTATTGCTCACCCTATGCACAATTTCTGATTGAGCAGGTATAGCAAAGGATTTAATAAATCATACCTAAGAGAATACCCTAAAACTAAGAGTTGCCATTCGACTGTGCTATCGGAGGTACACAAAATCGCAAAGTATTCATTAGGAAAGTGTTAGGAAATGGGATGCACGACAGGATCATTATTCAAAATATCATCTAATGTAATTACGAAACTAAACAATTATCTTGTTGATTCGTTGATATGTGAGATGAAAGTAATGTCGCACCACCTTGTAGCACCGAGTTTACAACAGCCCGTGCGAGATATCCAGCAGTGCATGAAAATGGTGCCGCAAACAAACTCTTCTCAACGTCAATCACTGCCTTGTCATCGTTAGTATCCTAGAAAAGAATAAAAGAGATGATTAAATTTGAATTCTTGAAACTTTGTACGATTGATTCCACATGTATTTCACTAATGACCTGGGTTTTGCATTTCAGCATCTTTAGTCATTCTAACACACGAATGCAACAGAATTGACACACAGTAAACAGTTAGCATCGGTTATATACCAAAGGAGTTAATTACAAAGGAAAAAAAACAGACACAGGTGCACAATGGTGCTTTTGAATTTACGCTTCAAACAACCTCTTATGTAGGATGAAATTATAATGGAGACATTTGTATGTAAAGGAAACAAAATGGATACACTATAGTAAATTTACCGTGGAAAATTTTTTATTGTATCTTATAAAATAGAAAAATTCTTGTGGAAAGATTGATTGAAAGGAATAGCTAAGCGGTTGACAATTTCGCTACCACTGATATAGAATTTTATCAGGACCGCAGTAATATTTTGTGTTAAATACTTTCAACTGTATTTAAATAACTATTTACCTTATTATACATCTTTTCAGCATCAGATAATATTTGATCCAAGTCAAGAGTGTTCTGGAAATTGAGTTCAGGATTTCTTCGGAGTATAGTGGATATGATGCAGATAAGTTCAACGACCAGCTGCCTATAGGCAGGTTGCTGTATATGATTCAACATTTCTTCCACAACCAGTGCAAAACTGAGTTCTGAACGGCTCATATTTGACAGTGTTGGTTGGGCAGGAATCCAGTGACCCTATAAAAAATTGAATTATAAAACATCAATAACAAACAATTTATTGAAGACATATCTCGGGATACTTGTGGTTAAAATATAACAGTAATAAATTGACCAAAATATTTTAGTGGATCAGTAGAGATGGGAAAAAAGGTATTGGCCAGAAAAAAGCATTTGAAGGTGAGCTAAAAGACGTATCTCTTTTTGTTGAAGAAAATTTATGCAAAGTCACATGTACTTATTTTTGGGCAGTTTTTCTGCAACAATCAGTATAGGCCTTGAACCAAAAGTTTGGAATCACATTTGCTAGAGGTTTGATTGTTTTCAAAATACTATCAAAGTAGTGAATCTTTTTAATGATAATTACAGCAGAAGAACTACTCGTTTTTCTTTCAAATTAAATTTATTACCTTATCAAAAAATTGATTTATTCTTCTCAAATATATTTTTTATTTAGTATTTGTACAAATATTTAAAGAATTTCTCACAATATTTGAATTTGTTCAAATTTTTCAATGACTTTGATGGTAACATAGTGGAAGTTTGTTTTTAATATAAAATTATAATTGACAACTTTTTTATTCCACTTGGCTTGTAACAATACATCATCGAGTTTATTGATAGCATATTAAAGCAAAAACAGATGAATAAAGTAACTAAAGATAAACTTATAAGACACAAAAAATCTATAAGTGCCGTAGAATCATTTTTTTCTTTTTTGGAGCCATATTAAAAATGTCATAGATGTCGCCGTTCCTTATGTCATAAAATAACACTTACAGCAACAAGTTAGCTAATAGCATATTACTATTGCGTATTAATAGCTTGTTTGCTGCCAATGTGGTAGACATATGGTCAACCAATGAAGGTATCTCAAAATATTTTTTTTCTGCGAGAACTACTTCTAACTCAGTTGCTCAACCCTCCTTTTACAAAGGGAATAAGGTTAAGTCAAGGCTAGTGGTTAGCTATTGTTCATTTAGATCGAATGGTAGGAGGGAATTTTCTAAGATCACAAACACCCATACATTTAAATAGAATTAAGTTGATTAAAAAACCTGTTGTTGACTACTGCACCACGGATTGAGTAAAAAGTTTACACAATTAAAAACCTACCGTGCTGTAGATAAGTTCTACAGTAACAAAGCCAATTCAACAAGTTGTGTGCCAGATACAATTGGTAAATATAAATACGAGGATCCAATGTGATTTCAATGCGAGAGATTAAGAAAAATCTTGTGGATAGTTACCTGTACTGTAATTCCCTGCGGTGTACGTATTAAGACATCCCACACTTGTATGTAAAAGTGTTTAGGGACCCTACATAAACAACCTTCCAACTGACGTTTGTGAAGTGTATTCAGCCTAAAACAAAACATAACAATTTAAAAAAACCTTTACAGCAAACTCGAAAATAAATAATAAAAACTTAAATAGTCCGAGATTAAAAAGATGAATAAACTTACTCTCTCTCGTGTGCCCAATCGGAAACAGTAAGAACCTGTTGCAGAAGCTGCCTCAGCTCATATGGAGAATAGCACTCTATGGGTTGCTTCAATTTGCTTTGCTTCTCGGAGGGAAACATTTGGACGTATAATTTGATGGCTTCCAAAACCCAACCTACGCGAATTTTGAGAATGCCTTTGAACATATCTGGACTGGTTGCGATTAAACGACCACAGTAAAGCACCACTTCCTGAAAGAATTCAAAAAATCAATGAGAGAAAATCCAAATTAAATTCTATGATTAACGACTAGACGCTGATAGAAACTAAGCAGTAAATTTGTAAGCTCAATGTCAATGTCAATTGCTCTTCTAAACAGTGGGATTCCAGCATCTAACGGGCACTATTCTCAGGATGTATTCAATGGAAGTGAGGATTTTCGCACCTAATTAGAGGAAACAAAACAACTGCCAGGTGAAAGGAAATCACTGAGTGGTAGCTAAGTGCTTTACGCAAAGAAGGAATTTAATCAAAGACGATCAAGGAAATAACTTGTTCTGTGCATACAACCAAGTCTATAGGAATTTCTCCTGTTATGTTGTTGAAACAATGTTATGTTGGGAATACAATGTTTAGTATCCTTAGGATTATTTAATAACTTTTTTATTTTCTAA
Source organism: Himalopsyche japonica (assembly GCA_028555115.1). Lineage (NCBI taxonomy): Eukaryota > Metazoa > Arthropoda > Insecta > Trichoptera > Rhyacophilidae > Himalopsyche > Himalopsyche japonica. Next base: position 223,304 of record JAHFWJ010000353.1, on the reverse strand, counting down.
TATTGCGTTATTTTAAAACCATCCAAAAAGAGATTCGAATGTACCTTTGCAATAACATTGGCAAGGCAATAGATAATATATGCATGTATAATGTGCTCCTAAACAAACACCCGAATGACCCAACCTAAAGGAGGTGAAATTTACCTGTTGTAGCACAGCCTGGATAACATCGTATGGTTGGATCGTTTGATACATAACTGACTGAATTTCTCCAGGAGTCATGGGCTTATCGAACACAGTTTCTTTTTGCCCAATCACGCCAACCGTTATCTGTAAAAAATTTAAAAAAACTTTCAACCACTTCACCCACAAAGGACTCAATTTACATGAATAAATATAGATTTTTTAAAAATCAATTTAAAGCAGAAACATCTATAAACCATCATCTGATTGCCATTACTGATATTTTTCCCTTATATATGAAATCTATATGCATAATACACCGAAAATGTTGCGTGATACTTTCCAAAAGACATTGATTGTAAATTATATTTTATTTTTTCTTTTGATATGGCAGCCCTGAAAAAATTAGCTTGGGTTTTTTTTATTACTTTTTGAAATTAAAAAATAATAACAAAAGATTTTCCATCTATTTGTTGTTGTTTTTTCATAAACAAAAATAATAAGTCAAAAGTGTTGGTGGCTAAGGGGTTAGTGTTAACTGTAGCTTCTTGGTGGAAAGGTCTTTTACCTGTTTTCCGTTCACCAGAACAGTGGTTATAAACGGACTTATTGAATCAACAGTATGGTTCAAGAGACTGGAACAATATCGGACAGCTCTCCAGTATCGGAGTACACCAGCACGGTGATAGAGACCACGCAGAGCAGATTCTACCGTAACTCCGTTCACCTAAAAAAATAATGCAATTGCTTGAATTGAAACATTGTATTGTATCAGTTAAAAACCAAGAAATCCAAACTTTCTAATACTCGCAATGTTAAGTGAAGGTGGTCGAAGAAATTTCAATAAAAAAATCAAATCATTCAAACTGTCATCACAAAATTTGAATTGTTTCCATTCACAGCCAACACCTTATGGCATCTTTAGGTGTTCTACAACACTAGTTGATATCGTAAATTATGTAATTACAATCAAATCAGTAGTTATTAATATTAATTAAGATATATGTTTAGCTCCAAGCATTAGAGTCTATATATTTTGTATTTCATCTTGTATATAACCGATGATGCAAATTGTACACTGATTGTCAGTTCTATTGCCTCCAGGCGATTGCCTGAAGATACTGAAAGGCAAGAACCGGATCGGATCGTGAATTACAAATCATGTAGAATTGTACTTAGTTTGAATAATTTAAAATTAATATAAGTGCCACTTAACAACATCAATCAAAAATAAATTGCCAAGATATTGTTTTAAGTTGATATATTTGATCACTCACTTCGTAAGAAGGTCCCATTTGCTTCAGTAGAACACCCCACAACTGACAATGAGCATATATGTTATCAGTGGCCTTTAAAGCGTCCAAGATTTCCCACACAGCCTTATCTTTGTAGTGTTGGAAGTTAATGGTCGACTCTTTAAATGTCAGACTCTTCGGAACATCGGTCAGGCTTTGATACCCAATATATTCATGTTCGAGCTGCTTGAATTGTGTAAACACACCTTCTGGGAGTTCTCCTTGGTTCATGAAATCGAGATGCTCTGAAAATATTTTTAATAAATGAGACTTGAGTAGCATGTCAATATCAAAGTGTCAGGCAAGATGGTTTATGAATTATTTAATAACTTGATAAATTACTGTGTAATAATTGACAGTGAAAATTATTTTTCAGAGTTATTAAACTGATTTTGGAAAAATACTTGCAATCCCCAAAACCAGTCCTGATCATTATATTATAAAAATGTGTAACTAGTACATAAAATTGATCATTTAAACATATAAAATAAGTTATCACAGCATTTTACCTGTTTTCCATTTACCAAAACAGTGATTATTCACTCAAATATAATGTCTTTCCACGAAAAAGTGATATTTAGCACCTTTTAAGTGGCACATATACATGTGTACCATGACAGTAGTTTATTAACATTATTTTTCACAAATCATTTAAATAGAAATAAAAAATTTACCAACCCATGCACGAACTGGAAATGAGATTTTGAAGCCTTCCAATTCTGACTTTAACGCTGTCACAATAACCTTTTTTGAGCATAGCGAAAAGATCCAACATCTCTTTGAACTGTGGATCTCGCATATGCTCTTCTCGAATCAAAAGGCAGACGGTGGGTCGGCCTGACAGCCGCCAGTAACGACCGACAAATTGTAGCTCAGTTTTGATATCGTCAATCAGTAAAGACATGTCACGATAGAGGTAAAACTCCGACACCTCAAATATAAGAGGATAACAAAGAACTGTCATTCCGCAGACTCTGTAAACCTGAAATATTTAAAGTTTATTTATTTTTCAATTACAGCAATCAGTATAGATGGGCAACCTTGTGAAAATCCAAATGTTTATTACAAATTTGAATTGTTAAAACTTTGTACGATTCCACGTGTTTTGCACTAACGACCCGTGTTTCGCCTTTCGGCATCTTCAGGCATTCTATCACACGGATGCAACAGAACTGACGGTCAGTTCAGTCATGTGGAATCGCACAAAATTTTAAAAATTCATTCATTACAAAAACTTATTACTCTCCAAACCATAGAAAGATCACCACTAAAAAAATGGTTATCAAAAATAAATATTAGCTGAGATAAAATGAAGAAATGAAGAAATAAAAACTAGTCTTATTTTGTCAAAAAATGCTTGAAACTTTTTGCGCATTCTAGACAAAATAAGCTGAGACTAAAAAGGTTAATCATTACCTTGCTGGTTCCTAAAGATCCCACCGGTCGATCTGGACGCCCGGTTAATCCAAGCTTATGGCAGACACCCAGCTCCTGATAAGTATTCACCAACTGAGAGGAACTGCAGATCTGCACCGGTTCAACTTCATGAGGAGTCTGTGTCTGGATGCCGTAAGTACCCATCATGGCTTGCAATCTCATTGACTCGGCAATTAATACTATTTGAACTACAAGGTCAGTAGCGGTTCCCTGTTGAACATATTAAATACAGAAATTAATAATCAGTTCAGATAAAAAAAAATTACAATGAAATCCTAACTATACATTTTTCAAGGGACCCTGAAAAAAACGAAAAATTCAGGAACAAATAAATGCTGGAATATTCAAATATTTTTTTCACTTTATGGCATTATTTTTTTTAAATCTATAAAGCATTATTGTCCCGCTTTCAATGTGTTAACCGTCACTTCTTGGTGGGAAGTTATTGTATCTAAAGAAGTAAAACACAATATAAAGACATTATAATGTTGCTGGCAGGAAAATTGTTCATAGACAAGACAAATCTAATCGCAGGTCATCACTTTCTGTGCTAGAAGAAAAAATGTGACCAGATAGAACTCTTGAAAACATTGCAATATTGATTGCAATTATTCTCACTACTTATCCATATACAAAAATTATTTATCTCCAATGTGATTGCTTAAAATAAGTGCAGGTACTTATTCATATAATTAACCGCATTGATAGATAGGAGTATTAATAATTTCAAAAAGAGATCCGTAACATTTTATTTGTAAAGTATTTTACTTAATTTAAATATATATTGTATGATTCCCTTTAAAATGTTTTCTCAGTTCAATGCTTGTTTTTTATACCTGTCGATTGTTGACCCAAATTTTTTGTGTAAATAGTCTTGTTATAATTTGTATTTTATCAGTTGATAATTCTCACGAATGTACTAAACTGCTCATTATATAATATTATTGCGTAACCGTAATTGTAATATAGCAGGTCCTAGTCTCGAAATATAAAATTGTGGAAATAATACAAAGAATTTATAAAATATAAGGAATATTGCTAATAATAATTGATTACCTGAAAAGCAGAATATCTCCCAGCTTTTCTTGGTCTATTATAAGATGGGAGATATCTCCTTATTGGATCCAGTTCATTGACGTGAAGTAAGCCACCTGTCAAAAGTTGAGCAATGACAAACACGGCCTGTCCCCATAGAAACATTCCGCCGCTTTCTGGAATATGTATTAAAAAAAATTTAAGTAATTTACGATGGAAGCGCTTAGTAAAATTATAATAAAATTGATTTATCCTCACCATCCGGTAATCTCCTAGACGAATTGGGCTCACTACGCTCCAAATCAATCGATTCTTTGGACACATAAAAATACCACGGAATCACAGGATCTAAAACAAATATCATTAATATATTTATGAAATATACAATGAAGGGTACCATGTATTAACACACTGGAATATCTTATATATACATCAATACATTATACTTAAATAATCAACAAAGAAACGAATGTATTGTGTTGCCATTTTTACTTAATAGTCTTTTATAATAAGGTAAAAATACTGAAGTATTAAGCTCTACAAAATCAGTGGTAATTAATGTTGCTATTTTTTTCTGAAATGATTTCAGGAAATATTAAAAGCCCAAAACTTGACGCACATTCTCTATTGATATACCACTTAATATACCATAATGAAAGATTTTTGAAGTATGAGAAATATGAAACATGTAATAAACAATCAACAGTAAAAATAGAAGGACTTTTTAAAGTGTTAACTATCATTTCTTGATAAAAACGGCATAATATTTTAAATAATAAAAACATATTTTTTAGTACTATTTCCATAGTGTTCATGTTTTTTTTTTTTTTATTATATTAGTCTGGTGGCCTAATTATACGTAAGTTAATCATAATAAATTATATTATAATATATTTTGCTTTTTTCAGTATATCTTTTCACTATTGGCTATGCTCATAGATTATTTTCTTTATTTAGAGTATTGGCAATATTGTTTATTAGTTTACTCCGCAATTCTGGGTCAATTTAACATTCAACTGGATGTTGGAGAGCTATATCAATTCCAGGACAATCCGAAATGGTTGGCAACTCCAGTCATAACTGTAGTTCTGATGGTTTCAATGTGAAAGACAATGAAACTTTGGGTCAGAATTGAATTGTTTCAAACGCAAAAATAACTTCCTACAATATCCAAAGTTTCTCACCCACTCTTCCCAATTTCCAGGTGTCTAGAGCAACGGGCAAAATTTTAAAGCAAGAAAAACAGTTACCACACTAAAAGAAATCCGCATTATAAATCTATAAATTCATTATTACAGTGGAGCAATCTTACCTCCATATTCATCGGTAAAAATTCTGGCCTTCAATAGTTTCTGATACTCTTCAACTTGTTCAGGAAGTGTTCTAAATACACCGTCGATGATCATGAATATGTAAAACAGAGGCCATTCAGATTCAATACCTTCAAAGTCTTTCAGTTCCCCCTCTTTATAAAATCTAAAAAGTTTAAATAATATTCATAGTGATTTTAAACAACTGAATTTTATCAACAATAAATACTTCCAACAGATGGTGCTTGATGAAATTATAAACAATATTTGAATCATTTTAGTTTTGCATATCTCTGTAAAATTCTGTCATCCTTAACCAATCCCTTCTGAACCACGTAAAATATATGCCAACAGTGAATATTTCAAAAATTAGTCAAGTAGTATTGGCGCTTAACAAACTTATGGAGATTATCAGGCCAAATCTGGCTATATTTCAACTCAAATAATTACTTACACATGAAAATTTTGACAGTGTTAAGTCTTTTATATCTTAGAGTATTAATTATCAACACAATGGATCAACTGTCTCAACAGTTGACACTTTGACAGTCAGTGAGTTAATAATGTGAAATCGTATGCTATTAGTTGCTTTTCTAAAGTTTACTACGAGCCTGCCAATGGGGATGTCACTGGTTAAGCCATAAGTATTTTTTATGCGTCAAATAATATAGAGAACAGGCCCTGTACGCAGTAGCTTTTATGCGAATTTGTTAATCGCATTTTTGACAATAAATATAGATTGTAATATTCTTACAAATAATCAAATAAAATACATTTATTGTACTTCATACAGAAGCGAAGTAACAGCAATGCCCGTGACAGCTATGCACGTCATACGCGTACAAATAGTTAACAATGTTCAACAGTATTGCTTCGGATGTTAACAAATGCCACGTAGACGAGATTGAGTTCAAATGAATACTATGTTTTAATATATTAAATACTGTACATTTTGTCTGAACTAATCCTATCGACTTCCTCGCCAATTTTCAATGTCTACCATATATGAATTGTTTTTACGTTCAAAAAGCTAGAATTTGTAATTTTTAAGAACAAACAAATAGTTACATAACTACACAACAGTTGAGTTTTCAGCTATAAGAGAGGCTGTTATCATAACTTATGTGTATCAAATACATTTAAATTTAAATATAAAGCAAACATTTTACCTTCGATTACTATCTTCCAATACACTTTTAAAGCCATCACGACTAAACCTCTTCATTCCATATCGCCCAGAGAGTCGTCGTATAATATTACTTTTGGTCTGGTTTATTAGATGCTCTTCATGAGTAGCGAAGGCAGGAAATGAAATGGTTGGAATCAATGAAGCGTCAACGCCCTAAAAATTTATCACAAAAGTTGGTAAACAGTAAAGGAATAAAATTATATTCTCCCAAGTTTTGAGCATAAGAAAAAATCAACTGGACAAGAACCCCTGAATTTGAATATATAAACAATTATCCTTTACTACGCCTTGGGCAAATAGGGGAAACAAAAAAATAAACAAAACTTGATAATTTCAAGTTCCTTGCAATGGTTTAAATAGAGGTGATGAGTTGATGTCGGTTTGGTTGTTTAAAAGATAGTTTTCGTAGATGATGAATAAATTTGTAAAAAATATAATTGATAAGAGAATCAATCTATAATATAAATAAAACCTTTGAACTTGATTCTTTGGGCAGCAATGTTTCAAATATACTTCTATTCCTGTTGTGAGCATCAATATCCACGTATATCACACTCCACGATGCACCTTTGTCTCCAAACAGATTGCATCCGTTGATTGCTTCCAGGGCAGATTTAGCCATACCTGAAAATTATGTAAGATAAATAAATCAACATGGTATCGATTAAATGTAACACACAAACAGAAAATATTGAACGAAAATGATTACCAATAGATGACGCATGAATTTCAGGAGTACCATCGTTGTATTTTGTTCCTCTTTCCCACATTCCGTAATCGGGGGTTCTGTATGCCCTCTCGACATAGTAAACTAAATTTTGTACAAAGGCCACTTCATCCTGCAATTACGAATATAAAAAAATGCTTAATTTTGCAAAATTGGTTAACACATTTTTACAAATTAAAATCATTCAAATTTTGTAAACTTCTACATGTATCGCCTTATGGCATAGTAAGGCATTCTATCAAATAGGTACATTCAAATTCATTCATTGTAGACTATCAATAAATACTTTATATTGTTGATATCTGAATCAATGGACCCTCAATCGATATTGTAACTTAGCTTTTTTAGGAATGCGATGACAAAGAGATTGATTAACAAATAAAAATATATTTAATTATTGAAACATTTTTGAAACTCAAAAATAGTGCACACTTTTGCAAAAAATATTTAATTTCTACATGAACTGCACTGCCATGAAATAATCATTGAAAACTGACTATTATACCAATCATAATTATTCCTGAGGGGTGAGAAGGGTTCCTAAAGGATCCAATGTAATTACTCGATTAAGATATGGGATTATTATTTTACAACTTTAGGGTGAAAGAGACCAAACAATTTTTTTGAATCAAGAAGGGATAGTTAACACATTGAAAGTAAATAATTTATATTTTACCTGAGTATAAATGATTTGCAGTCCTGATGTGATCATCTGCACTAAAAATATCAAATATATGGAAATAACGTCAATCTGCAAATGATTGTATTCGTCGTCCTTGAAAACAATCTCTCCAGTGGTAAGGTGAAATTTGCAATGGAGAGCGTGAGCATTGCACTGCTGCCGTTTGAATTTCTCCACCCGATTGGATTGTTTTATCCAGCATTCTAAAATTCCTCGCATGCACTTTACGGCACTCTGACCCAATTCGTATGATTTTCCTCTGTCATCATCAATCCTCCTGTAATATTAAATTAAATATATTATATTACTGTTCACCATATTTGTAAATAATATAGCAAGCGTTATTAATGCTGAATTCTTGTTATTTGCCGATGTTTTAAAACTTTTTTGCCAAAAGTCACTGTGGATGACTGTATCCATCTCTCATCTGATATAGTTAATATAATGGAATATACAACAAAGCATATTTCAATAATGATAAATGAAACTGTTTATCTATCACATGTGTTATTCTTTCGCTAGTCAATCAGTGACTAGTTTTTTTATCAAATACAAAATCAAAATGAGAATTCTGCTTTCATTGATATTGTCAAACGGTATATTACTGGGACATAGCTCCTATTGGACTTCCCTGAAATGAACGCTGAACAAGCAGAGCTGTTTGCTATCGCCCTTTCTCATACAGATGCAATAAACCACACTGACTTGATCTCAACCAAGGCCAACTTTGAAGCATTCGATAAATTTGAAACAAAATATAGAGTACAAGATATTTTCGCTAATGTTCAAAATTATTGGCATTTTTGTATTTGCACGTCATTGACGTCTAAGTAGTAAACTACAGACTAATTAAAACGTATCATAATTTTACAGATCAATTTTACAATCAGATTAGTTAACCAGACAAATAACAATTAGGCAACTTTGTTATTTTAAATAATGAGAAGAAGCATGACACAATTGGAACAGTTTAGAACAGATTTCAAAATAGTGAACCTAATGAATGAATGAAGGTCAATAAATTATTATTATATTATAAATGTATTATTGATAATATCAGAAAGTCAGATGAATAAAGACAAGATATTTTTGAACCTGTAAGCTTGATAAAGACTCCATACTGCGGCAGCACAGTAAATACTTTCACGGACACTTCCGACTTCTGTGTCGCATGACAAAACTGGAAAAAGGCCTGAAATAGGACTTTGATATTTCAGCAACTGACGCTTGACTGCAAAATAAAAAAAAAACATGTCAAAATGGTATCCTTTATTTATAGTTATCTTATATTTATCAATGGATTATTAAATATTTGATACAATGGAGAATCCTTGAACATATTCAAAAATTTCTTAAATAATAAATCATAATGCTTAGTACTATTTCTACATTTATATATTATACAGTGAATCAGTTGATTCTCACAAAGAGCGAAAACTGGCCCTGATCTGGATAATATTCAATTAGTAATAGTACTAAATGTTGGGTTTTATTAATTAAATATATCTTTCCAACAAGAAGTAACAATTAACATCTTAACCTGTTCTCTTCCGAACCCTTTAAAGGGTATTCCAACACCTAATATTATAATATAAACCAGGGATAAAAAAATATTGCTTGGTTAATACAAGTTAAAAATTGAAAGATATGTTTTGATCGTTTATTTATTTTTTTATTAGATTTCATATAATAATTATAATATATTCAAACAGATAAAGCAAAACAAATTTAGCATATAAATCTTTAGTTGAATACTAAATCAATCAGAATATGACACTAACTATTTACGATTGCAGAAAATTTTAGCAGACCATCATGTAAGAGAAACTGAGTTATATTTTTTAACACAAGGCACCAATAAGTAAACAATAAAGATTAGTGTATGTTAAAATAATCACCGATTCCATAGTAAATATCCAGCTGCCTTACAGATTCCTCATAGTTGGAAACTTTCAAGAATTGGTAAGAATTTATTTCATCAATACTGCCTTGTCGAATCATCGAATCTTTATGCGGGTGACGCAGCATGATTCAAGCCCTATAATTAAATTATATATTATCCACATAATTTTATTTACACAAACTATTAATATTCAATATGAACAAATACAGTTATGGCTGATTGGGGTCTAAAATTTAATGCTCGGTTTCCAATATTTATTTGTTGTTCATTGTTGGACTAGTAACCTTCATTGATTACAGGGGATACGGTAGCAATAAAATAAAATTCACAGTCAAATGAGGAATACCAACTGTACTAAGTTTTGAGGTATTTTATCACACGGATACAATAGAACTGACAATAAACAGTTTTTATCGCTAATGTACAAGAGTAATTATCCTGAGGCTGATATCTGGAATAATATTAATAACTACTGGTTTGATTCCACATAGATAGATATTAGTGGCATTAGCCTGTTTCAAAAAGAATACCTATAGGTTACCTTTATTTTTTCGATTTAAAATAATTTAATTTGCACTGCTTCCACATTTAACGATAAAAACCAGCTTGAGTCTATGTAAGCAGTATTAATTGTTGTTATTCATTTTTAAAATATGTAGATGTAGTTCAGTTGAAATACAATGCCTTTACACCAAAATTTGACAGCCAAAACATTAAATGATTTCTTTATAAGAGTTTTACGTTAGTTTATATATTAATAACCACTGTAATCATAACTAAGTACAGAAATCTAGTGACTATTATTGTCTCTTGGATAATTTAGAATTTCCCTGTTAGATTTTCAGTGTAAAGCAATCAACAGGTATATACATTAATTTGTGGAATAAATACATATCAAGTGCTGTGTCAAGTCCAGTGTGTGTATGATACAAAATAATTCGTTGAAGCCATAATCTATGTTCATTTAAAACATGATTTGAAAGAATAATTATATATTCTAGTGTGTGATAACATTTAGTTGCATTTTAAACCTTGACCATTTATAATAACCTTAAATGATAATACATTAATGTATTGTAAATAATTAAAGTTAAATAAAATCTTCAAGAAAACAAACCCAAAACTTAGGATGCACAATACGTAGATAAATTAAATATTTTGAATCATTCGCATTTTTTTAAAAGTTTGGACGAAAATATTTTTATAACCAAATTAAAGAATAAACTCAGGGCAAAACAAGGTTAAACTTGACGTTTAAGACTTTTTTGTGTGCTGCCAGTTTCTCATTTATAATGAATGCACTATGTTTTAAAAATATCGAATATCAGTATAAATTTATTATATGACTCCATCCGAGATGAAATTATTATTATCGATCATTAATTTGGATTTAACTCGATTTCCAATATTTTCACTATTCGTACGGAAATTATAATATCGCAGGAAAATTGTCTATTTTACAAATGTCACAGTGCGCATATTAGGATTTGAGATTATGGCATCCGACGTTTGACTCGATTGCCTGTTTCTGTCTCATAATCCCAGATTCAAAGTGTTGGATAATTATTCTTATCAAACTCGAATGAATGGTATAATCTCAAAGATATATACATATCGCGTTATAAATTTTTGACAAAACTCCGTTGTGTCGTCAATTAAAGATGTCTGTCGCTTTTGTGCAGCGCGGTAATCGCCCGCCGCCTAACACCGCGCAAATTCAGAAGATGCTCGATGAAAATTCTCATCTCATCCAAACTATTCAAGAATACCAAGCCAAAGGGCAGATAAACGAGTGTATTCAGTATCAGCAAATTCTCCACAGGAATTTAGTACATCTAGCGTCGATGGCTGACGCCTCTCAAAACATTCAAGCGATCCTTCCTGTAAGTTTTTTTTTTCTATGTTTTAAAACGTATTAAATTTTTCTTGTAGGTAGTGGAGAAAACGCAATTCCTTTTTTTTCATTTCTAAACCGCTTCAGTGAATATCAAATAAATAAAATAAATTTCCAATAAATAAGGCGGCTGCAGACGTATAATTTTCGCTATCTCTTTTAGCCACCTCATCAGTTGCAGTCAGGGGGCACTCAACCTAACCAGGCCGCCCCCCACGGAGCCGCCGCTGAGGGTCCCAATAACTCTCAAGGAATGAACTCGAACAATTATCCCCAGCCGCCTCAGGCGTACAGGGGTCCACCAGGGCAACCGGCGCCGGGTGCTCCTCGTCCCGGAGGCGCTCCCCAGCCTTACGGCCAGAGAGGCTACCCTCAAGGTCAATACCAAGGACAGTACCAGAGCGCAGCTGGCGGTAACTATCCACCTCAGACCCAAGCCGGCTACATGAACCCTAACCAGCAAGCGTACGGCCCTCCAGCGTCTCAACCCCAGCCCCAAGCTTACCCTAATAACTCTAATTATGGTCCTCCCATTACCGCCTCCCAGAGTGGCGGATACCCTCCGGCTGGACATCAGAGCGGCTCCTACCCTACTTCTGGAATGCAACAGGCGTACGCTCCACCTGCGGCGGCCGGTCAGGCTCCCACCAATCCCGCTCCCTACCCTGGAGCGAGAGGGGCAGGATCGCAAGGATACACTGGTGCCGGAGGCTTTCAAGGACCACCGTCTGGCTACGGGCCGGGCGGCGGTGGAGGACCTTCTCCCGGTGCCTACAACCCAGGAGGCGGACAGGGATCTTCGTACTCCTCACAACAGTTTGCCGGCGGCGCCCCTCCTTCGTCATACCCACCCGCACCTGCCACCCAACCCAATCACTCCCCTCAGCCCGGTGCGGGTTATCCAGCCCAGGCGGGAGGAAGTGCCGGGTACGGCCCGCCGGCCTCTCAAGCTCCCGCTTACTCTTCACCGGGGGCACATGCGGCTAACCCGCCGAACGGAAGCCCACAAGCAACAGGCCCCAGTGCGTCCAACCAACCCTACCCCCCTTCCGGGCAACCCTCGGGATATCCGCCGGGCGGCCAGCCTCCATTTTCGAATCCGTCATCTCAACCGGGGAGCCCTGCCCCCTCTGGCTACCAGACCCCAACATCCCAGCCTCCCAACAGCACCGCCACAGGATCTTCTCAAGGATACGCTCCACCGGCCCCCCAGTCATACCCACCCCCAGCCGGTTCTTACCCGCCTCACGGTTATGGCTCTCATCCTCACCCTCAGGCCGGATATCCACCCTCTCAATATCCTAACTCGTCTTATCAGTACGCTCGGCCTCCTGCACCCCAGCCTCCTCCGCCGCAGTCTTCTTATGGAGGCTACGGCTACCAACCTCCTGCACAGCAATAGAAATCTGCCATCCCTTGAATTGTATCAACCTTGTAAACTATTTTAAGATTTTTCTTAAATCCTACTGTTTAGCACTTCGACATTGAAGGAAATTCAGGATACAAGATTGAGTGTTTGGTTCAGTTTCACTTGTTATTTTAGAATGAAGTTAATATGCTCTACAACAAGCTACTCTATTTCTGCCTGAAAGATTCCTATTGTGATAAATTTCATTACTATTATGACTTTCATGTGAATCATCGATTTTAATGATCCTCGTCCATGATACTTTGACATTATTTTTCCTTTAGAACTGCATTTTTATTATAGGCATTTGGTTTGTTTTCGGAAAGAATAAGATTACCTTGTTGTAAAGAATATTTACCAGAACGTAAGCATATGAAAGATAATACTTTTCCATCGGTACAATCTTAGTTTTGGTGACTTATTAAATAAGTGATTGGGTTATTTTCGACATTTTATCATCTCTTGTTAGTGTTCACTATTCAAACATTACGTAACCTTTGATTTCAAGTTATTCTCACAACACTGCCAATTTAAACACATCAAATACATTATTATGTAAACATTGCCTGACATGACTACCTCGACTTACGACTGCATAAAATTATAGTAAGAAACAAATTTTGACAGCTATTGTAAAACATAAAATTTTGTACACTTTTTTAATGTATGTTTCATTGTTCGCTTGCCTTAATAACTGCAAAATTTTACTCAAATGAAGTGTCTCAATTATAAACCAAAAACAAGTGTTGTAAATTTAGGTGAAAGAATACATTCCATGTACTGATTCGATTTTACTCTATAAACAAAATAACAACAAATATAGAAACAGGATAAAAATAGAACCTTGACAGTCCAGATTGAAACTCACAAAGAAAGCTTTTTGTCCTACAATGAATGCCATCCACGTGTATGAAATTTAAACTATAAAATTTCTTTTATTAAATATCACACCTGCAATACAACTAATAGATTTAGATAAGCGAGGAGTTGAAGTGTTCTTATTCAATCATCGAATTTCTTGCTAATTATCTCAATTCGTAACTGTACAGTCTACATTCATTCTAAATAATTAATGCTCTAATATTGCACTTGAATATAGTCATAGTTCTCTGTACTGCAATAATTCATTGAAAAACTCGAATCTGATAATAAATGTGCCAATGTTTTTACTCTGAAATTATTTGTTAGCAAAATTGCTTACAAGATAACAAAAAAAAACTATTAAATGTACAAAAAACGAAACTAACTCCATTTTCGTATAAAACAATCATTTAAAGTGTTGTGTGTTTTCATCGATACATTCATTTCAATCATTTGTTCCAAATCAATTTCGTACGATTTTTACAAGCAATCAGAGAAAATGCCTTCTTTTATTATACATTTTAGTATACAAGCTAATGTTATAAGAGTAATTAGCATCTGACATTCTACAAAATTTACATATGTCAATAAGTCAATTCATGGAAATATTGTTGCTACATTGAATAATTAATTTAATGTAGCACTATTTACATTGGTGGAAAATTTTCAGAATGTTCAATACCAAATCCTTAAAGTAGATTCAAGGCTCTTTTTGTGAATATAATGCACAACTTTGTTCCAATCTCTCAATTCCTCACCAAAATCTTCCATCGAAAATTTCTTGCCTTTACACCTGCACGAACTTCTTGTGTTGTTTCGACTTCCATTAATAAAAAATGATCAGTTTGTCCCGCTGGATATTATTTTGTTCAGCTGTTGAAAATAATGTATTTCACGACTTTTGCAGATCTTGTCTACATACAAAAAACAGAAACCTTAATAAACTTTCACTTGAGACTTTCAGACCTTTGCTTTTGACGTAGTTATAAGTCTATCCAATGACTCGTTTTCGTATAGCATATATGTTTAAATTCTATAGTTTGTAAACTTTAAAAAAATGGATCAGAAAAACACTATGAAATACAAAACTCCTGTGTACCGAGAAACAGTGCACCCTGCGGAGTCTTTCTGGACTGTCGATTGGTATCTACTGCTGTAGTATCAGACTATTGTTTTGTTTTTTCATTAGATTTGGCGTTAACTTTATGGAAGTTCGTTTTTAATTTAAATTAAAATTGATAGCTTCTTTATTGCATTTGGTGTGTTACTACAGATGACAGAGTTTCACTTTTTGAGAAGCATTCGTGGAAATATTCATGTCAAGTAAATAAACAGGCATTATAATTTACAGCTCTTAAAAATTGATGCAATGTTTTGAAAGTAATCAATTATTAGTAAATAACATTGTGACTATTATAGGACAAGTGGTTCACCCCTATTTTCAAATCCAAGCACTTTTAATTAGTAAGTAATTAACAGTACTGAAGATAATTTTTGCTATTGTTGTTCAATTATAAACCCCTCACTGCATCCAGAGTTAAAGTCCCACCCCATTCTTCACTTTAGTCAAGATATAGAGTTTCCACATGCTACTATATATTGAATAACCTTACAATTTGTCTGAAAATGATTATCAAAGAGTGAAAAATGTGTCATATCTAGCAACACAACATGTAGAATAACAAAGCAATCAATATTAATTCAAATCAATATTTGGTGTGTGCGTACATAAATGTATGCAACATAATTTAAAGAGAATTATTGAAAAACAGCGAAAATGCTTTTTTCTGCATAGGGGCTCAATTTTAACTTTTTTATTTCTAATATAATTTAGAAATATGTATGTTTTAAAAATAAATGAGTTATGGGTATTATTAAAATTAATTAAGACAATGTAATAAGTATTATTTATAGTGGTTGTCGAATAGGAAAAAAGATGCATTAAAAATGTCAAAAAATCAAATTCATAATAAGTGAATTCAAGGAGAACGATATAAAATTAACATTGAATTTCCTACCGATTTGGTTTGACAAAACTGCCAATTACCATAATCAATAGGACACAGTTTGCTTATAAAATTCATATATTTTTTAGTGTTGTGTTCATAGTTATCTTCGCTTGAATTCTATACAGTGGAACTCCCCAATCTTACATTTCTGCATGTTCGTTCATTTTATATAGTCCCAGTCATGTAAATGATATTTAACAATCCCACATTTATTATCATCTAAATATTTTGGTCCTGCCATAAATATTATTGGCTTTAACCGCTTTTGTTGAATATTTCCTGTTCTATCATTTACAAAGGAGTTTTTGGACTTTGAAAAGATCTGTTAAAAGAGTTAGTGAGTTTGAGGGTTATTTGCTTCAATTAAAATGCCAAACTGCAAAGAAACAACTGTTTTATATACAATTTCCACAATTATATTATGTAATATTAAGATCTGACCGATTTTGCTCATCAAACATTTAAACAAAAATATTATATAAACATTGTGTTTTATTTATTTATTCCACCAAGACGTGACAATTAACATCTTTAAAGTTTAAAAAACTTTTATTGGTTCCTGTGCTTTTCGTTTCTTTTTAGGGTCTCTTCAAAAATGTAGAATTGGGGTTTCACTGTATTCATAAAATATATGAATTTGTTTCAGTTATTGTAAGGACTTGGTATTTAAAAAAAAAAACCTTTTTTATTGCTAAATGATACTTGTTTTATGATTTGAAGAAAACAAAATTAAAATAATTTTTGCAATGCTCAGTCTACAAGCATTTAAAATATATATCTATGAAATACAAACCTGTGTCTTTATCTCAAACATAAAAATGTACCTTTTTTTTCATAGTACTAGAACAAATGTAAATAGGTTTTTGTTTTTATATACTTTTGCATTGAGTTCTGTACTTTTACTTTTTAAAGAATGCATAGACTACATATGTACATTTCAATTGCATTTTTGCTGTTGAATGCATGATTTAAAACTGTAGTTATTCACAGATTTTTGTATTCAAGTCATTTTTAAAGCAAGAACTGCTTGTATTAATTACACTTGACGATTTATCTTTTACGCCAGGATTGTTTTATGATTTTAAATTACTGAATACCTGTCATCCAGTTTTGTAAATACATATAGTTGATTGTGATGTTATTATTAATGTTATGTCCAATGCTATTTTATATTACTTCAAAATGAATTTAAATTTGAATAAAATTGGTGTGTACCATCTAAAATCATACATAAAGTGGCTTGAACAAATCCCACTTTGTGTTAAATAAATTGCTTTTTTTAATGAAACTGTTTTATTTATTGTTCTACCTAAATATTGCCTGGCGAAATATTATCATTGTTTGGAATCGAATACCAGTAAATAACCCATCAACAGGACATAATTTCATAAAATTATGTGATTGAGGTTTCGTTGAATAGGGCTTTTTACAAATATCATCACCCTTTTACTTGTCATTTCTTATTGTCAGTTCTGATGTCAAAGCTATAATCAACACTTAATTCAATAAAACACATTTGTTGACATTAAATGAGATTCACTCTAATAGTAAATGATTGGCAAGTGTTGATGTATGTTAATTTGATCTAAATGTTTTTTATAATATCAACTAAAGGTGCTTTGATGAAATTTCAATATCAAATTTGAATTGCTGAAATTGTGTGCAATTCCACATATTGTCACTAATGGTCTAGGTTTTGCCTTATGGCATCTTCAGGCATTCTATCAGACAGATGCAACAGAACTGACAAAGCAAGCTGATCAACTGTCTCAACATTAGCTGCCATAGGGTTTATTTTTTTTATTTATGGATTATTTTATATTTTTTTTTTAATAAATATTTCATGAGGCATGATGAAAAAATCAATAACGAGATAAATTATTTTCCATATCAATATATTTTCAAATAATAAATAATTCGTCTTCATGTCTCAATAAATGACTTGTTTCTAATATAAACTTTTTAATAATTCTTGAATATGAATGTGAAAAACAGTAAATCACTTTTTCAATTAAAAAAAAAAATTATTACTAAGTCATATTTCATTTGCACAAAGTTTTGTCTCTCTCTTTAAACAGTTTCATTCGTATAATTTTTGTAAAATTATTTATTCCGAAAAGGTTAAAGTTGGCATATCGAATGGACGAACACTTTCATGGAAAATATCCTCATCTTCGTTTTCGGCGGGAGTATATGTGGGAAAAGGAGGAGCTGATTGCAATTTCCTGTCTGGCAAGACCGTATCGAACAAATAACAGAGGCCATTAGTGGGCCCCGCAATTCCAACACCCTCAACCCAGATGACATTGTGTTTTGTGTTGATGCGGAGAATTCGGACTCCTCTCAACACCCTCCAACTGAAAAAAAATCAAATAAGAACATATTCGAAACTCAAAATCTAAAAATTTGCATTATGTGTATATGGTTGCATTGATATGAGATTCTGGCAAGTGTTACTTGAAAAAAAAAATAAAACCATAAACATTTTTAGCATTGCTCTTCAAATAAAAGTGGATCCATAGATCTCACATTTTATAAATATATATATATATAAATGCCATCATTACAAATTTTCAAGCATAAAATATAGTAAATTTTTTCTTTCATCCAAGGTAAAAATAATTGACAAAAAATCATACGCAGACTAACCGATTACCCATATGACCTGGCATTTTGGTGCCGGGCCAGACTCTGCCTTTCTCACCTCCTCCACCAATGTTTCCTGGCCTACGATGACTTTTTGTAACACCATGAGACGCTGGTAAACCTTTAAATCCCCATCTTTTGACCACTCCTTGGAAACCATAGTCAATTCTGGAATAAAATTAATACTAATAGATTCCTAATCTTTGACAACCCAAATTAGTAGAATAAAATTCTTTAAATAATGAAAAATATTGCTTGTTTTATTATGTAAAACAATAAGCAGACGTTTTAAAATAAAACAATGCCATAAAATGATAATTATTTTGTATACAAAACATGATTGAAATATTGTAACTTAAAATCACACAGATTAACTTTTATAATACTTACGTTTTTCCTCTTACGTCAATTCTGTCTCCTACTCTAAAATGAGAAGCAACCAGTGGAGTTCCAGGTGTAATCGCTGCTTCAGGAGAAACCATAAATCGACAAATGTGTCTCTTTGCTGGAACTCCAGAATTTTTAAACAGCCCATAGTATTCTTTTGTCACAAGTGAAGGATCAATTGTTTCAGCTCCGACAAGTAGACATCCTAATTTATGTTGGATAGGTCTCAAAGGTTTCCTGGGAGGATCCCATGCCTCAGGAGGAATGTATTTAATCACATGATTATCGACCACCTAAAATACGTAAAACATTACTATATAAATGAAGCAAAACCAAATTTTGGTTTAAATCTAAGATTTTGAGATAGTAAGACATGTTACATGTGAAAAATTAATATAATATTTATCTATTTTTAATGGATTCAACAGTTTACTTTGTGAAAGTTCAAATTTAATTATTCCAATTATTTAATTAATTTGTATTATCATACTCATCAGTAAGACGATGAAAAAATAGTAATGTATTTTGTAGGACTAAAATACACTGCTATTTTTTAACAGTGTTATAATGGAGTTTTACCAAGTAAATGCCAATTCAATCAATATATTCATCAGTATTTAAAAGAAGGTTTCACAGTGGCTGTTTCACAGTGACTGCACTCACTTATGAAAGTAATCTCTGAAATACTAATAATATGGAATTATTGATATCAAACATAACCAGTTAATGTTTCCATCCATTCCATACTACATACTTACAAACATAATACCTTTCCACCTTGAAGTTATATTTAACACATTATGAAAACAAATAGTATTAATATAAGTTGCAGCAAATGGTGGTCATGCACGGGACACGTTTATTTACCTTTTTTGTGGTACTGCGACCCTTTACTGTGTGCTTTTACACCTCAAGAAACATCATTTCATCAATCTGATAACTGTACTAAGAAGATTTCAACAGTTATATGTCATTTTAAGCCCTTTTTATTTTAAACACATGACTGTCATGCAAATAGGTGACTAATTATTATAAGTATTATTTCAAATTAAAACTTCATTACAACAATGGTGTGTTAAGCCCTAAGATTTAATAAATTGGGACATTTTTTTTACCGTCACTACTTGCAATATGTGTTATATGGACTTAGCTAATGTTACTAACCTTAACAAAAGTTGTTCTACTCTAAACCACACTACTTCAGAGAATAGGGGAAGAAGGATACGGGTAATACTGGAATAGTAAGCAAACCACTCTCACTAACTAAAAACTGTTTTAGGATCTGGATGAAAAAGAATTAAATTTGAATTGTTCCAACTTTGTACGATTACATATGTCTAGACATATAGAATTGTACAAAGTTGCAACAATTCAAATTTAATATTGAAGGTCGATATCATAAATTATGAAAAAGAATTATTCATTACACTTATTTCTTCTGAAAACGAATCCTCCATTCGACTAACAAAACTGAATTTATGCAATGCCTACCTGTAATAATGATGTGTGAATTTTACGGCCCTTTGTAGACCACAACGGGTAGTCCCCAATTTTTCGAGCAATCAATCCCACTCGTCGAGTTCTTACATTCCATTCACCGTGGGGTAATGGCTCATCGAGCAATGGTGATGGAAGACTGACCATGGTTTTAGCCACAGCTAGACGTTCCCGAATGACTTCTTGTATAAAATCTTTATTATCGGCAGTAATATAGTCTTCGTGTAACTGAAAAACATACATCATATAAATTGTCAAAGAAAGTAAAATGAATCGTTGGAGAGCTTTTTCATTAGGGATGTTTAGTCTTACTTATAATGCAGCTAGCATTTTTGGTTCAATATTGACCATTTGCATCCCAAGCTGGTATTTATGAAATTCCAAAAATCATTTACATGTTTCAATATCAATTGTGCTGTTTTATGGTGAATATGCAAACTGAAATCTATGTACAGCAATTACATATATAGAATAATATATCTAAGCATGTCACATGGTTGCATAAGGTTTGTGACTATGGAACAAAGTTTTGACGTTCGGCATCTTCAGGCATTCAAGAAGAACAGGGAAAGAAACTGTTTCTTATTTTATTTTTCAACTACAATGCTTTTTTTTAATGGACTTACTGTTTTTTGATAGAAAGGCATGATATTTTAAATAACAAAAACACATTTTTTAATACTTATTTCCACAATAAATTTTTAAATAAGGACCAATTTCGCTCATTGCGAGCATTATCGACTCATAAAAATCAATAAGCGAAACCGAAATATATTGTAGAAATAAATACTAAATATGTGTTTTTGTTGTTTAATATATTGCTTCATTTAACAATTAATATTACTGATGTAATATGAAAAGAGATAATAGGGACGTAAATACTCTAAATAATACTATAATATTAATAAATTTGAGTTGCAAGGAGCGATCGTAATCTTACCACACGTTCTTTTTTGACAAACCATTTTGGATAGCGCAATTTCGGTGTCGGCAAATAACTTCTGTTGCGGACTGGAAGTACTGTCTGGTTTAATCTGAAAATTTTAAATATAATGTTACAACACCGTTAATGAAAATAATACAATTACACGATCAAAAGTAACGTAACTAACGTCAAGTTGAGAAACTTTTGGCAAAGCGATATATTTATCAATGGAGAAGCCATTATTCAATCAATCTCAAGAAAAATAGTTTCAATTTAAGGTTATGAATACATTTAACATTATGCCATAAAAATTCAACTGTCAAGAGACTGGGATGCCAACTTAATAAAACAATTTGCCAGTATACTCATATTATTTGATACATTGTAATACTTTTACATATCTTACTACAATATATATTTATGCTATGAATTACAGATATGTATTTCTTATTCAAAATTACATTATTTCATAAAATAAATTCTTTAAAGATTTTTTTGTACTCGATTCCAATTTTCATTTTTTTTATAAACAAAAAACGTAAATAATTTTGACTTATTAAGAAATACATCTATTTTTTTGTGTATGAAATTGACTAAAATAAAATTTCCATCTTTCATAACTGAATAAGCATTGTATTCGAATTGATTTTAGTCATACATTACTCAATAATGACGGATCCCTTAACATAAAAATATTAAAAGTATTTTTAGAAAGTACCTTTTCTTCGTATTTTCGATTCAATGAACATATAGTTTCTTTAGCCAATGCAGTGTTTCAATGTATTTCAAAGAAATATTTTATTGTCTTTGGGTAATATTCATAATATACGTGATACTAAATCATACCATACCTGTCAATAAAATGTAATTGCATACAGCCTACGTGTATTTCTTGATACTTGTGTTTTCGGAAATACAAACAATTGACGTGATTAAGATTTTATTTGTAATGACTCTTGTTATTAATTATATTCGTGTACTTTAGATTTTTTTTTTATCAACATAAATGGCGTTTCCATGTTAGCAAAGTCTTCACACTAACGATACTTATAGCATAGCGGGTACATCAGGAAATATGAATTATTCATTTATTTGTTTGTATAATAATTATTAGTTATCCGAAAGATTTCAACGTTCGTTATCTCGGAAAGATATAGTGATTCACTTTATCGTTGCGATAATAATCCACATATTTGTTTTGCCGTAGCTATTATATTTTGTACTAGTGACATAAAGGGCGATACAGTGTCAGATTCAATAACATTCGGTGAATGACATTACAGTATCAAAACATCGCAACTAGGTAAATGACAACCAAGAAATTAAGCTAAATGAATGGCTACAACTGATAAATCCCTGGCCTCCGAATCGAATAGAGGCAGATATGATACCGTTCCAAGAGTTGCGCGTATGATTTCATCACAAAATAATACAAGGGTGAAATCTCTGAATCTCTTGACACACATCAGTCATGATAAAAAGCGGGGAAATAAAAGTAAATTCGATGATTTTGACAATAACATGGTAAATGAACAAAATTACACTGATGCTTTTGATCACGTGAATCTAATTTCTGATTCAGGCAGGTTAAGAGGTAAGAAAGCTTTTTTTTATGTTTCCATTTTTGAAATTCATTTTTAAATTAATATTTCCAAATTTAATGGATTCACCTATTTTAGAACAACTGACACTGCATATTTTATTGATTCTGGCAATATGTTCAGGCAATAGCTATTTTTAGACTAACATGCATGTAAATTCAGTAGGAAACCAAAATAGAGTTGGAAACAGGGATCTAAAATGGAGCACGCATATATGAAGAACAATATTTCTCAAAACATTATAATGGATTATTATTCCAATTATGATGAAAATGTTTCCCTTGATAATATACCAGTATTTGTTCTCGAATTTGGGAAAGATGACACTGGTTCAAGTAATGCATTATATTAATAAACTCTCTATAAGCTGGTGGAAAACATTAGTAATTTCTAATTATATTTACCACTTACAGCTATACCAAGCACCAGTGAAAGTGAACAAAAAAATAATATTCATTATGATATTCCCGATTCATCACACTTGATATCAGCCGACGATATGATTCTAAACTCAGACATCGGTGTTGGATCAATGGTGGAAGTGGTTGCCGATCTGTCAAATATATTTTATGGAGTCGTTCGTTGGATTGGCTATACAGATGGTTAGTGTGCATTGTTATAATCCAAGTTAAACATTTAAACATAGTGAAATCCCAATTCTACATTTTTCAAGAGACTTTTTTAAAAAAAATGTATACTAAGTTTTTCATTTCTTGGTGGAAAAGCATAATTTTTAAATGAATATAAATAATAAGTGAAGCCAGTATTGATCTCAACCCTTTAGACGGTCTTGTTTTCTGGAAAAAGATTCTGATTGGATTTTTTGATTCTATGTCATCATGTTATTTTTAATTCAATGGTCACACTTCTTGTCAATAGAACACTTATTGAAATGTGCACAGCTGTAAGAAGGCGTAAAGTTATTTGTGTTCATGTTCTATGCAATGAAACTATCAAATAATTAAAAAAGAGCCCCTAAGCAAGTGGTTACTATCATAAAGTTGTTTTTTTAGAATTTCGACACCTATCTAATCAAAGCACCCTCAAAATTGCTTTGTATTCTAACTGCAGATTCATCTTATCCTTGAAACAAAAAATAAATTTAATTTTTTTAAAGTTCTAAAATTACGCCTGTGTAAATGACGGAAAAGGAAATATTCAACAAAAACGATTAAAAGCATTAATATTTAAGGTAGAACCAAAATATTTAGACAAAAGATTGAGAAAAAATAAGAGGTTCCCCTGTATATGAACAGTGTTAATTAATATAAAAATATAGCAGATCAATGATATCTCATTTTGCAACAAAAATTTTAAGAAACTGCAGTTAATACCCAATCCATTGCAGGAGTAAATTTATTTAAATTTAATTCATGATTGTGATAAAACCGTTTGTAATCATTTTGAAAAATTGACCAAACACAGGTGTGAAGTACAGTAGCTGTACAATTTTAAAGCCCTTTTTTCACATACCTAAAAAATATTTTTCCTTCTAATTTGTAATCCGGTCTAATTACCATTATTTACCCATGAACTGCTAACAGTAGAGACAATCGACTGCAGTTTATTGATACTGATTAGACCATTGTGTTTGTCAAAACTTTTGCTTACAATTTAGTGTTTGTTTTTATATACCATGAGGTTGCTCAACACCAACACTACTCAATAAATTTTTGAACCATTCTGTGCTAGAATATCTTTTATGCGACTCTGCAGAGAATTTGTTAATGTGTAAAAGATTCTGATGGAAGCATGAATTAAAAAACATTACTTCAATTATTTATCCAAGAAAAGCAATGTGATCTTATTTTAATTTCATGTAAAGTGAAAATTAATATTGATGACAGGGTTAAAAGGGTTGTATGCTTTTTTTTTTTGATGCCCCAAGCCCACACCTTTTTGGTTTTCACAAAATTACTCTTGAAAGAACTAATATTTTATGTTTCAATTAAATCTCAACTACCAAATGAAACCTTTACCATTCTAGAAACAGTCTACGCAGGTATAGAATTGGAAGAAGAACAGCCAGGTCTGACTGATGGTACACACTGTGGTGAAAGATTTTTCACTTGTCCTAAAGACAGAGGTCTCTTTGTGCCTCTCTCACTTTGTCGAAAGGATGGTCGATTTCAAGATGTGCCTGTCACTCCGCAGCCTGATGCGGCGTCTGCTGATTTTGGACAGGTAATTCACCAGGGATTTTTAGAGATAAATTTCAACAGCAACGATTCATTACCCCTGCACTTAATTGGGCAAATTTTACACCAGAATTATATTTTGCACATCACAGAGATGCCACTACAAAATTCCAAGTTCACGAATGAAGTATCAAATTAGATTAAAAGAAACTAATGCTCTTTGCCAAAAAATAACTGCATTTGGTAATTTTTTTTCTTTTAGTTTACTAAACTGTATTTGCAGCATCCACCGGATTTGAATGTGACTGAAATGAAGACTGAATTATATGAATAATGAATATGTGCTCTATATTATTTTGAAACATTCTACTTTGATTGCTTACAGATGGATTGCCCAGTCGTTCCAGGTTGTGTTCCTCCATTGAATCACACAACAGACTTTGAAGGTCTGTGTGGGAAATTTAGAGGTATTCAAGGACATCACAATTCATGTTATTTGGATGCCACCCTGTTTTCAATGTTTACATTCACAAGTGTATTTGATTCACTGCTATTTAGACCGCCAGATTCTCTTGTAAGTGATATATGTATATTTTTTTGCATTTTTATTAAAAACAAAATATATTTCTTTCACATCACAATGTCAATTTGGACCGTAAAAGTTAATAATGTCGGCAATATACCACTAAGGTCAAAATCATATAAAATAAATGCAGGCAAAGTATGTGTGTGAATGACTTCATAAGGAATGCAAAATTATTATTCTTAGATACACAATATATATTTTTCGTGATGTAAAAAATAAAAGTCAATTGATTTTCTAATTTCCAACAATTTAATGATATAAATGGGCCTAAGAAAAATATGCATCAACTACATGTAGATCACAGGTGTTAGCTTGCCGAGGCCTGACCTTAAAAAATATAAATATTTACAAAATCACTTGCTTCTAATGTCACATTGTGTTCAAACAAAAATCCATAAATGTTACCAAGTACAAAGCCAATATTGTTTTTTCTATATATTAAATACATGTACATCTATCCACAGGATAATTCACAGTATGAAGAAGTACAGCGTGTTCTCAGGGAAGAAATTGTAAATCCTTTACGCCAAAATCTGTATGTCAGAGGAGACAGAGTTATGAAATTACGGAAACTTTTGGAAAAACTCAGCTCTATATCTGGTTATACTTCAGAAGAAAAGGTAATATTATTTTTGATCTGATTTTTCGATGCACAATAAGTTTCAATCTTCATTGAAATAATGTAATAACTATCCATTTTTCAAGGACCCTGAAGAGTTCCTTAACAGTCTGGTAGCGCAAATACTACGGGCGGAACCTTTTCTGAAATTGAACTCCGGACAAGAAACCTTTCACTATCAATTGTTTGTGGAGAAAGACGAGAAGCTGTCGCTGCCTAGCGTACAGCAGCTATTCGAGCAAAGCTTTTTGACTTCTAACATTAAATTAAAGGAAGTTCCCTCATGCCTAATCATACAAATGCCAAGATTCGGAAAGTCATACAAGATGTATCCGAGAATACTACCCTCCCAATTATTAGATGTAACAGATGTTATCGAAGATGGTACGTTTTCATTTCCAAATAAATGGTTTTTAATTGTTGTGTTTATTATACGGGAATCAATTTTTTACACTCGTTATCGAGTATTTTGATTTCTTCACTTACGACACTGGAATACAATAGTTATAATTTTTTTAATTGCAGCTCCTAGACAATGCACTGTTTGCGGTAAGCTAGCAGCTTTTGAATGCAGAGAATGCTTCGGACAATGTGGTGTAGGGTTAGAAAGCACATCATTTTGCCAACCCTGTTTAGATACCGCTCACACACACATAAAGCGAGTAAATCATAAGGTAATATTTTTACTATAGTTTTTCATGAAGAAAAGCTGAACACAGTCAAATTTCAATTATCTGTTTGTTAATTTGCAGTGTCTGGTGTCCAGATCAATTTGAGATGTTTATTTCTAGATAGTTTCTGCTTTTGAAAGTAATGTCTTATATATAAAAATAATATTAAAAAATTTCAAATGTTCGAACTCTGTGCACTTTTCCACATATATGGAGTACAGTGCCGTAACTGCCATCTCAGAAAAACCACATGCAATCTAGGCTTAGAGTATCTGAACACTTAGCTATTTTTTGATTAAATAAAGATACATCGATACTAGCCATTTTCTATTGGAGAAAAATTGTTCAACCCATATGAAGGTGTTGAAATATTGCATTAAAAAATGGGGGGTCATAAACTATCTTAGAAACAAAGAGGTCAAATTGAGTATGTTATGTCATGTAATGTATTATTTCTTTAGCCAACTGTGCTCTCGGTACCCTCCGATTTCACAATAATGGCCGAGCACTGCCCTGTCCCTCGGTTATACATGGAACTGTTTGCTGTGGTCTGCATAGAAACATCACATTACGTCGCTTTTGTTAAGGCAGGCTCCGGACATGAAGCCCCTTGGTGCTTTTTCGATTCAATGGCAGACAGAAAAGGTTAGTTTCTTCATCGACTAATAATCTCAAATCACAAATGATAAAATGACATGAGGAACATGTCACAGCCTTACTTTCAAAACTAAAAGATCAAACCTGACAGCCAAATGCGTTAAAAATACATTATATATGCATCTCAGTGTACATTCTAAACCCTTAATAAATATAATGAACTGCTTATTTTTTAAATAATAAAAACACATTTTTTAGTACTTATTTCCACAATATATTTTTTGATCAGGACCGGTTTCGCTCATCGTGAGCATTATTAACTGATGTTTATCATGATCAGTTGATAATGCTCGCGATGAGCGAAACCGGTCCTGATCAAAAAATATATTGTGGAAATAAGTACTAAAAAATGTGTTTTTATTATTTAAAATATCATGCCTTTCCATCAAGAAGTGACAGTTAACACCTTATAAGTGATAATGAACTGCACCATCCAGTTCGCAAGTTTTTTTTTGTTAAGTATAATTTGGTCCTGCGGTTTCACTGTTGTTTACATTTAGCTTCCGTTATTGGAAGAACCTAAAAATGTTACATAAAAAAGATGATATGCTTTATCAATTATTTCTACGCATGGACTGGATTTTTGAGATTATTCCTCTATTTTTTAGGTGAACAAAATGGCTACAACATTCCAGAAATAGTCCTCGTTGAAGATATTTCAGTTTGGTTGAGTGAAGAGGGCGTGCGAGCTCTCCACGAGGCCGCCCCTAACGACAGAATGCTTCCGGAGCATGCTAAAAGACTTCTGTGCGATGCTTACATGTGTATGTATCAAAGCCCTGATGTGAGTATGTATAGATGAATAACGATACTGAAAAATTGTATCTTATTACACTATACTGTGTTGAGGTAGAATAAATATAATAATAATTACAGGCTTTTGTTAGATATTTACATACAGTATTTTAAAATTAGAATTTAGTTAAAATATTTATTTTAAAAAGTTTTTGTTTTCATGTAAGTCAATTTTGACAAAATCTTTTATGAAATATTTTGTCTTCTCTCTAACAACAAAAAATAATTTACCCAGCTGTCGATAAAATAAAAATCATTAATTGTTATAAAAATACTTTATTCAATTACTAGTAAAAAAAAGTACACAACAATAATTGAATATTCAAAAAAAAGTTCATTATTCATTAAGCAATATGTAGGATTGTTTAATATTTCTTTGGTAATGATTTAATTATTGGAATAAATTAAGAAATAATCTCTAACCCCACTAATTATATAATCCTAATCGCCTAAAATTTCAGTTAGGAGCATCAGTCAAATTTAATTTCAATAATGTGCTACAGAGAAACACAACAAATATACAAACATTTTTTTGGTTTTCTAGTATGCATAATATACTATTTCATCATTGTCTATGAATTTATTTTACCTCTGAGATTTAAACAGTAAAATTCAGCAGCCTTCTGGGCTTTTTTATGCCATTAAAAATATATATTGCCATGATATTGAGGCAAGTGTTATTTAAAAAAAAAGAATTAGAAACTAGTAAGTTATTAAAATAGAAAGAAATATTTTTTAACTGTTAAAATTTAGTAATTAGTTAGTTGGTCAAAGATACTAATCTGTACCTAATATGTATAATAATGCTTTATCTTTATGCTGGGATAATCTCACTGTATATTTATACAATAATTATTAATACATAGTGGAATTTATGATGTCCTTGCAATGGTAACTAATATAAGCCGCAAAAACCACTTCAATTTGACTTTGCAATATTTAAATAAATATAATGTTGTCTATCAAGAAGTGACAGTTAACACCGTAAAAGTGATTAAATTTGGTCATATATCTCATTTTTGTTTTTATTTATTAATCAAATGTCAGAGAGGAATATATTTCTTCTATAAATTAAAATAGATAGCTATGTTATTCCACTCGATGTGTTACTACAGACTACATGAATTTGACGTGGTGAGCCACTTCTTCACACTTTCTATTCAAAATGCTACCACTCTTAATGTTTATTGTTGGGATTTTTACTGCTAAGCACTAGTAATTAATGTATTAAGATAATTAGTATCATTATTGTTTAATTCCAACCTCCTCCCCATGGAAATAAAAATGGAGAAATCCCACCTGACTCTTCATTTTAAAGATAAGAATTAAATTCACACTCACTTTACAATACAGTTAGTCTGAAGATGCTTCTTGAAGAAGCGAAACCCGTGTCAGATCTGTTTTCTGTTTTAATTGATACTAAAAATGAATTTCCTTAAAGTTACCGCCGAATCCACCGAAAATAGACATATATTTCATATATTTATTTTTCAGCAGTATTCTTAACTAGTGCACTGCATTTTGATTATACAATTTGATTTACTATCGACACGAAAAATAAAAAAATATAATTGTGGCTTATGCCATGCTACCATTGCATGGACGGTAATACGAATTTTATATTTAAATGAAATAGAAACGATCAACAAACACTTCCCAAAGATATGTTATAGATAAATAATAAAAGCGTGTGAAAAATGGTTCTCTTCAGTGGATATTTCTAAAGCGAGCTTAAGAAAACAAATATATCGGCCTAGGGTGCAAAATTACAGTTTCATCGAACAGATAAGCATTGAAACAGAATAATTTTTCTTTTAGATTGATTAGAAAATTTTCTTTGCTAGTTTAATTATTAATCTTTCTATTTGTATGAAACAAAAACCACACGCAGTATTTTGCAGTCGCAACTCTAGGCTGACCATATTTGATCATTTGTAAAACATCAAACGCCCACTGCACTATTGAGAATGTGTTCACACTTATGTGCTACAGCATTTTCAGGACATTGATCTCTGTCGACCATGTATATATAATAAGATAATTATTATAACTCATCTTTTGTCATCTTTGTTATGCCTTCACAATGACATTTGTCAGCCTCTTGAATTTTTTGCAGTACTTTTTCCATTCCTTCGTAAATTTGCACAGGCTCTGCGAGACGTTTCGACCACTCCTACAACATTGGAAGTTTTCACGTCAATTATATTTACTTGAAAAATATTAATGGAAGGAAATCGCCATAGGCACTGTCGTTAGCTTGTTTGTTTTTTCCCCTAATGTTTAAATATAGCAGTGTTCTCTTTCATATGTATAATTTATAAAGAACGTGGACAAACATCTTTATTTTTCTTTTATTAATTAATTACTTTCAAGCTGTATTTTATTTTTAGAAATATTCATTTTTCAATTTATAGCAGCCTGTCTACGTTAAATTAAAAACATAACTTTATATGCCCTAAATTGGTTGCGTTGAATGGGTGTTTTGTCTCACCCTAAATAAAGTACCCATATTGAAAAAATTGTTTTCAGGAGAGAATATATGTAAATTCAAATTAATCACTTTTAAACTATATATTTAAACATAGATATTATCTTCTTAAACATGAAATATTATGGTACTTTTAAATATGTATGGCACTCAATATTTGGGTGAAATTAAAAATGATGCTTTGTTTAACCAGTTGACTGTGAACATCACAGTTATTGAGATAATTGATTTGCATTATGTTTATCAACAGTCTTTTTGTGTACAATCTAATTTTGGCATTAATATATGGCTTGATTTGTCCAGATTATCTCTATAAGTTAGTTTAAAACTGAATAAATTCATTGTTAAAATATCAAATGTTGCAATACACCAAGCGGGTTAAACCAAATCAAATAAGTTTTCGTAGTATGCAGCTTGGGGAATATTGATATGCGGTGTTCTCAACTATAATACTTTTATATATTGTTTTATGTGATTTTTTCAATTTAATACTTTTTTTTGTTTTAGTTTAGTATATTCATTTGTGTTTCTTTCCTATCGACTCAAATACGAGTCCAACGCACTTGATTACGCCATAGTGCATTTATTATAATGATTTTTTTGTATAAACGGCTATAAATTTCATTTTGACTTTTGACCATCTCCCCATCAATAGGTGAGATTTGATAGTAAAACTGAAATGAAAATATGTATATTATTGTTTCATATGCACTGTTTTCACAATGTCAATGTGATAATTTTCATTGTTAAATAAATTATAAGAGTGTGAAAATATTTCATAGAATATACGAATAGAGATTTACCGAGGCGAAGCCTTATAATATGTATTAAATGAATTACTAATATTATCAAATCATTGATGTATAAACATCTATAAAAAAATATATATATATATATTCATTTTAAACTCAATCAATACATTGACTTTATATGTAGTAAAATAATACTTCATTTGTTGCCGATTTCCTTTAGGGTGTCTGATATTTACAAAAAAAACTATTTGATTTGTTGAATCGAGACCTACAAACTAAAAAAATTGTTTGAAATCCAAAAGATCATTTTTTGCCATTGTAAATAAAATATATTCTTATTGTGTAATTACTGGATTATCAGTGTATCTGTGGGTTTGATTGACCCTTATTTTCAATCGAATCTACGATAGTTCATAAATGGAATCGGCTTATTTAAAGATTGATTGTTATTCAAATCTTTAGTTTGAACATAGGCTAGATTGGTAATGTACCTCTTGTATATCTAAGATCATTTAAAAAATATTTTGCAAAAAAACTTAGTTTCTTTAATGACCTCACCTCTAAAGCTGACGCATAATAACAGATGATGTCCTTTGGCATCAAGTGCGCCCTTGTGAATTCTCGAGCGTTTTTCGAAATAGCGCGGGCCACTTCGTCGTTGCGGGTAGCCCAAATGATCTTGTCTGTCAGATCGGACAGATCTCTTTTGAAAGGAACGTAATGTTCTTGCGGTTTCAGCTGCTGGTAGAAGTGTTCGTAGTACGGTGAGTCCTGTTTGAATACCAAGGAATCGCCCGCCAGCAAATACGGCAAACGGTAAGCGGCAACTGTACCGTCGACATTTATCAGATACTTGAACTGCAACATCAAACCATTATATTATGTAGTTAATACTTTTTATACTCATTCAATATCTCGAAGGGCCATAATAATTAATGAACGAATTTAATTAACTACCACTATTTGTGGATCAAAGATAAAATGTCATCGCATCCTATTTTAAATGTTGTCTTGCATGCAAATTAACCATACAATTATATAGCATTAAGAAGTGTGGATCCGAACAAAGCTACAGACACATACAGTCCGCTTCCACATTAATCACTCCGAAACAAAATCATCACAATTCAAAGTGTTGTTCTAGAAGGTAATCTTCTATTAATTTTTAAAAATATTTAGCAGAAGGAATCACATATGGCTGAACTTACATCAAAAAATTTGAAGAAAGACATGTGTGGCACTTTTGGGCCATAAATATGCTCTTCGTCTCTGAAGAAGAAAAAGTTCGTCAAGGAAACGTTGTACAGGTCTTTATACTGTCTCGCGATATCAACCAAATTTAAACGTTCTCTGGAAGAGTCCCGGCCCCGCCAAAACGCTTGCGGATATTTGTCAGCCCATATTTTTCCAATATTTCCTTGGACTGACAACATGTCGAGCATCACTCTGCAAAAATTGATTATTTATTTCAATTGATACTTTTTAACAGATTTTATTGGAAAAAAAATTGGTTTTCCAATTCTGGCAACAAAAATGTTCTAAACCCATCAACGATAGTATCATAATATTGTCTGGTTTCAGTGGATGTTCAGAAACAAATGATATGTTACTCTCCGGTTATAGACAACACAAAATTGATTGTCATTATAATCAAATCAATAGTTAGATAGAGAATAGAGCTATACATATATGTATAGCTCCTCGCGTCAGAATCTATATTTTTCCTGTGTAGTTTTTCCTTGTATATAACCAATGCAAACTGTTTAGGTATCAATTCTATTGCATTGGTGTGATAGAATGCCTGAAGATGCCAAAAAGTGAAACCAGATTCGTTAGTGGAAATGTACAGTTTCAACAATTCAAATGGCAGTTACAAGTTAAGAATGGCAGTTTTATAAAGTCAGTGCTTTGTAGCATTAGGATTAAACATTTAACCATCAATAAAAAAAAAATACAAGCACTCAGTCAATATTTTAAATTACCACAACATAACTTTGATGAAATTGAATGGAGTAAATTTAGAATTTGTCTCACCTCCCCATGTTTTCCAGAGTCGACTCAGTTATGTCATACGTAGGCAGCACAATGTCGTGGGTATCAGTACTACCGCACCACGAAAAGATGGGAACTAGTTTATTGTGGTCTTTGACTAACGGCCAGTCGCCTAAATTCATGAAGAATGACATATCCGGTAAAGTGACTTTTCTCAATATGGAAAGAAATACAGCATCAGAAAATATGTGAAAGCCAACATGTTGGCCATAGCACTTTCGGTAGAGCTCGTTATCTTTCACCGCATAGTGGCACAAGCTAATGCTTCCGGGGCGATTATAGTGTCGCTTCACATCTTCTAATACTAAGCTCATGTTAACATTTCGAAAAGGTTTCATATCAGTATCTATTTGTTCATATTGCTTCGGACACTCATACCCTTCGGCCCATGTAGAGAAATTGGTTTCTGGACAATTACAGTCGTCGTGGATTATCGGACCTGTTAAAGAAAAATATGATTCAAATTTATGTTTATTTGGTAAAGGTTGGACATGTAGCTTTAGCCTCCGACTACTAACATTTCGACTGCTGAAACGGTTGATTGCAAGATATAGATAGTTGGCACTTCAAAATATAAAAAGGCCAAAAGATCACAACTTTCACATAAACATTATTTTTTTGATTAGAATATAGCCTGATCACTCGATAATTTGCGTCAGCTTGGTTAAAACCAACACAACTGAATTATTTTTTAAATACTTTGTATTTAAATGTCATTATGAGGCATAGGTGTTAACAAATTAAATCACTGGGTTAATAACAATTAAGTATCTACCAATTGTCAAGTTTTGAAAAAATTGCAGGAATGGTGTATTGTGAGCAGATTTACCATCTAAAGTAGTGCTTCCCGTACTGGAGGCCACAAAATTTTCAATTATCAACATGTATTTTGTTCAGGGGAGCTGTGAATTGTTTTTTTAAAAGATTTAGGGACAATAGGTTTACGAAGCACTGATCTAAAAGACCCATCAATTATTATCAATAGAACTTAAGACTTTTCTAAAATAATATCCCAGCTTAGTACAATGTACTCAAACATGTCATGTCATAATAACATTAATTAATATTTGAAAACAGCAAAGATGGCAAATGGTTTTTCCCATTCCTCATCAGAAGTCATGGTTCGCTACCATAAAGCAACATAGGAGAATATGAGCATTAAATAAATGGTATTTTATTTAAACTGCATACAGATGCGTGTCACATGCCGCTCACATTGAATTGAATTCCAGTGAGTTTAATTAAGGCATATTTTCATCCTATAAAGCAGTGCTGCTCAAAATTGTTTGCTGTGCTGACCAGTATAAGTGCTGACAGAAGCGGTATTTATAAAGTTTTTTGTGGCTCATGTTTATCCGTATATATTGGATAGACAGGCAGAAGCATATCCACTCGAGCTAAGGAGCATATAAGATTATTCAATAATAAAAAAACAGATTCACGGTTTACAAATCACTTTATAAAAGAATCGCATTATATAAATTTTAACTCGGCGCCTACGTGTTTACATCTTTGTAACAAAGGTCGCAAGATGATGACTTTGGAACAGCTGGAAATCAATAGATATCAATTTCACACGAAATTTTAAACAAACAGACAAATATAAGTCTTGCCGCTCTTCAGATCATTGTGAGGGGCTAATTCATCTCCGTCCAATATTTAAGCTTATTGAAATTGCCTCCTGTTTAGTTTCATTTACAATTTTTGGTTTTATTTCTAGCAGGAAATAAGCTAAATAGTACCTTTTCTACACAGCTATATATAGATAAGCAAATGTACGTTTAAACATAGTTCTGACGATGGCGTGGGCCGAAATAGCTATCAACTATATTTGTTAAAAATAATTTTGTAGAACTAAAATACATTGCTATTTTTTCACCGTATCAACTATATCTTTAAAATTTTGTAAAACTAAAATACATTGCTATTTTTCACCATGTTATAATGGAGTTCTACCAAGTAAATGCCAATTCAATCAATAAACAGACCAGTATATATTTCACATTTTTAACTGGGAACTAGCTTCATCACATAAATAGAATAAATCTACCTTTAAATTATATGCATGGACCAGCGTGAGTAGCACTGCTATAAACAAAATAAAAAATGTGGACATTACCTGTAAATTTATATGGAGACATTCCCAAATGGATATTGTTATATTTTGTAGAAATTTTAAAATTCTTGCATGATTCGTAAAGACGGTATCGAATAATGAATGAATTGTCTTTGCGGTCTAGAATATCCACCCAAAGTCTGCAGGGGCCGTTTTCAGACTCACCGGTTATTTCTACATGCAGATCTTCTTTTCTGACAGATACACTGGAAAACGTGATACAACACAAATTAATGAATTTACCATTTTGATAAAACTTTGTGTTTTGATCGGTTGTAATCAAGTAATGTTTCAAAAACAATCGGATATTGTCATGTAAAAGATGGTACAAATTTATTAAATGAAGGAGGCTGTATAAAAAGTACATAAGTCAGATATCAAGGTGCTGCAATCCACAACAGATTAAATTAGAATTTATGATATCGACTGAAGTTACTTGATGGAATTTCAATATCAAATTTGAATTGTTACAACTTTGTACGATTCCACATATTTTGTCACTAACGACCTCGGTTTCGCCTTTCGGCATCTTCAGGCATTCTATCACATAGATGCAACAGAACTGTCAGTTTAAATTAGATTAAATTAGATTTTTAAAAATCATATCAGACAAGCCGCAATATCTCACAACATGCTGTAAGCATTGGTTAAAATAGTTGACACTTTAAAATAAAAAGTCTAAATGTAACACATACAATGTAATCGACAATAACAATTATTTTCCTAGTCAATACTGATATAATAATTATTTCAGGGTTTTTCAATTTTTTTAAGTGATGGAACACTTCAAAAATTCTGATATTATAACACCATTTACAGACTACCTTTCATATCGACCAATATTTTTGTGGGGTAGGTAGAAAAATTGAAACCATGCCTGCTGGTGTTCCAAAATCATAGTGCTCGTGAGCAATAGTTTGAAAACCTTTGGCCTAGGTTACCTTATTTTTCACGACAGAGGTGAATAAACATGTTTTTTTGATATGTAGTAAATTTGTTTTAAAGTTCAATGAGATACCACTGCGGCCGAATCATCTAATGTCTATACTTCCTTTAATTATGAGCATTAATTAATAATGCTCATAATTTGAAGAAATACAACGGACAATGATCTCGTTTGCCACAACTCTACTGAGGAC
Organism: Himalopsyche japonica; assembly: GCA_028555115.1. Taxonomy (NCBI): domain Eukaryota; kingdom Metazoa; phylum Arthropoda; class Insecta; order Trichoptera; family Rhyacophilidae; genus Himalopsyche; species Himalopsyche japonica. The sequence continues at coordinate 186,362 of JAHFWJ010000353.1, read as the reverse complement.
AAGGCTGTGTCCATTTCAAATGTAAAAATGTTACTTACTTTTCATACCTTTCAGGTATTTGTAAAAAGAAGTATCTAGCGGGCATTACAATTTTTTCCGGCGAAAGACCGGGTCCCCAAAGAACATCCATCGAGTAACAATCGGCGAAACATATTAAGAGAAATGCTATTTTAAGGTTCATTTTCAGATCTTTGATATGTAAATATGTATTATTTCAATCAAGAATCATTATTTAAATAAAACTTCAAACCAAGTATCGTAACTTGATTGAAAGTAAACATTTGAAATTTGAAGAACCAAAAATATGTACACGATTACTCTAAACACGGTCCAAACCATAGACACCAACACATTGACTTTTTTCTGACATCTATCGTTTAGTGTCATCGGTGTTGCAAATTGAATTAAGTTTTAATATTTAATTGTATGAGTACATGTATAAGATGCATGATACATATTTTACAAGCAGCCCGCTTTTTTATTCAAAGTCGTTGTGTACTGTTTTTATCAAAAACCCAGGTCTGGAGAATCTAACAAACATAATATTTCGGCTTTTGTACAATTGACAATTAATGATAATGCGATTAAATTTTTAATGCCGTCATCTGTACTAATATTCAATGATGGTAATACATTTGACAGATTGAGTGACAGTTATATTTGTTTACTTATTAAATCTAATTCTATAGTAATGTGAAAGTAGTTGGTATACTTCCTTTTTTAAATATAATGCAATATTTGTATTCAATACTCAAAACTTACAATATAAATAAAATTCAAAATGCCGTTAGACTTGGAATCAAATGATCTCAAAAAAATACAACAGGTGGTACCAGAACGAATTTCAGCTATTGACAATGTGTCATATTCATATTTCTTCAATAATCATTTAGTTGCTAACATACCTTGTATTGTTACGAATGTGACTAAAGGCTGGAATTGTTCCACAGAATGGGTTGACGATCAGAAGCCAAATTTTCAAAATCTTTTTGAAAAATATGGAGGGTTTGAAGTACCAGTTTCTGAATACACGACGACCGATCCGGCGAGTTCTTGTAAAACATCGATGCCATTCCAAGACTACATAACTTATTGGAAATCAGAAGACAAATGTGACAAGCATGGAATATCTTATCTTAAAGATTGGCATTTAAGAAAACATCAGCCCGATGACAACTTCTACTCTGTTCCAGTATATTTCGCATCAGATTGGCTGAACGAATACAGCGTTGACAACCACATTGATGACTACATGTTTGTTTATATGGGTCCAAAAGGATCATGGTAATTATAAATATTGTAGACAAGTTTTGTAATATATAGTGATGCCTATTCATTTTGAAATCAAACTAAGAACATTTAAAGAAATAACATGGTGAAAAAAATAGCAATGTATTTTAGTTCTACAAATTCGGTTCGGTAATAAACCATCCCCATTCAATAAACTATTTCCGAGCAATATGTAAGCTCATTGATATAGCCGCCTTTTTAGTTTCATTTACAATTTTAAGTTTTATTGCAAGAAACAAGCTAGGTCGTTAAAACAGGATAGAAGATGTATTGTGTACCTTTTCTACGCAGCTATATACAGATAAGCAAATGTTTGTTTAAGCATAGTTCTGACGATGGCGTGAGCCAAAATAGCTATCAACTATACCTTAAAAAATAATAATTTTGTAGAACTAAACTACATTGCTATTTTTTTCACCGTGTTGTAATGAAGTTCTACCAAGTGAATGCCAACTCAATCAATAAAGAAATAACCCCTGTCAATGTATTCAAGAATCATGCTTTAATAGATGTAGCTTATAATCTATGATATCGGCTGAAAGTACTAAATTATTGCATCAAAACATGTCAAGTTTTAAGTTTTTCACCATTATTGAACAGCAGTTTAATCTTGCTAGATCTCTTATGTGGGATTAGTTCAATGGCTCAACAAACTGAAAAGTTCAATTCTTACATAAAATCTAAATTTTCCACTTACATTTTCATGGTACTCGATTATTATAAAAACCTTTCATGAAAAAGACACTATGCTGTATAAGATTATCATTTCCAGAATTGAATGTCATTAAAATCAAAACAATAGTCATTAAAATTATTTCACATACATATTTAACCTTAGGATTTATTTTCTATACTTATTCTATCTATTGTGCTCTAATCAAAAAAAAAATATATATATTTTTAATGTCTTTCTGAAAATTAAAATCTCATATTATCCATATTTTTTTCAATACTTACAGGACACCATTTCATGCAGATGTTTACAACTCATTCAGTTGGTCTGCGAATATAGTAGGTAAAAAGAAATGGATTCTCTTTCCACCAGGAGAACAACTTAAATTTGCTGATGCTTTAGGTAACTTACCGAACGATATCGAAAACCTTCTATGTGATGACATAAAATTTTTTGAATTGATTCAAAATGCCGGAGAAGGTATTTTTGTACCTTCAGGATGGTTTCATCAAGTGTACAATTTGGAAGATACAATATCTGTCAATCACAACTGGATCAACGGGACCAATATTCATTTGATGTGGAAAGCCTTGAAAAATAATCTGTGTCAAGTTCAAAATGAGATAATTGAATACAAACTCACAGAAGGTTGGACGGAACACTGCCAAGTAATGTTGCAAGCACTTTTTGGAATCAATTATAAAGGGTTTATAGATTTTATTAAATATATAGCAAATAAACGTATTGATTCTATCACGAAAGGTCTTGGTGTTAAATTTGACCAATGGGAATTTGGAAAAAATCACATTATATATGATTTAAGAGCGATAAATGAGATATTGCAACATTTAATTTGTGAACCGGAAATCAATGGATCTTTGCTAGAAATATTGGAAAACTTGACAAGAGATATAGAAAATATCCTCTCAGTATCCGATAACCAAAGTTAATAACAATACCTTTGAAAAACCATGAATGTATTTAAATGTTAATTAAAAAAATAGCAAATTTTTACATTTATTTTATTTATCGTAATATGATAAAATTACACCCGTTCCATAATAAATAGATCGCTCTGATTTTATGATGGTGACATGTTTTCCACGAACCATTATATAAAAATATATACAGAAATATTGGTAGTTAGACAATTGAAATTCCCTATCTTTTATGCGGTGGCAAAAATATAAGAAACATAACATTGTCTATGAATGAGGATTTTGCAATTGCAGGACCCACTGGTGAAAGCCTTAATATATCTTTAGGTGCCGAGAAGTTCATGTACAAATTTTACTGATTCATTTCTGCCATATTCTATCAATTTTGAGCAGGGCAGGCGCTTCATACAACTGCCCAATCTGCTTCTATGGATAGAGTTTCACTATGAAAAGAGTTACTTATTAAACTACTGTGGAAACCTGATTCAACTTTTTATAAATACATGTTTTCACTTTTACACGGATTGAAAAAAAAATTGAACCAGTCACATTTACAGCTTAAATCATCCACGAAAGACTCGAATTGGGAAGGAAATATGGTAATCATTTTGTACAAATTGACTCAAATGTTGAACGGGCCCTTCAATTCCAACGTGATATCAATCAATGCGACCTATGATGAGGTCCATAAAGATCTAACAAGAAATTCGAAGCAATTGTTGATAGCGGATTTTATTACCAAATCTCCTCGAGGTATAAATGTTTCTACTTCAAACATCGAATTGGCACAAATAATTTCGAGTGATGAAAGTGACTTTGAACCAGTCACGAAGAAGAGATTGACAATGATTAGTGATAGTGATGAATGATAAAAACTCCACCAACCGTTGCAATAATTTTTTTATTAGTCTTTTGGATTTCATTTTTTTGTTACTCTATATATGCTTTATGTGTATTTAATTAATAAAAGAATATGTATATGTATACTTTTTAATAATTTTGTTTTATTTATGTATTTTAGAAAACAACCAAATTATGCGTTTTTTGTGTACTTTTCGATTTACATGGTTTGACATAAAAAATATACAATTTTGATTTACACGTTTTTCTACCCCCTTTTAGGACCCTAACCTATCTAGCGTGTAAATCAAGTGATAGGTGTACCTTCAAAAGAATTGTCCAGAATAGTCTTAAAATATCACCATCAGGATACTTTCTTAATTTCATCAAAAGTATTTAGAAACTCCTGCACTTTGGCATCAGACATTAAGATAATTTCCCACAATCAATTCAGTTATATGAAAATTACCCTATACTTGACAATATTATTATTTTGTCAACCAGCATGAATTTTGAGCTAGTTTCAAAAGTTTACTTATATTTTAAAAATCCTTCCAGCTTCCATTTCAGTTAACTTAATTAAAGATACTAGAACTTAAAAAAATATTATAAATTAGACTTTGGATATAAATATATAGAACCATCATTGTGAAGACTTTGGATTTCTTGAATAGAGTATTTTAATGATTTTAAAATTTCTTCTGTATGCTCACCATGGTGAGGAGGACGTTCACCAGCCAAAGATCTTGCCGGCGAACGACTCAGTTGAGGAGCAGGACAGGGCACTATATCACCTTCAAAACTACGTGTAAAAGAATTTCTCGAGAGATTGTGGGTATGTGACGGGGCTTCATCCATTGACAAGACTGGTGACACGCATGCATCTGTTTCAACAAACAGTTCACACCATTCCTTCTGAGTTCGTTTTATGAATATGTTATTCAAAATTTCTTTTTGTTTTTCAAAGTTATCAAATTGTGAATACTCTGCATCAGAAAACTTAAGTATTCTTTGCAGTTCACTATAAAACTGAGGCTCTAAAGCCCCGACTGCCATATATTTACCGTCTTTTGTCCGATATGTGTTGTAAAAATGTGCTCCTCCATCCAAAATGTTTTCTCCAGGTGGTTTACCCCAAATTGGTAATCTTCTAGATCGATATATCCAACTTGATGTATATGCAGCACCTTCCACCATGCTTGCATCTATAACTTGACCTTTATTGGACTTTGTTCGTTCAAATAGAGCCATTACGATTCCTAAAGCGCACATTAAGCCACCTCCAGCAAAATCAGCGCCGAAATTTATAGGCGGCATTGGATTTACTCCCGGCCTACCCAATGCGGATAGGAAACCAGATAATGCTACATAATTAATATCATGCCCCGCACTTCTGCATAATTGCCCATTTTGTCCATACCCAGTAAGTCTAGCATAAATGAGTTTAGGATTGTCACCCAAAAGGACGTCCGGCCCTAGACCATTCTTTTCCATAACACCAGGTCTAAAGGGTTCTATTAAAACATCCGAAGATTTACATAGATCTCGAACTAGTTTTACGCCTGCTGGAGTTTTAAGGTTGACGGCGAAACTTTTTTTTCCATTCCCTAAGACATCTAACATTCCTGGGTTTATCTAAAACAAAAAATTATCGATTTAATAAAATAATAAAGGGTTTCGATTATATAACCTATACTGTAACCCCTAATTGTAACCAAGGAACGTCATTTATATGTACAATAATTTAGTTACATGACATAAAGAGTCTTTTAACAAAATGCTTGCTAGCCCAAACAATAATTTGGTTTCCGGTTTCGTTTGAATTTGAAATAGAAAATGAAATTTACCTTATCAACAATAGTTACAGATGCCCCAAATTCAGCAAGTAACATCCCACAAAATGGTCCAGGTGCTAACCCTAACATTTCAATAACCTTTATTCCTTTTAATGCCATTATATTGTATATGTGACTAATATTTTATTAATATTTGCACACATCAATTACTTTTCCTTAACGTTTTAACAAGACTGAAACAAAAAATTATAACATTAGCAGAAGCAGTGAATTATCATAATGAAAGTCATCGAATTGATAACAAAAATATTGAACATTGGTCGGTATTATAATTTTTATTTAAAAATGTTTTTCTACAATGTAATATTATAATTTATTAAACTTCCACAGAATTCATAGAAATTGTCGCTCACCTGATACGCTCCACTAAATTTTGCACCAGATTAAATCGTGTACTAATTATTAAAAATCATAATATTGTGAGTCAAATAGAATCAACTTCTCTAGGAAAATCTGGCAACTTTTTTGACATGTGTCTTTTTAGATAAGTGCTGCCACTATTATTGAATATTTTAAAATATTTTTATTATAATTTTTCTCTTTTTTATAGAAAAAAAAACTATAGAAAATATAAAATTTCATTACCCTTGAATATTTTTTTGATAAATATTTTTCAGACTTAAGATTCTATTTGTTTGGAAATACAATAAGGCTGAAAAATCCTTTATTTATAAGCATTTCTATTGTAAAATAGTCATATAAATATAATAAATATTAAAAAAATGATAGATTAAGTATTGCTATAAGAATAGTAATCCTCTTGCCGTTGTAGAGTCGATAATCTATATTTTTTTTCTAAATTCCACATCTATAATGTCTATGCTCTCTAGAATGTCTCTGAGTGCAAATGGCGATGCTTGTGTTTCGTGTTTATGCTTCATAAATTTTACTGATAATCGAAATATCAAAATTTGTCAATAATTTATTAAGTCTTAACAACATGTACGTCTTTCTTAACATATCAGCTATATTATAAACTGTTTCATTGTGACTTATGTCACAAAAATACTTTGTAAACAATGATTGTTTAGTTTTGTAACAAAATGTCATCTCATATTTAAGAATTTCATATATTTTCGAGCGATCGCCCGACAGATATTCACTTAAAACTATGTGACTGTAAGTTTTACCTATATTTTCTCCGTTTGTATTGAATTGAATAACATTTCGAGAATTTTTTACCGTGAAATTATTTACAGGTAAACTCCCGCCTTTTTACATCACACGTCGTCTTTGTACAATATCGTCGATATTTGTAAAAATGAATGAAATACGGGATAAAGTCGTAGCCGGTCCATCGACGTGGGAGACGCTGACCTCCACGAACGACTCTGCACCGGATTTACTCTTGTCGCCTGTCAAAATCAACACCAATAACGACATCAACCACTCTTCGCCGTGTCAACCTATTCCGCAAACCACCCAAGGACTTCTCATGCCGGGGACTAATCTCATGGAGGACATCCACCCGGAGCTGTCGCATCAGGGATGGAGAAAATTTTGGTCAAAAAGAGAAAACAGACCTTACTACTGGAACAAGCTATCCGGAGAATCAATGTGGGAAATGCCAATGACCAAAAGAGACTTCGATCCCATCACGGACCCTCTAGGAATTTGCAGTCCGGGTCCTCTAAACCAGCCAAATCAGTCATTGATCGTTCCGAAGAGGAGAGCATCCGAAGATAATGGACCGCCTCCAAAAAAGTTTGTCCTGGCGGGGCCGTGGGATTTGGATATACCGACGAATGTCGTCATCTATGAGCGCCCTCCCACTATCTGCCCGCATCCTCATCCCGAAATCGAAGCGTACCGGTACAGCCTCTCTTCAAAACTGAGAGGTTGCTATCAAGAGTTATGCCATGCCCGAGAATCTATCGATGCCCCGAAGGACTCTTTCAATCGGTGGCTTATGGAGAGAAAAGTTAACGATCAAGGGGGATGCGATCCCCTACTGCCGAGTCACTGTTTTCCTGAAATATCAAAGTCCATGTACGATGAAATAATGAATGACATACCAATAAAATTGAGCCATCCAAAGTTTACTGGCGATGCTCGTAAACAACTCTCCAAGTATGCAGAAGCGGCCAAATCGATGATTGAATCGAGAAATGCTTCACCGGAAAGTAGGAAAGTTGTCAAATGGAATGCGGAAGACACGTTTCAGTGGCTTCGCAGAACTGTCGGTGCTACGTATGATGACTTTCAAGACAGACTTGCTCATCTAAAGGTGATTGTAGAATTTAATCCGCCGACTGCTAACTCACGAGGCGTCAAATTGCTGTATAACGATAGATGATACCCAAAAATATTACGATGTTGACATTGCTTTAAGCTGGCATATACAAGTTAATTTTTGTGCTTTAATGTAGCCTCTTGATGGTCTCTATGTTTGTCAAAAACATTGCTGTTTTTGTTTTGAAATAGTGTTGCCATATCATTTACTTAGCTCAGCGGAAAACAGGTTAATATCCATTTCCATTATGTACGTAAACTATTTTGAGGTTAATTCAAGGGTTGGCATGGATTTTTCCTAAGTTAGGTTCTAAAGTTCATCCCGATTTATAATAAGTGAATATTTCTCTCTAATATAGTGAAGGATTCCAACTTTAAGTTGATTGAATTTATTAAAATTACCCACTTTTTATTAGTCTGCATTCCAGTGAAATCTTATAAGAATCACATAAGATTTTCAGAACATTATTTTTTATTCATAACCAAATATTAATCAATTAAAATACATATTAAAAATAATTCAAAACAAAAGTTTTATTTTCTGGAAAAGAATTATAAAGAATATCAAAATTAAAAAATTATCATCCTTCAATTTTGTCAGGTAGTAATTTATGATATCGACTGAAGGTGCTTGATGGAATTTCAATATCAAATTTGAATTGTTACATACGGATGCAACAGAACTAACTGTTCATGTGATAGAATGCCTGAAGATGCCAAAAGGCGAAACCCGGATTGTCAGTAACAATACACGTGGAATTGTACAAAGTTGTAACAATTCAATAGAAATTATAAATTTGAAGACTTTTATGACGTTTAATATCTTTCATCATCATTTGAAGCGTTGACTTTTAAAAACTAACTGAAAAAGTTCTTTGGTTAATCAACCTTATATTACACTGTGAAAATGTTTTATATGTAATATGAGTGAAGGTTGCTTTTTTATGTTATACAAGCTGTATACCAGCTGCCCTGTGAATTATCACAAATTACTTATAGACACTCATTTTTAAATATCGATACGAGATAGATAAAACCTAAAACTAATTACTTTTCATTTAGATAGTGACAGTAACTAAATATTGGACATGTTTTTTCAATACCTCAATCAATATTTTTTTTTGTATGATTATTGCATTAATAGAAATTTGTATGTTTTTCAGCGCCAATGTCAACCGCACTTAACAGAAACAGTGAAAGTATCCGTTGAAGGGATTTGTTTAAAGATCTATCACCTGTCTGCTGAATATTCCAAGAAAATAAAAGAGAAACACAGCGGTCTGCTGAAAGAGCACGGTATCAACGAGTTGAGTGCTCCTCAACAGCAAGCCGCTCTCAGAAAAGTGTGGTGCTATCCCGTGCAGTTTGCCATTCCGTCTCCCCGTCCGCCGGCCATCGATCACTTTCTGGACCGCGACCAAACCATCCTGCGTTATCAAAATGATACCCTGGTTGTCAACAGCATACACCTACAAAAATTGGTATGATCACACCGTCAATTTCAATATTATTTATATTTTATTAAAAGAATTACCCCGGGTCAGTTCATCGTAGCAATGACAACTTTAGGTAGCTTGGTTTATACTTTATAAAAACAATCATGCAGAGAAATACCTCAAAAGTTCAGCTTAAAATGGCTGAAGTCACATTCAATGCAATGTAGACCGTCTCAGATAAGCAACTGTAACTGCCTAGCTTATTTCATGCTAGCAATAAAACTAAATATTTTGAAAATGTAAATGAAACTAAACAGGCGACTATATCAGGGAGCTTTCAAAATATTTAGTTTTATTTCTAGCAGGAAATAAGCTAGGTCATTAAAACAGAATAGAAGATGTATTGTATACCCTTTCTATACGGCTACACATAGATAAGCAAATGTACGTTTAAACATAGTTCCGACGATGGCTTGAGCTGAAATAGCTATCAACTATATCTTATAAAAATTTTTGTAGAACTAACATACATTGCTATTTTTTTCACCGTGTTATAATGGAGTTCTACCAAGTGAATACCAATTCAATCAATAAACACATATGAGGTTAACACGAGCCACATTTAGATTTTTCGTTAAGCACGGTGAAAAAACAGCAATGATTCGTATATAATTACTAGTGTTGTATGGATTTCATTAAAAAGTTCTGTCAAAAAAAGTCAGTTCTGTTGCATCCGTGTGATAGAATGCCCGAAGATGCCGAAAGGCGAAACCCGAGTCGTTAGTGACAAAACATGTGGAATCGTACAAAGTTGTAACAATTCAAATTCGATATTGAAATTCAATCAAGCACCTTCAGTCGACATCACGAATTAGATAAATGTGCGTTCAAACATAGTTCTGATGAGGAGTAATTCGAAATAGCTATCAACTTTTTATGTCTTTTCAATTTCAAGTAAATGCCAATTCAATCAATAAATATAACAAGCTTAAATCCTACTCAAAATATTAAAAGCTATCTATAATAATTTAATGCAATAATCAATTTAATATTTGCAGGAACATTTATATAGGTACAGCTGTTTCGATGACAAGAAATTTGAATTGTTTTTACCGAGGGTCTGGTGTATGATAAAACGCTACGCCGCTTTCTTGGGTGCGGCGACACCGGGATGCGAAAGCCACATCACCCAGTCCGCCCTTCCCGTCACCGTCTTTGAATGCCTTCATAAAATGTTTGGAGTCACTTTCGAGTGCTTCGCTGGACCTCTCAACGCTTACTTCAGACAATACTGTTCAGCCTTTTCCGATACAGACTGTTACTTTGGCTCCAGAGGGTAAATATACTAAAGCTTTTCAGTTTTCTGATATTCATAATTTGGTGTATGACACACACATTTTGATTAGATACACTATCATACGTAAAATATCAACAAATAAGATATTCTTAACAATGAAATCTCTACTAGAATTTCAACCATTAATGCTCCGGCTGCTAACGTCTTAACTGTTGAGATGTCCGATCGTGGGAAGTATTATCAGTGTTAAAGTTTTAAGTATAGCTGAATACATCCTGATAATCTCCAAAAGTTTACTTAACCCGAAAAATACTAAATCAGTTTTTGAAATATGTATTCTGTATTACATTAATGCTATTTGATGTATTATATGCTGTGGAATTGACCTGTTGAAACTAAAGTTTCATTGCTCCGAATATGACTTGCTGTTAGCTGTCTTCTTACTTATGGTGACAATAATATACACTATAGGCCTAATTGAAGACAAAATTCTTAGCTGTAAATATGTAATGTTTGTTCATCTAATATCTTTTCAAAGTATGTATTATATAATGTTATAATAGAGATATGAATGTGTTTCATTTCAGGCCATTTCTGGACTTCAAACCTGTATCGGGATCATTTGAAGTGAACCCTCCGTACTGTGAAGAGTTGTTAGAGGCTACAGTGAGACACATGGAGCGCTTACTGGCCGACTCCGCTGAACCCTTGAGTTTCATCGTCTTCCTTCCCGAGTGGAGAGACCAACCTCCCAATGCTCTACTCAAACTCGAGGCCTCACATTTCAAGAGAAAACAAGTTGTCGTTCCAGCTTTTGAACATGAGTACCGCCATGGATATCAACATGTCATGACAAAGTACGATAATCCAACTTCAAATTCATTATTATTTTCAAATTTACGACACTACGACACATCCAGTAAATAGGGAAAAGTCCCACCTCACTCCTCATTTTAAAGTTAAGAATTAGATTCACTGCTTACCTTAGTACTGTAGTAAGATGCTTTTTAAGGAAACGAAACATGTGTTACACCTAGAAACACACCGGAGTGGATTAAGAAAGATTGATTATAAAAAATTCATGATATTGATTGAAGGTGCTTGATGGAACTTCAATATCAAATTTGAATTGTTGCAACTTTGTACGATTCCACATGTTTTGTCACTAACGACCCGGGTTTCACCTTTTGTCATCTTCGGGCATTTTATCACACGGATGCAACACTATAGATGATGGTGGTAACTGTTTATTTAATGTCACTTCTGTTGATAGAATGCCTGAAGATGCCAAGAGGCGAAACCCGTGTCGTTAGTGACAAAACATGTGGAATCATACAAAGTTATCATTGAATTCATCAAATCAAGAAAATATATTTTACTCTTATACATTTTCGATTTGCATTTTTTTTACAGATCAGAAATTCACTTTCGTTCTGCGCATGGCACACTAGTGGTGTGGTTGCAAAACGCATCAGGACATAGCCGATGGGGGCCCACTGAAGAGAGGGTCGAGGCCCTTCTGGACGCATGGCGTCCCGGAAGGGAAAGAGAAAGAGACCGAAGAGAACTCCTCAGCCCTCCACCTGCGCCCGCACCGCTTCCTTTACCCCTTCCCGTCGCCAACGCCCCTAACCTAATCCCTATGGGGGGAGCGGTGAGCCTTCCACCACCCAATGCTCCTTCGCCCGGGGTCACGTGATCTTTCCCTCCGCTTACCCGATAACGATCGATTCATTTTTCCGACACTCGCATCGCCGTCTTCAGCTGTTTCAGCGTCTGCCTGGCGACTCGATCTGTTCTCGTCGATTCGAACAGCAGCAATACAACGGCGGTGGTGTGATAACCGAGAACCGTATCTGAAGTGACCGTTGTATGTTTAATATGTGGAAAAAAAACTTCGGTGCTACCGATCAAAAAGGTTTTCAGCGGAGAAAATGTTAAATAAACCTAGTAAAATTCATAACGTCAGTAGATCAGTGTTTAAACTGTCAGTTTTGGGAAATTTACTGTGATTTGAACGCTGCTTCCTGTTCAACTGACAGTGGTCTTCCGCCTGCGATTCTTTGTTTGATGTTTTTAAAACTAGTTGTAAAATCTCTTTATTTCTGTATCGTTAAACATTTGCCGACAGTCCGGGCCGAGGTTGAAAATCTGGCACAGTGTGAATATGATTGTTATTTTTAAGAGACCTGAAAGACCAAAACAAACTCATCACCCTCGTTAGATTGGCTAGATATAAATCAGACAGTCGGATATTGTATTTAAAAATAAAAGGTTTACTGTGAAACAAGTTACTAAGCTTAGACATTGAAGTTGATTTTTTTTTAGATGATATAATAAAATTGAAGTGTAATAGTGACAGTGATACGTTTTCCGCCGGTCAACTTTTAGTCGTTCGGATTGACGTTTAGAATTTAGAGGAATATTTTTATATTCTTGTAACGTTATTGTTCATGTAAAAAATATGTCTAATTCACTTTTGTCTCTTGTTAATTTGATTTACACTTTTTTATAACGATAGCGTTTTTATAATTACATGGCCGCGTCTGTCGACATCCGTCAGGTGACGCGACAAATAAAATTTACTAAATTCAAAACACCGATGTGCAATATTTTTCATGGCTTTATAACAAGTGCAGCTGAAATTTTTGATATAAACTACATGGAAATGCAGTTCTTTAAATCTGATATATACTTTTTGTTCAAACTGTATTCTATTATAAATAAAAAAAAAAATTATTATAAATATTTTTTGACAAAAATTACGCTAAGCAAAGTAAAAATATTAATATAATAAATTTTCTAAAATATTTATTTTGTATTGTTTGTTTTTTTTTTATATATTGGTTCGATCTCATCGTCTCGCAATGTCAGTTTTATATTATAAAATGATTATAATATATTGTAAATATAATATATTTTTTAGAAATATTCTTTACCTTTTTTATTTTTGTTATTTACGAGTTGTAAATTTACCTGTTGCTCGTCTCTGTTGTCTAAAAATACTATTTCATAAATATAAGTTTCTTATAGAAAAATTGATCAATTTTTTTTAATTGCCAATCTACCACTTGTGCAAATTATTTTCTCGTTTAAATGCTCTACTTTTCAAGCATAACAAAAAAAATTTTTCAATGATTGATCTCCAATAATTTAATAAGATTCAAATTTTCAGCGTCAGACCACCATTGTGAAACATTTGACACATCCATATTTAACATATTGAAATAATGACAATAAATGCGTTGAATAAAACTAAACCAATGCATAAACACTAGGTGGAATAAATTTCCAGATGGCTAAACAGTATAGATTATTTATATCGAAGTGAGATGATTCAATGTGATAATCCAGTCGTTGAGTTAACTATTAGGGTAGTTGCTGATTATCTCCTGAATCTAAAGATAAACAGTTGAAATCAGTCTTGAAAATCATCCATCAATAATTTGAAAGATTTATACAAAAACAGTGTTTAAATATAAAATTGTAAATGTGCAATTTTAAAACTGGCAGTCTTTTCAGTCGGTTATTAATGAAAAAAAAAATATTTGAATAGTTGAATCTTTGTGTGATTCTATGTGTTATGCCACTTCAGGTATTCTATCATGTGAATGCAATAGAACACACAATAAATAATTGACATTGATTATATAGTTAAGGCTAGGATCCAAATAAACAACTTTCAGTAGCATTGATTTAATAATAATGACTCAATTTCCTATAAGTTTTATTAATGCTAAATACTGTTAGTGAATCTTTCATGAAAGAATTCTACTTCAAGTAATAAATCAATCGTCATTAAAATGCAATTAGGTAATTCTAGGCTTTTTTTTTTATTACTATGAGGTGGTCCATAAGAGACAATGCAACCATTCATAATGATTCCAATTTTTCCAATTCCCCTTACGTGATTAGTTCAATGAGTCGACAACCTTATAAGTTAAATATATATATTAAATAACCTGATATTTAATTCCTACAGTTACCCACCGATCTGAAATAAGCACATATTTCTAAGTCTAATCTTTAAAAAAATTTTTACTTTGTTCTTATGGGTGAACAACCTAGACTACTGTAAGATCCACTGTAATATTAGTTTTAATTTGTTTAACTGATAACCGATTGAATTAGATCATGTCTAAGTTGTAATTTCTGTATATTTCCAAAATTAAACACTGCACTGCAAGTACGGAGAAAGGAATGGAGGTTGGTCATATGCGGGAAGACAAATTGAAGAAAAATTGAAGAAAATTTCATTTATTTAACACTAATTTGATAACGGTGAATTCTGATTAAGTACAGATTCATTATTCTACCAATAATCACATAATCAACTTAAGTGTACAGTTGTTGTTTACAAAATACTGGACACAAATTCAATACATGCTGAAACTTTTTACATACGGAGATTCTTACATCTAGTGGACTATAACCATAAATTGTTGATTGAATTTTTGTTACATTACAATTTAGATTTTTTTCTATATCATATATCTAATGATACATTATTAAATGTATACTCGTCGAGATCTTATTACAGCCTTTTAACCCTCTTGCTGCTGAGCTTTTTCAGATGACAATTCAAGGTATGTTGCGATTGAAACAAATAATTAGTAAAAAAAATGCATTCTATAATTTTATTTCTGAAATAAATCACTAAACTTTTAACCAGTAAAGTGCCTCATATGCACCGAATGGAGTGCTCGATGTGAGCAATATTGAAGTGTTAAACGGCACAACCCGTGATATTTTCCACAAAATTTTAGACTTATTGTTAGTGAAATATTTTTACGATCTAAGCACTGAAAGAGTTGGCTATACTGACATATAGCAAGTGCATCAAAAGCCTATATACTACATTTCCACAGTAAGAGGGTTGAGACAATGCCAATAACTTAGTCAGTGTTACATTTTTTTAATTACAATGCACAACTTTTTCAAGATGATGCCTTAAATTCGGAGATTCTTTGTGCACATGATGCATCATTGCGTTGTAATATTAAATTAATTTTAGAATGAAACTAATGTATGAACATTTTGTTGCTTCATTCTCATTCCAGTTGTTTGCATCACATTTAAAAACAAGATAGTTTATCTCTGGATATTCTCAAAATTTGTCTCGTTGAGATATTGCATTGAGAAAGTGATACTTGAATACATTCTTTGATGCTATTGATTTTCTTAATCACCCTGCATTTATAGTTCCAAGATCGAAAAGCCGTTTTTTAATTGACCATTGCTATGTCATTGGCTATGTCGTACAAGCTGTTTGATGTAATATTAGTGACGAAGATCTGTATACACATGAGAAAGTCATTCCGATCACAAAGATCAAAATGACTTAAAAAAGAGAAGATACATTAATTATGTTACCATGCAACATGTCAAGGTACACGGTCTTTCATTTTACATATCCGTTTATTGTTGAGATCTCCATCTAATATTAATATATAACTACTAGAGCACACTACCTTAGTTTCTGAAAACAAACAACTTCCATACCAGATAAATAAGAATATTTAAATAAATTTACTATCCCAGTGACCACGAAAAGTAAATTAATATTCAATATATATACATTTATCTTAAAACAGTACAGTAAAACCTTCATTCAACAGACTAATACATGTGAGGTTGTATATAAAAACCAAGTATTTATTAACATAGTAAAAAAAATAGCAAGGTATTTTGTAGAACTAAAATACATTGCTATTTTTTCACTGTGTTAAATGGAGTTCTGCCAAGTAAATGCCAGTTCAATCAACAAGTGTATATTTATAATGGATGAAACATGTAGTGGGATGTGGTGTTTAACGCATATCAAATCATTGGTCAGCGTGCGTTAGGAATGACAGATGTGTGATCACATGCTCAGTATTAGAGCACATTGTTTAGTGGTTGTTACTTTTGGACTTTAGCAAGAATACCAACAAGAAAAAATATTACGCCTGTTATATTGAGGTTTTACCGTTGTACTGCTAGGAAATATTACCTGATGTATGAATAAGGTTGATAAAAAACTGATAAAATTTTTATCAATTATCCACGGCAAAAACTACTAACATTATACATTCTTGCTTACCTCCGTCTTAAGACTATTGACTGACTGGTGCATGACAGAATCATCACTAAGCCCTATCAGGATGATTAGAGCTTCAAGTGAACGTTAACTGATGATTAAAAAAGGATACAGAAAGCCATGATGACTAAAAGACTATGAAGTAAGTCAGTAATTAGATTTAAGCTTTAGCACCTTTAAATGATAACTTAACCCTTTTAGTGGCAAATTTTAATTGTGAAAATTGATGTTTTTCATATATTTATTGTGATTATCTTTGCTACTTCTACACACAAATACCATGGTAAATATTTTTTAGAATTATAAAATACATAATTGAAAATGCAATTGAATTATATCACTATAACTTTTAAATAATTTTATAAAAGCTATTACTTTTATTGATTGAATTATTTTGTAGTGTCAAAACACATTGCTATATTTTCAATTCGGACCAAAATTTTTATTGCACTCATGTGGGTTCGTTTTTCTGCCGATTCAGAAAGGAGAAATCGAACCAAATTTAAATTTCATAATCATTTTTATGTGCCTACAGATTCACTCACGTAAGGCGATACTCTTCCAAACAGTGAATAATTCATTTTTTAGTTGCACATCAGTGTTACCATTCATTCAAATCTATGAAAATTAATAAGACATAACTAACTACACACACCCAAACAAAATTGAGCTTTTTTCGTACGTTCCAATCAATAGACAATATTCTTATGCAATCATTTATATATATATAATTTATTAGTATGAATAATATACTATGATAATGAAATTAAATAGTCTTTCGACAAAATCACACAACTGAATCAATAAATAATGATATTGTGATAGCTCGACACTAATAATTATTATTTATTTATTTCATGTCTTAATATTATAAATATTCAAATAATTTTTGTGTTAGAATTTCTTACCATTTTTAAATTAGTAAATATAATATATTTATCATTCTTGAAGTAATGTATCAGGTAAAAAGGTGTGAAACATGAAAAGTATGCTAACATTAAGGCATAAAATTAAAGAAGCTGATAGCGATAAGTCATATTAATTTTAATTAATAGATAGTTCTGACGATGGCGTGAGCCGAAATAGCTATCAACTACATTTGTAAAAATAATTTTGTAGAACTAAAATACATTGCTATTTTTTCACTGTGTTATAATGGAGTTCTACCAAGTGAATGCCAATTCAATCAACATATTAATTTTGTTTGAAAATTTTAAATAAAACTATCAAAGTATTTAGCTCTAAGGAATTGTAAGCTTAAAGGGACAATATATTGCATTGTGTATTCTAGTATTTACAATTTAATATATAATTTAAATATGTTGGTGTTATTGCATTGAGAGTTGTTCTAAAAAAAACAAGTAAGAGCAATAATTAACATTTTGGATATTACCATTTTTTCTTTGAAAATGAAACGATAAATACACCACAAATCATTTATTACATTCTTCTTTGATTAAGTTTATTTATATAAATGCTCCAAGGACTATCATGATTAAAATATTAATTATAATATTGGCACAGCCTTGTTGCACTCAAATTATAATTAACATGATAATGATTCAACATTTGAAAGTTATGAAATCAGAACATTCATAAATGTCTTTGTGGTAAAGTTTGCGTACCTATACATCATTGGCTTCTAAGTGGTTAAATATGTGCATTAAAATTTCATAATTATGGGTAATTACGTGAATTCCTAGTTATATTTAGATTATAAGATTGACTGTATCTTTTTATTTATAATTCATCAAAAGTATTACGCCCAAAAGCTTTAATACAAGAATGTAAGCAAACTGGAAGCGAATCTCAAGCTATGCTATGGGATTTGTTTGAAAGATAGTGGGAGAAGATGAGGATTAACTTAATGCAAAATTGTTAATGCTTGAATACACAAAATATTAACATCCATACCTAAAGTTCTGTTGAGTTAAATTCTCTGATATTTCACCTTATTACATCGGAGTTCTACTATATACACGACAATTCAATTAATAATTTGAAAATATTTTTAACTGATAGACCAGTCATTCGGATTTTTCTAGGCAAAAAGACAGGACATAAAAAAACGTGACTGCTATATGTATAATGGCTCATTCGAAAATGAATATTTATGAACTTTGACATGATGGTTGGAATGTTTCTTTAGGAATAAACTACTACTTCAGTTTCAACCTCTTTATCAAATACATTAACAACAATCTCGGCGATAAAAAATAATGAATAATGAAAATGATTAAGCATACGGGTGCAAGTTGTTACAACTTATTACTTTATACATATACACCATTTCCCGCTGTCTTTATTGACAACATACGGATATTTCATAATAATCTGTTCATTTTGGGAAAAAGTCAAATGCTATCAACATTTTCAAATTGATCATACGGCTTTCATAAGATTTATTCTTAGAATAGCTACATATTAGCTTTGGTAATGAAGCAACAGACAGTCTGGAAAAAGGTTAGACATTTATTTCAATCGTGATATATGTATTTATTTATAAACATCTTTGATATAGTTACAATATAACCTACACTGTTTCCAGTGACAATCGAATAAATACACATTTTCATACATCCAGACAACGCCACTACACTGATGAATTCCTACATAAGAAAACACATTTTACTCACAATACTATTTCCAACAGTAGATATTTCATAGGTTAGTGGGAAGGAAAATATTGCAGCATAATTTGCTGTGTTATCATCATACAGTAATTATGTCTGTATACAAATATAATATAATTTTATTGTATTGTTTAATGTTACAAATATTCCTTTGTAGATATTTTGATGTCAGACTATCTGCTATATCTAAATATTTTGAAAATAAAATTTCCAGTACTAATAGCGCAGAAGTAATACATCTGCGTGGTCTAAGACTCGTCTCCAAAGTAGTATATTGAATGTGCAATCACTGCATTACTACATTAGCAACGGAAAAATTGATGAGATAAAAATAAGTTTTATTTCGATGAGAATTTCACCAATTTGTTGATAGCTATTTTTGCTTCACGTCATAGTCAAAACGATGTTTGAAGGTAATTCATATAAGCTATGAATCTTGTGGTTAATCTGTTCCCTGCTGAGCTACGTAACATATTATACGTATTAATAGTGTTGGTATTATCCAGTATATTTTAGTTCAAAAATTTGCAGTTAAATGATAGCTTCAACACACTTAACAATCCTAGATTTTTTTCTTATATTGAATTAGAATTTATAGTTTAAATTATAATAAACATAATTCTGACGATAAAATGAAGCCGAAATAACTAATAACCTCTGATTGCCAATGTCTCGACTGTTGAGACAGCAGATGCAGTATATTGACAATTGATACTCAAAAATATGAATGTCAAAACTTTTGAGTATGAAGTAATTTTCATATTTCGTATATAATATTCGTTCTCACAATCCCCATATGTTTTTGCTTAAAACCAAAAATACTGAATTAATTGAAATTTATTCAATGCCAGAATATTCTTTACAGCACTTCGGCATGAAATATATTAACAAATTGATAAAATTCTTGCGGAATTAAAAACATTGTTATTTTTGGCATATAATGGAGTTATTATCAAGTAACTGCCGATTCAATCAATCAAGAAAAAGTAAAATTTTCTATCGGTATGAAAAGAGCCAGTGTATTGGAAAATTTGCTTTCTTCGCACATTCAAATTCAATTTTACATTGAACATTCTCTCGAATAGTATTTTAAATTATGAAATGATTAACATTACTTTAAAGCTGTTAATACTTTAGTGAAAAGTTTAAATTAAACTATTCAAGACCGTGCGAGTATAAAAAATACAGTTTAAGAAAACATCTCAGCGAATGAGGGCGGTCGGCCGAAGCAATTTTACATAATTTCGAATCGTCAAGAAGGCACAGATGAATATATTCGCATACAATATGAATACAATTTCCCGGTCACGTTTAATGATGACGATGAGGCCCCGCTGTCTCATATCCACCTCTCACTCTCCCGAGTACAAATACTAAATAACAAGATCGACCGCTCAAAATTTTGTCTCCATTCAATAGTAAAATTAATTTTTAACACAAATGACACCCATGTTTAGCACTAGGACTATAAGCGACACAACATAACGTTAAAAGAAAAAAAATCATAAATTATTATTGTTTTCACACACTACCTCACAGCTCCTGATTTGTTCAGTTTACGTCACATCGGCAATAATAATAACGCATGTTACTAATTGCAGAATAACTATTTGGCTTCCGGTTGCATTATTTGCATCCCGTTCAAATAACAAAGCAGTCATGTTTTGTCATAAGATATTGAATCAAAAATATATAAATATAATTATATTGATAGTAACAAAAATTGAGTAGATATTATCTTGAACAAATTAGTATGCTGCATATCAAAAGAAATAAAGATCTTGGAGCTCCATAGTCCGACCGCTGCAGAATAATTTACCCAAATTCTTGCCGAATCAGTACATATCTTCATCTTCGTCCATGGCAAAATCGACTCCAGAGTCTGCTGCATATATAGGACTGAAAAATAGAAAACATGTAATTAAAATATTATCCTGGTTCACTTACTGCCGTATTTGCATTTAAGGACTTTGATCAGTATGGGCACACACACTCGCACAAGAATTACGTAATCTATTAAATATACGATTGTTTATAGCATGACAAAAACTTACTTTATAGCTCTGCAAGTGAAAAACACGATCCTTTTGAGTTTTCTATTGTATAGAAAATAGTTAAAAGACCAGAGACAGCCGGGTTCTCCGAACGGATCCGATGCCAGATCGGGATTGTAGCTGTATATATCACACTCCGCCATAACGATTTCATCGTCGACAGCTGCCCACAGAGGACCGCGCAGGCCTCTATATTGCTCTCCAGCTACGGCACTCAAGTTTCCGTCCACTTGTTGCATTACATACTGTAAGGAGGGCTCCTTACTAAATTCGTGGCTCTGAAAATAAAAATATTAAATTCTAGTGAAATGTTCTATGTTTGTAAGTAAAAATGAAGCAAGTGCACTATTCGAATTGTTAATTTCTGTTTAACCACATAGATACCAACGTACAGGCAGGTTAATAAATATAAAATGATTTAATTTATTTAATTCAGCTTAGATACATCTATATAATGTCATCTAATTTCTATGATTTTCAGATGTTGAATTATTGTCATGTTATTCACATTAGAACAGCTATCACAGAACTGCGGCAATATTTTTTTTTATAATCTTTATATTGTTTTGTGATATAGCCTTGAAAGCATTCACATATAAAATCTATATGTTACAAAGAAAATTTTCCACAATACTTTCAAAAGAGACAAAGTCAATGAATTATATCTCTTATTTGGGTTTTTGTAATTTCATTTTAGCCTATCGATAAAAACCTATAAAGAGCAATGTAATTAATGATTTTCTTTGTATTATTCCGTTTTCATAATAAATAAGAATTGAAAACGGTGGCATCTAAAGGGTTTTTTAGTATTGTGTTATATTTTCTGAAATTTTTCCAAGTACACTTGCCAATTTGTAGATTTATCAGACAGTATCTTGAAGTAAAAAATATATGTCTATTAGGTCTCAGAAATAATTCAGTCAATTCTTCAGAATATGGTGAATTAACTCCACAAAATACAATAAATTCCATCAAGTTTGATGACTCGCTATCAATGTTTGACTGATGAGATATTTAATAGATACATTTAAAAAAATACTTACCCTCGCATTGGAGAAATCATAGTCGTGAAATGCTGAATTCAACGTGGCTATCAAATAAAACAGCGTCTTTCTTGAAATCGTGTCACACAACATTCCTTCTTCGTCACCGGAAAAACTTCGACTGTAAAAAAATAAAAACTGTATTTTATGTTACACATCAAAAAAATATTGTATGTAAATTTAATTTAATATATATGTAAATTTTGGCACATGGTGATTTCATTTAGTGTATTAACGCACTTAATCTTTGATTTGAGATAAAAAGGGTTTCATTAAATTAGCTGCAATGGGCAATTGGCAATTGTTAGTTGACATTTACAATTATAAATATGTTCGTCTATCTAGACAAATCAGTATTAACAAAAGAGTGAAAGACAAACACTATTCAAGCATATAGTGAATGCACATGTTCAGTCACAATAACATTTTAAAAGCTTTGTAATATGGCATCAATTTTTTGAGTCTTGTTCGCAGCAAAAATAGACTTTTTCAATTATTTCATCATTTACTTGCGGTTCTTGTTTTTTTCACCGTCACAGAAATTGTCTACATCAAACTAAATTTGGTTCCAGCAGATAGGTGAACAGCAAGCTCAAACTACCTCAGATATTTTTTTAACCCAAAGGCGTAGACACATGAAATTTACAAAAACTTGTTTATATGGTATTCCTATATTGTTTTTTTCTATTATAGTAAACATACATAATAACATATATGTAGAGAATGATATACCTAAATATGTCAGATAGATGCAATGAAAGAAGATTTATGACAAGCGTGTCGATTTTATCAGTAAACCACACAAAATTCATAGGTTTATTAAATATTCATTTATGATATCGACTGAAGATGCTTGATGAAATTTCAATATCAAATTTGAATTGTTAAAACTTTGTTATATCCGTAACGTGAGATCAGTTGTTCAATGATTCGACAATCTCATAAATTAAATTACAATATTACGGTCACCTGATGCTTAATCCAATGGATCCCAACCAATGGAGTCGCAATGGGTTTTTTGGGAGGTCAATTATACAGTCAACTAAACTAACTTTTGATTGTATGGGGGTCGCCATCCAAAAAAGTTTGGGAGGCACTGGTGTAATCCTTATCATTACCTTCTGACTTGAAACAAGTAGGTATTTCGTAAGTCCAAAAAAAAAAAGAAAATCCCCCATGACATTTTAATGATAAAAGATTATTATTTGTTGTCAAATCCTTTCATGAATGATTCATTAACAGTATTGATCATCAATAAAACTTATCACAGGCAATCATGTGTCATTATTGTTAGAACAGCATTATTCAAATTTATTTTAGTTGTCATTAAGTTCTTAGCTTGGGGTTTTTGTTTTTCCTTTAATTAACCCCTTTGGTACATAAATGATGCTAACTGTTTATTGTGTGCCAGTTTGGTTGCATTCCTGCGATAGAATACCTGAAGATGCCGAAAGGCGAAACCCGGGTCATTAGTGACAAAACATGTAGGAATTGTAGAAAGTTTTAAAAATTCAAACTTTATAAAAAATTCAGTTTACTTTAAATTCAGTTTAAAATGGAAATAATTTTACAAAAATCCATAGAATGAAAAAAGAAATATCGTATATTTTTGCGAAACCTTCAAAGAATTTTTAATAGAAAACCATAAATATGTAATCACACGGTGAAAAAATAGCAACGTATTTTAGTTCTACAATTTTTTTTTTATAAGATATAGTATCAATCAATAGATATCAATTATCACACAAAATTCTAACGAATAAATAATATATGTCTGTCGCCGCTCCTCAGACCATTGCGAGGGGTTAATTCGTTTCCGTGATAAACCATCCCCATCCAATAAACTATTTCCGAGCAATGTGTAAGCTCATTTTTAGTTTCATTTACAATTTTTAAACTTTTTAGTTTTATTGCTAGCAGGAAATAGCTAGGTTGTTAAAACAGGAGAGAAGATGTATTGTGTACCTTTTCTATACAGCTATATATAGATAAGTAAATGTTTATTTAAACATAGTTCTGACGATGACGTGAACCGAAATAGCTATCAACTATATCTTATAAAAAAAAATTGTTGTAGAATTAAAATATATTGCTATTTTTTCACCATGTTATAATGGAGTTCTACCAAGTAAATGTCAATTTAATCAATATAATATGTAATCACTTTTAAGGTGTCAATTTTTACTTCTTGATGGAACGGCATATTTTAAATAATAATACATTTTTTAGAATTGAAAATTATTCTGTAAATTAAAATACATACTAAAAATCCTTTATTTTTAGAGGGCTCTGAAAAATACACAGGACATGTGAAATCTAGCTATTTATATGTACGGTATTCAAGTGGTTAAAACATTAAACATAAGATGGCATAAATCTATGCTATAGCTGTTGGGCTTTGGCATTTTTTACACATAGATTAGATAAATTGATTCTTCTCTACTATCTCTCGACTTTTATCGAACTTGAGTAACGACTACTTTTATGACTTATCTCATCACATTTTTCCCCATTTATCAGTTCCGAGATTCATAAAAACGTACCAACTAGACCCATGGTTCTCAACTTTCTCCAGCTGCAAAGCATTTAGAGATTTACATTGGGATTGAATGATCAGGATATCCTAAATACTGTTACGAAAATGTTAAAAAGAAGTAAGTTAAATCTACAATTTCATATTCTTCACCTGGACATAATGTATCATACATTCTTGAAAACTGAGAGACAGAGATATCTTCCATTTTGAACAATAGATATGATGGCCCAGACTAACTGGTCACAGCAGCGAGATTATCTGATCTAGAAAATCTTTTAAAAAAGGATTTCATTTAGACTTACTTATTTACCATAGAATAATGTCGTTCATTTGTAAATTATTAATGTTTAAAAAAAAATACATTGATTGCCATGGGTCGCAGGCCTATCTTGAACTATTACTGAAAATAACTTTGAATTTGAATTGTTACAACTTTGTACAATTCCACATGTTTTGTCACTAACGACCAGGGATTCGCCTTTCGGCATCTTCAGGCATTCCATCACACAGAAATTTTATTTTCTGTGTGATGGAATCTTCAACATTATTGATAAATAATCAAATATTAATCAAAATTAATATTTGTCATCATACAAAAAGATGACAAATAAATAAAATATGACTGCAAAATAACTTCGGCTTAACCTGTTCACTGCTGAGCCACATCGATAACATACCTTTGCTTATTCCTATCCTGAATAATTAGAAATATAATTCAGTGATGTTGTAAACCAAACTTATGAAGATGTTCAGAACAATACGATCTGTATTTCATGTAAAAAAAAATAGTTTTTACGTTTTTTAACACTGTTAATACTCTTATATGATTGAATTTCAACTAGCGACACTGTGCAATCAGTCGTCTCAAAAGTTGAGACATTAGCAGTCTGAGGGTTAATAATGTACCACATATCTAATTCTAATTGACAATTTGTTAAGTAATTATTGTTCATTGTAGGCTTAGTTCAGCTGCGCTAATAAATTTTTATATCTATGATAATTTTAGAAGGGAAACACCTGTGTATATAAGTAACACTTAAGCAATAAAATAAAACAGGAATTAACACACAGATAGTGTAAAAAATTATTAGACAACAGCCTGCTTGATGACGGAAATATTTGGTGATGGAAACGTTGTTGGCATCTGCAAACAGAGATGCTTTCTTTCAGTCTTGAATGGCAACACATAACCATTTACTGTGGAAATATATTTGAAAAATTGACATTCTTACTGTCCATAAATAGACTTTATTTTTAACAATAGACAATTTTATTATCTGTTTTCCTCAATTTTTTTTAATTTCTTTTAACGGGCCATGGTAGAAATATGTCAAATGACTAACAGTGTCGGTGTTATATTAGAAAAATATCAGTACGATTACAATAGCAGTTTGTACGTTTCAATTACCTGTATGAGCCGCATCCAGGAGACATCCCAAGTGATGTCTGCGGCGGGCTTAGCGCCTGAAGTTCGTGAGGGGTTCCTCCCTCTGAGGTGAACCTTTTATACATGGCTTTGTCTCCGCCTGCCATTTTGCAGCTGTAGCTCTCGATTCTGCCGGATATCGTACTGTCTCCGGTTTGAATAGACAGTGCATTGTTGATGGCCTCGAAGCGACTGCTCTCTAGTAGTTTCATGATTAATTCCGTTATTTAACCACGGGCAAGTAAATAATATCAAAGACACAAAAAAAACTTAATTACATATATCGGGGATTAAGCAACTTCGTTGTGTTCTAACTATGTTTGTAGCAATAAAGTTTCTGAACATTGTTGTGGGGTGTATGAATATACCTTTTCGTTTAGAGTGTATCAAACTTGCACTGGGATAAAGAGATAACTGGCGTATATTTTCCACATATAAAAGATTTGATAACATCACAAAAGTGAATTGAAGTGTAGCAAAAGAATCTTTTGAAATTATGATAAGGGTTTACGGGATAATTATAAATAGTCCAAAGCTTGGCTTTGTTTCAAGGGCGAGTCCAAGTTGTAACAGTTGACACAACAAACCGAGGGGTATTTTACTGTTCAGAACCTTTGGAATGATTCATGATTGACATTTGAATTTCACGTTGCACAAATTTAATACCACTATTCAATCACTCACTATCCGAAAAACGTTATCAATATTTTTTAACAATGCATTCACTTTAGCTAAAGAAAGCGGTGGACATATTTTTATTTACAAAATATCAGTGTTGCTATCGCAGAAAATTGTACGTAATTGTAATGACAGCTATTTGTATAAATAGTCATAATTGACCTGATCAATACAAATCAAAAAACAAAAGTTCATTCAAATTTATAAATTTTCTCTAATCTATTTTTTTATCTTGCTTTTCAAATATGTCTACAGCATAAGTTTTTATTTTCTCTTCATTGACCTACTTCCAAGATAATTGATTTGTAAAACACAAAAATCAAAGTATTCATTCATTGCTTTTAAGGATTAATCCCTTCTATTGGGAATAATAAATAATATATACTATAAGATTTTTTGATCGAATAAAATTTATAACATAAAAAAATGATTTTTAAAATTTTTAAGTATCCTAGAAGAATGGATTTGTCTCTGCTTACAGCTGACGTTTGGTCCTGTATATAAATTTCTTATCATACAATTTCGGTTTTGTGTATTTGTGGTTTTCCTTACTTTTTGTGTTGAAGAACCGCTTTGAACTACATGTTTCATTATTCATAAATAACATACTGCACCCTTAAGATACTATAAACATAAAAAGAACACAATCAAAAGAAAGGGTAATTTACTTGCCCTTATTTTCAAATAATACTTAATAGCAGTGTGTATTTTTAAAATGAGTGAAGTAAAAGATACATTAAAATGTGCGAGAAACGCAATCGATAAAAAAGAATACGAAGAAGCAATCAAATTTTGTAAAATTGTTCTACAAAATGATAAAAACAACTATAATGCATTGATTATGCTGGGAGCCGCATTACAAGATGCAAACGAGGCGGTTTTTGCATTTAAGAAAGCGATATCAATTAAAAAGGATAAAATGTTAGCATGGCAGGGTTTGGCCAATTTTTATGAAAAAAAGAATACCTACGAATGCCAGAACGAACTAATAAATATCTATCAATACATGTTGAAAGTAGATGAAGACATCAGTAAATATGCTAATACTTGCAACAAAATGTTTGAACTCAGTCAGACGTCTGATGACATATTCAAGATTGCCGAAATATTTTTAGAAGAAACTGTCAATTCTAGCAGTGAAGAAAGAAAAAATATTGTACGCCCGATAATTTTTAAAATGCTTATGAAGCAATCATCTGCTTCAGAAGAATTGATCAAATTTTTTGAAAAGGTTATTACCGATTCCAATTTCAAAGATATTGATGATCAATTTTGTATGAAATACTTAGAACATGCACACACATTATCTGAATTTAAAGGTGTGCTTCACGCTTCCTCTGTTATCTTGAAAGACCATATTACAACAAATATAAAAGAATGGATTTGCAAAAAATATGTAGAAAATTTTGTATACAATCATGCTAGCGACTGTCCTTCTGAAATATTAACATATGTTGAAGAATTATTGGTCCTCGATGAATACTCTGAGAATGCCCGATTGACTAAAGCGGTTTCATTGTACATTCAGAAAGATTATCTAAATGCATATAATAACGTTAACATTGTTCAAGTATATCGAAAGGCTGACGTGCTTGTTTATATCGTTCTTGGCTTATGCTGTCTGCATCTTCAAAGATGGTCGGAAGCCGAAAATATTTCTCAAAATCTTCTTTTGAACGGTGATGATCGCTTAATGATGACTATAAATAAAATACTTCTCGTAGCTCTCTCGTCACAACGGAATGAAGAAAAATGCTTACAAGCTTTTGACTTACTAACTAAAGTGACATCTCTTGAAGAATCTGAATATATTTCGCTGATGAAAGCTTATCTATTTGTAGATAATTTAAAAGAAGCCGAAGCATGCCTGGACTTCCTGAAGGAGTCTAAAGATTTTTTGGCAATAAAAGCTATGTTTTTATCTCGCACTAACAAAGTCGAGGAAGCTTTACAAATTTTGGAGACCAATACAGTCGATCAACCGTCTTGTTGGCTCCAGTTGGGACTGCTATATTCTCAACTCGGTGAATATGAAAAATCTCTGATGCCTCTTCTTCAATCTGCTAGAATATTTCCGTTAAACTTTGAAATATTCGTATCATTAGGAGATTATTACAGTAAATTCAATGTTAATTTGGAGAAAGCAAAAAAGTGCTACCTCAAAGCGCTCACCCTCAATCCGGAATGCTCTAAATCTGGAAAATGTCTCAGCAATATTTACAGAAGCTTGCATAACTGGACAGAAAATTATAATCTACTGAAAAATTTAAGAGGATCGCACGGATCTTGGTCATGCCTTGAATTTGGTCTTCATCATCTCGCCTTGAGTGAATGGGACGAAGCCGTCTTTTATTTGCGTACATTTTTACGACTGAATTCCAGCAATATAGAAGCGTGGGAGCTATTAGCTGATGCATATTATTCTAGAGGATCCTTCACATCGGCTTTAAAATGTTATAAAAAAGCTACAGAACTAGACGATCAAAGAAAATATTCCTTAGTGCAAATAGGGTCAATACACTGTCTTCTCGGTGAATTCTCTGAGGCTCTAGACACTTTGAAGACATTGAAAGATTTGAAATATTTGCCTGCACTGAAGGGAATGGCCGAAGTCAAACTTTCGATTGCTAATGAAAAATTTTCTCAAAACCTTTTCGGAAACTGCCGAGACAACGCACAAGAAGCCATTGAATTTGCAACATCGGCCATATTGATTGAAGGCCAATTCGTTTGCCTTTGGAAAATTTTGTCCACCGCCGTATCCATTATCGCCAGGTTGCCATCTAAATACAGGTGGCTATATATTGATGGAAAATTTGTCGGAGATGAGAGTAAAAAGTTCAAAATGTTCAGCAAAGATGATGTGTACACATTGGCGATAAGATTCTTTTGCAGAACTATCAATTTAGCAACTGGGGATAAAAGCTTTCTGTACTATGATCTCGCAAGTATTTATTTAGATTATTATAAAACATCAGGCAACGCTGACATCATTCATAAAGCGTTTGCCGCTATAAAGAAATGTATCTCCATTGAAAAAAATGATTGGCAACACTGGAATTTGTTGGGAGTGATATGCATGTGTAAGGATATCAAGAAATACAGTCTCGGTCAGCACGCTCTCATAAAAGCCATAGAACTAGACTTCAGCAATGCCTTACTTTGGAGTAACCTGGGCATATTGTACTATTACTTAGGTAATGTTGTTTTATCCAACAAGTCATTCCAGAAAGCTCAACAGTTCAATCCCACGTTTCTACAGAGTTGGATTGGCCAAGCTCTAATAGCCGAATCTATCGGCCACGAAGAAGCGATGGATCTATTCCGACATTCTTCTCAATTAGGCTTCCACAAAGAGAGCAGTGTGGGATATGCCGATTGGGTCTGTAAGACATTAATGAACTCCATGACCAAAATAGACTTTAAAGTAGAATACTCCATCAAGAATATGTTTGCTATACCGATGGCGTGCGATCTCATGACTTGGCTGAATGAGTATGACATCATGGATGCCTGCTCGCTAAACATATATGGAATACTCTTGGAGAAAATGGGTATCTTAAATAAAGCTGTCAATTTTTATGAGAAAGCTCTAACATTTGTCGACGATAGCAATAGAGATACGGTTATCATTAATCTAGGAAGAGCTTATTTCCGCCTCGAGAGATATGAAGACGCCGTTACTACTTATAAAAGTGTCTCTAAGAACAGCTTTCATTCTACCATAGGGCTTGCATTAGCCTTGTATAGATGCGATAAATGTGAAGATGCATTCACTTTCTATAATACTGCACTGCAGACCCTTACTAAGAATGACTATGAAAAATCAGACCTTCTTGTCGCTATGGCAGGCATTATGGTTTGTAAATCTAAAGAAATTGACAATGCCAAAACGTTACTATTTCAAAGTATTCAAATTCACAAAACGACCCCGCCTCTATCAGGGTTGCTGGCAATATACGCATTAGGCATGCTTCACGCAGATTATGATCTTTCAAAGCTCGCAATGAATGAAATTTTAAAACTAAAACTGAATCATACCGAATCTGTTTCTATAGCGTTTTTGAAGTCTTACTTACTTTTAAAGTTTAATAATCCTCGAGCGGCTATTACCAATTTATCCAAGCATGTTCATATTCAACCGGACGATCCCGCTCTTTGGAAATACATGTCACAGCTATGTATCTTGGAAACGTGTCTGAATCCACATGTAGCAAGCCAGAGTGCTCAGAAAGTCATTATATTAGGTCAATCAAAAACAAACACTTGCAAGACCTTGATTATAGCCAGTTTGGCCGAGTTATTACTTGGGAACTTCAAGAAGGGAAAGAGATTTGCGCAGAAAGCTTTACATCTTTATCCGGATAACGCTCAGAACTGGGCTGTGCTTGTGTCAATTCTGTTGCCAGATTGCGACAATTTAGGCTTAAGGAAATGGGCCTCATGTATTATGGCTTATATCAAAAATACTTTGGGTAGCAATGAAAAACTCACGCCGTGGGTCAAATCGATTGAACTGTCTCTAAATTAAAAAAAATGTGTATGTAAATCTTCTTATTTAATATTATTAAAAAAATTAACCAAAAGAATACTCATTTTTTATTCACCAGTAACTCCTATTCATCCATAATTTTACTGAATTGAAAAGCATTCCTGTAATTACATGGTGAAAAAAATAGCAATGTATTTTAGTTCTACAAAATTATTTTGAAAAAAATATAGTTGATAGCTATTTCGGCTCACCCATCGTCAGAACTATGCTTAAACTAACATTCGCTTATCTATATGTAGCTGTGCAATACATCCTCTCTCCTGTTCCGACGGTCTAGCTTGTTACTTTCACACAATGACACTAAATTTTCAAAAATTCTAAATGAAACAATAGGTGTCTATGACAATAAGTTTACATGTGGGACGGAAGTGGTCATTACGGAAACAAATCAGACCACCCCTTTGTAATAGGGTTGGACTAGTGGCGATACTATTATATTAGTTTGTTCGTTAAGAATCCTTTGTGATAATTGATTTCCAGCTGTTCCAAAGCCGTCATTCTGCGACCCTTACCACAAAGATGCAAACATTTAGGTGCTGAGTTTGAATTTATATTATGTGATTCCTTAGATAACGTGATTGGCGAATTGTGAATCTGTTTTTTTTACTGTTGAATGATCTTACTTGTTCCTTAGCTCGAGTAGATATACTTCTACCTGTCTGTTTGATATAAACTGATAAACATGAGCCACAGGACATTTTATAAATACCTTCTGCTTAAAATGCTTCTGTCCAGTTTATTAATTTTATCTTTACTATTTTTAAGATGTCTGCCTAAATTATTGTTGACCTTGAAAGCTACGTTTATTGAGTTTTTAATCTCCCGATGAATTTTTTCGCTAATGCTACCTAGGTAGTTGATTGATTTAAAGAAGCGGTTATCCTGTATTGTGTTCGGGTAAATGAGTTTTCTAGCCAGATTTAATCGATTTTTATATAATAAATTATTTATCATCGCTATCTCATAACCATTATTAAAGGCTATGCATTTTATAGTCTGCAGTTCGTTATCGTAATCTGCCTGACTCATAGGTACAGTTACTAACCTGTGTACCATAGCGTTATAAGCCGAAAGTTTATGATTCCATGAATGGAGGGACTTTGCGTGAATTGTAGTATCACATGTGATACTACAATTCACGCAAGGTCCCTCCAAGTAGTTTGAAAACTATTTCATATGTAATATATTCATGGAATTTGAATTATTACAGCATTACACAATTCCACATGCTTTGTCACTAACGACCCCGGTTTCGCCTTTCGGCATCTTCACGCATTTTATAACACGGATGCAACAGAAATGATGTATTATACAATAAACAGTTAGCATACCAAAGGTATTAATTACAGGAAAGTACAGACCCCAAGGCAAGCACTAAATAGCAGCTAAAACTTAATTAATTAATCTAACAAGAATTAACACAGTTGCCTGTGATAATTTTCATTAACGATCAATCTGGCCAATGAGTCATCCTTGAAAGGGTTTTACAACAAATAATAATCAACTATCGTTAAAATATATTTTTTTTTAAGAAACACCTACTTACGTAGTCAGTTTTGTTGCATCCGTGTGATAAAATGCCTGAAGATGTCGGAAGGCGAAACCCGGGTCGTTAGTGTAAAAATATGTGGAATCGTACAGAGTTGTTTAGAATTTCATCGAGCACCTTCAGTCGATATCATAAATTATATTTCAAATAAAGCCGTGCCAAATATAATGATTGTATTTTTTTTTAGAAATTTTAAAATTGAAGAAATGTATTGTAAGTTTCATTAGCCGCTATTTTTATTCGTCGTTCTAAAAATTATATTATTCCTGCCAACTTTCGCCAAGAGTTCCAAATTTGAATTCAGCGACTCTGCGAAATCTCTAAATGACATCATTTGATGATTTATTGTGTACCATCGGAAAGTGAACCTGAACCTCGATAAAAATATGAATGACTGCGCCCGCACTGTCACTAAAAAGATCGCCAATACTTCGGGCTGACTTGTAAACCTCGTAAAGTAACATTCCGTATAAATATTGTATTTATACGGAAGATTTCTAACTGTGAGGGATATTTTAAATTGACTTCCACTTTTGAAAGTTTAAAATTTTAATTCGAATCGTTGTTTTAATAATAAGTACTTAAGTAATTAATAAAACTAATGCCAAAATTATATTAAAACTGGAACTCGGATCTTAAATTCCCATATTTTTCGATTTCCTTGATTTGTGGTCAAAATAGTTTGGTCCCGCCATAAATATTATCGTCTATGACCGCTTTTTTTCTATTTCCTATTCCGTCATTCACATAAATGCGTTATTTATTGGCGCTAGTGCCAAACTACAGAGAAACAACTAGGTGTTAAACACTATTTACGTAATTTTATATTATAATATAAATCATCCCGACCGGTTTCACTCATCGCAAGCATTATCAGCTGACAAAAAATAGCAAGGCTCTGGAATCTTTAAAAAAAACGCGACTCCGACATTGACCAACAACACGATTTCATCTAAAAAAGTTTTTTTCCAACATTTTCTATTTATGTGGATTAAATTAAAAATCAACCAATCAAACCGGCAAATTTTCCTTGTGATATTCTTCAAAATCGTCTAATCGAAAAAGTAATCGTAGTAGCTCGTTTTTCACCACTGACCTAAAACACCATGACTTGGACTCCACAGTACTGAAAAATACTGTTTTATCTATTGAAATATAATGCATTTCAAGCGAGAAGTGTCAATATACGGTGAAATTAAATGTCAGATGACCTAACATTGTAATAATGATAGGTCGAAAGACGAAATGTAGGTCTTGAATGACAGCTATTGGGGTTGTACATATTTTGAGCGATTTGATATTCCATAAAGTATCCTAATTTTTTTGGATATTCTTATTTTGAAATCATACTTCAACATAATTATGAGTTGAGATTTATTTGGTTACATATATTTAAATTATAGATTTATGAAAGTTACGCAACCGGGAGACGGTGTTATTTTGTTTTCTGGAAAAATAAAATCTACGAGTTTCACATATAATCCTGATGCTATAATTCGAGCAAACATCCCAATAGGTGCGCAATATTTTAATGATTTTATAATCACAATATTATTAGTTACTCGGGCCGAAATTCTTTTACAGAAGCATAAGTAATAAATAGTGTTTTATAATGTGTATGCATTACAACGATAATTAATAATAAAACAAATTTTAGGGAACTATTTTCGCATAATATATATGGTTAGTGTTCAGTACCAGTTCCGATTATCGCGAGAGTTATCTATTGTGTTTTGATTATTTAAAAAATAATTTCTTTCCACCAAGAAGTGACAGTTGAAAGCAATATATTTTAGCGGCGTTTCAGTGAAATTACATCCCATGGCACATTCTCATCATATTTAATCACATTACCTTAAGTTGAAATATGCTTATTTGCGTGAATATATTTAGAAATATATTTTGTTTCAAGACTTATTGAAACCATAAACTACATCACAATCGTGTCTTTGTCAGTTTTAGTACATTTTACAAAATGTAATTTCGCTGTAATATATACATATATTTTAAATAATAAAAACACATTTTTTAGTACTTATTTCCACAATATATTTTTTGATCAGGACCGGTTTCGCTCATCGCGAGCATTATCAACTGATCTTGAGTTGATAATGCTCGCGATGAGCGAAACCGGTCCTGATCAAAAAATATATTGTGGAAATAAGTACTAAAAAATGTGTTTTTATTATTTAAAATATCATGCCTTTCCATCAAGAAGTGACAGTTAACACCTTAAAAGTGATATACATATATGCTAAAAATAATGGTTATGATGTGTATCTTATGGAGCACCTTTAAGCCAAAAAATTAATTAAACAAGTGGTAAAAATGTTATGCCAAAGTATAATGCCTAAAGACTTAAACAAAACCAGATACTGGTGTAAATTAAGTTTATTGGGTAATACTAGTTTGAAAATTAAAACACAACTCGCTAACAGTGTCAGACCGGCGTTTTATTGCAAGAACTCGTTGGCAAAAACTTTACTTCACAACAAGGACAACTTTATGATATATGGAATTTCAATATCAAATTTGAATTGTTACAACTTTGTACGATTCCACATGTTTCGTCACTAACGACCCGGGTTTCGCCTTTCAGCATCTTCATGCATTCTATCACATGGATGCAACAGAACTGACAAAAGATCTCGATGAACAATTTCCCACATTGGTTGCTTGATATTTAATTTACATAAATAGGAAAAAAAACCTGATAAAATTAAAAAAAAATTTGGTCGATCGTGTTGTTGGTCAATATCGGAGTCGCGTGTTTTTTACGACTCTACAGCCCTGTAAATAACCATTTGGCAGCTCGAAACGCTGTGTATGAATGTTTATATAATATTTATCATAGGTTGTCAAAAATATTGTATAGCACATTCTCGATCCCATGATCTCACAATATTATCACCTTATTAAAAAGTGAATTACATTTAATGATTTTCATTAATTAAACTCACAAAATGGATGCCGGAAATTAAGATTGCATCTGTGTTATTTTTAGACGGAGAATAACTATTGTAGATTGAGATATACATATAATATCAGAAGATTGGTGTCAAAACATACATTGAGTTTCCTCGCTCTATTTTTCGAGCCGTAGCTCTACACCAGTGCCGTATTATTTATTGGACCCCCAAAATGTTTTCACAAGAGCCCATTGCATCTATCAATCGTTAGATTGTCAGACCTTTTGGAATTACTATGTTACTATACAAAACATGACGCGATTCTAACATTAATAAATAAATAGAATGCGTTTTTTAATTTAAAATATATTTTTAACTTTTGAATGTTACTAGGATCAAATCAAGACGGAGGCGAATGTGACATATTTGTAGATTTGGAGAATGACAAAAATTACTGCAAAAAATAACAATTTATTGCAACATTGCCAAAACTCTAATTAATATAGCTAAATGAACTTTCGATAACATATAACTGATTATTTCTGAAACACCCCTCAATATGCATGTACGCATTTAACCCATAATCCAAAAGGGGAAAACTCTGCTTACAACATCATATAGGTTTATAACTTTTGTTCAGCGTTTTTTTAATGGATTCGTTCGATTTTTTTAGTTCATTTTGTGCCCCTGCCGCCCCAAGCGTGTTCGTTACTGTTTTGCACCGATGCCCTTAACGCACGATGCGCAGTATTCAGAAGTTCGCTGCCTCTCATTCGAGTCATTTGCTTTCACTATTTCACGCTAAGCCTTCGCATACGAATGCTAAAATTAGATCATTCTTTCAAGAGTTATTTTATTTCGTCTATTTTTGCGCCAATGTATGCGAAAAAGTATGGGCAGTGAATTAGTTAACTGTTTTGGCCGTGTTGTGTAAGAAAAAGAGCTTGAGGGTTTCTTTCATGAAATCCATTTTAATTTTTTTTTAAATATATAACTTAGAGAAATTTACTGACGAAAATTGTGTTCAAAATAATAAAACAAATATTTTATGTTCGGATATTTATGTTATATTTTTGTCAACGGCGATGAAAAGCTGAAACGGAGTCTGGGCGCATCAAGTACTTTTTCAGTGATAACGTCAGGTAAAATGCACATACTATTCACTCGCTGCATTCGCCGCTCGCGAATGGGAGCATATCAACAATTGTTTTTTTACGAGAATATCACTCAATTTTTTCAGACATTCGTGACCTTGGACACAAATTTGGATAGAATGACATATCGGCCTCGTATAACGCGGTTATGTTGTTCGCAATACCAACCGTTTAAAGGCATCGCTTTATACGAGTTTGTATAAAATATAGTGCGCGTTCCAAGAAAAAATTCAAGCTTAACCCATCGTTTATTTATCTCAATTAACAATACAGAAAATATAAAAACACATACTTACAACTTCAAAAACTTATTTATTATTCTATCAGTTCTATGTTTTCATCGCCGGGAAACTACTCAAATATTGTACTATTTTTTTTGCTAAAGCCGCGTTGTATGTCGTACTGTACGAACCTCGAACCTTGAGCCTATTAAATATAATAATGAGTAATAGCTCACAACTTACATGTTAATAGAGTATTTTATTTTTTATAAAAGAACGATAAGTACCACCACTGATTTTAATGGATTCCTACCAAACAAATGCCAATTCAATGAATATTCAATTCAGACATAAATTAATATTTAATTTATGTCTGAATATGCTTTTCAAAGAAGCGAAATACGTGTCACATACAACGTGGTTTAACAAAGTTTTCAGTGTTAGCTTATATTAAAAATTATCTTCTACAAAGCCACTTTACCGCTGACTTCATCGAAAATAGTTTATCTCTTATTTACGCTACAAAATAATGTATTGTTTACGAATAATTAAGACAAAGTTATCAAATGTAATACATATTAATTAAGAGATAAACCATGTATCTGTTTACCATTAGTAAGGAAATGCTTGTATTAATTTCATGATGTATTTTTTTTATTATTGTATTTTATTCGTAACGATATTTTTATACTTCGTCATTTTACGTTTTTCTTTTTAAATACTCGGCAAGTTTTCAATTGCATGATGACAGATGGAATAAAATCGAGATTTAATACATCATTTAGTAGAAATTGCACCTAGTCGGTAGTTAGATTGTCATCGCTTAAAATTCTCATGAAAGTATCTCGAGTTCAGCGGAAGGGATACAAAATTCTTGTCTACGACTTGAAATAATATTGTCATGTAGGTGTTATAAAGTGCTTTTCGTCATATACGAAGGCGTTTCAGCTGGTAATTGTGGCAAGCTGATGATAAAGTAATCCTGCTAGACGTTAATTCAATGCGGTCTGCGAAAATGAAGCTGCGAATAATTGTGCCGCTGAAGAGAAAGTTTTTGTTTATAAAGTAAAACAGATTTCGAAAAGTAAAAAATATATAGTTTTGTTTGTTTATTTATTCATCGTTAATTGCCTGGAATTCTCGCAAAATTCTTGGGGAAATAGTCGCGAATGAACGGTTGCAGGATAGAAAAACGATTCTCGCTAGAGTCTAACAATATTATTTCAATAATAATTACATAAAGACGGTGAAGTGAGAGTTTTATCGAGACGCTTGGCATCCCCTGTGCTCAAGTTTGTTCTAAAACGGTCCCGAGAGAGCGGGTGAGGCGCATGTGATCTATATTTAACAGATTTTTAACTTTGCATTATGAAGACCACAACATCTATTCAATTTTCTAGCTTCACAGTGTTTTCTTCTTCTTCAATAATTCACGTGTAATTTTATATTCGGTCGTTCAAAACATCTATCCTCGACAGTGTCAAGTAATTATGAGTTAAAAATAACGACTGATTCATAAGAAAATCCGAAGCGAGCGTACTAATCGTTCTTTGTGTAAATGTGAGTGTTTTGTGCAACACAATAAGAAAATGTCATTTTAACCTCCCACCTTTTGTATAAAATTGATATGATTGTTAATGTAATTCGCCTAAATACGGCACGAGCGTTTAAATAATACCGCGAACTCATGTGTTTTTTTACAAAGCAACCGAAT
This sequence comes from Himalopsyche japonica, assembly GCA_028555115.1. NCBI lineage: Eukaryota > Metazoa > Arthropoda > Insecta > Trichoptera > Rhyacophilidae > Himalopsyche > Himalopsyche japonica. The sequence continues at coordinate 147,252 of JAHFWJ010000353.1, read as the reverse complement.
TTTATCTCTCGCTAGTGTAGAAGTGGCATCATTGCACCGCGGACATAATGGACGGGAAAGAGAAGACATCGAACGGCACAAAAATGCAGTCGGAAAACGCCGGATATAAGGTTACAGACAAAAATAAAAATGTACACGACAAAAAGGAAAGTTTCAAAATAAACACTAACAGACTGATCGAACAAAGACCTAGATCAACAGGTTTTAGAACTTTTCTCAACTGGTTTAAAAAAGTTGAAAATCTCCAAAGAACCGTGCAAGAAGAGAGCAGTTCTCTGTCGGATTCCTCGGACGACCGCAGCTCGACGTCGAGCACCGCGACAGTCGCCAGTTTTTCATTTCTTCCCGCGGATATTTACAAGCCCTACGGAGACGCCTCGCAGCCTGAAAAGTTCATCACCCCGGGTCCGTACACCGAAACCTATCACCGACTCATTTCAGAACGGAATCGCAGACGAAGTATGGACAAAAACCTCAGTTTGAGAAAGAAATACAGTCTTTACTCGAGCGGAACTCTCAATGGAAAATTAAAATCAAACGATGAAAATAATCCGGCCGATTCGGATGACGCGGTCACGGTTTATGATACGTTCAGTTTGCCCACTATCGCTAAAAGCGGTAACAGTGATTCAAAAAAGTATAGTGACAGCAGAAGAACTGCCAGCTTATCATCGAGAGACTCCAAGACCGGAACGTCATGTCACGTGAAAGGAAAGCGGAGAGCGCCACCCCCACCGACGACTATAGAATTTACGAAGTCGTATAGAAAAAAACGACAAGCTCCTAAACCGCCGAATCAAAACGCCAAAGGCGAAAGTGTAAATAAAATTTCGGAAAAAAAATGCGACAGCATTAAACCTAACACGTCCGATAATTGTAGTGAAAACGTAGCCAAAAAAGATGTTGAGAAAGTTCTTCATATAGATTTAGAAAAATGTACGCCCATTGTTCAATCGGAACTGTCGCCGAAACCTTGGTATAAACGGCAAATAAGTGAAACTAAATCAAAAAGTAAAAGCAACAAATCGGACTCTTCGAGAAAAAAATCTAAACACGAATATCCTGAAGTTGGCTTTTTTAGATGTTCGCGAATTTTCGAAAATAAAAAAGTGACAAACGGTGAAAAGAGTGAAGGTGATTTAAAACAAGAAAAGAGAGCGTCTTGTCTTCTTCCAAATATAAGTGAATTGGACCGAGAAGCTGCTGAAATAATCAAACATCACAAGCAAGATGTTCAAAATAATTGGAATCAGCCCGCCGAAGAAAATGTCAATTATGTAAATAAACCTTCGTCAGCTAGAGATCTCATCAACAAATTCAATGCCATAACAAACGCAACGAAGAATTCTTCCAGCTCCGCAAGTGTCATACTACCCCGGGTACCTGAACCACAGAGAATATTTAACTCTCCGACTCAATTCAACAAGAATGATGAAAATACCGATGACATTAACAGTAAAATTAATGATATTGAGTATATAGACAAAGGTAAAACACCAGAAAAAGACATGAAACCAGGATATTTTAACAATATTTTGTATAAAAAACATGAAACTGACAGTAGTATTGCCAATAATTTAAAAACTGAAAACAAGTCTGGGGATACTTCTAAGGAAGACAACATTGAACCGTTGAAAAAAGAAGACTTCTCTCAGTCTTTCCAGGCTGCAGTGTTTTCAGCACTTCCAGATTTAAACTATACCCCTACATCTGACAAAGAAGATGCAGAAAAAATTGATCCTGAAATGAAACAAAAAGTGATTGACGCTCAAGAAAAAAGGAAATTGCGGGAGCTGTTGAAAGAAATGAAAAACTCTCTGCCCAAAAAGCCCAAACCGGAATCCAAAAAAGATTTACCCGCAGGAGAGATTGCTCAAGCGTCACCAATTTTCTTAATGAAAGATGTGAAAGTAGTGACAGACAGTGAAGAATCTAAGCAGTTGCCGATAAAAAATTCCAAAAGTGAAATCGCTAATACAAAATTGACTAAAGATTCTCCTCCTAAGGAAGCGTTAATTATTGAAGAAGTGCAAATTAAGCCGGAACCAAAATCGGGTGAGCAAAGCAAGAATGGAATCATAAACAAGATTTTGTCAAATAATGCTATTAAGTCTCAAAATAATCAACAGGAAATTTATGGGAATTCTAACAAAGTAAGCAGTTCTGCGCAAACAGGTTGTATGGTTAAAAAATATGATCAAATTTTAGGCCCGAGTAAGAAAGCCGAAGTAAAACCAACTGTCCCAGTAGCCGAAATTAAGCCGCCAATCAATGCAAATGCACTGTACACAAATTTAGATGAGAGTAAAAAAAATTCCTCCGTTGACCCAGTCAAACTATTCCAAAGTGATGAAAACACGAGAATATTACTGAAGAAGCTTGAAACTGCGATAGCTGAAGGTGACGATTCGATGGCTGCAAAATTAGCAAAAGATTTAGCAATATTGAAAGTCAACTGTTCAGTTATTGGCGCACCTCATAAACCAACGCAGGACACAAACATAAAAAAGTAAGTTCATAGTATATATATTATACATTGTAAAATAAACACGGTGAAAAAATAGCAATGTATTTTAGTTCTACAAAATTATTTTTAACAAATATAGTTGATAGCTATTTCGGCTCACGCCATCGTCAGAACTATGCTTAAACTAACATTTGCTTATCTATATATAGCTGTGCAGAAAAGGTACACAACATCTCCTCTCTCCTTTTCCAACCGCCTAGCTTTTTATTTAAACACAATGACACTAAATTTTCAAAATTCTAAATGAAAGAATAGGTGTCTATGACATATTGTAAAATAAATGTTCAAACTTAGTGCACTTCCACAAGCTGTCACTCACGACCCGAGTTTTGCCTTTTTTTATCTTCAGGCATTCTCTCTCACAAAAATTGCAATATAACCGCTGATTGTAAGTGATTTAATTTGAAATGACAAATTAAAAATTTCAATTCCATCATGCAACCATGATCGATATCATAAATTCAATTTTGTATAACTCAGTTATTTCCTTAGTTAACGAGCATTATCAAAAGAATAATACAATATGAATAGTGTTATTGAAAATATGACTTTTTTGAATTTACAATTAAAATAATAAATAATTTAAACAAAATATCATGTTGTCAGTAAGCTTTGTTGAAATATCATTGTTAGCCATTGTCTAGAGCTTTTGTAACACTCAGTATCATGGTCAGGGGTCCAAATACCCAGAGACTTTTTTATTCAATATATTTGCAATCCATATGACTACAAAATGAGAATCCTAACCTCATTGTTTGATTCATCAATGTCTGTAGTCCAGCAAACCTTTGCCCTAGCAATCAATGTTTCTGGTTTGAAATGAATGCAAGATACCAAATATACCTATTTCAATGATTTATATATGTTATTATTTAAAATCTTGGAATTTATGGGCCTGTTATGTCATTTCTCTGGAGCTATTCTTGTACAGTACAAACAACAAAATTCTTCATACATTAACCTCATGAATACACAAGCAAGGGAAGGTCTACACTGATAAACAAAAAAATCAAATGGTTCAAACTGCAACAATTTTATTTCCTTTTAAAATACTAATTATAATAAATTAATTTCTGTGCTTTTATTTTAATATACAGTCAAAAAAGGTCAACTCAAAATTTAGGGAACCAAAACATTTCTTACGCTTGAACTCGCCGATAGTGCGAATATTGTCAAACACATCAAATCAGGTACACTAATAATAAAAAAAAATAAAAAAATACTGGTTTAGTAATGGAAGTAATAAAGTTATTGATTCGATGTAAAAATGTTCTTTGGGTACATTTTGTTCAGAAAAAAGCATATACAATTTAACAACACAACGTGAGGTCCTAACCACTAGACAATCACGGCTATCGGGATATATGAAATTTAACAACTGAAAAAATATGAGAAAGGTTACCAATTTTCGAAACATTTCTTTCAGAGTACAGATTTATATTGAGGATCAAATATCTCACCAAGGACCGATACCGCTGAGAGTCGATGAAAAGATGACGATTGCCGAGCTCAAAAGAAGAATTGAAAACGAGCTGCATATTCCGATACCTGTTCAAAGATGGATCATAGGAAAACAACTTACAACGGATGACAGTTTACAACTTCAACATTACAATGGCAAAGATTTCAACGTGCCATTATTCCTTTATGTAGTTGCGCCAGGTATGCTTTTTGCACTTATATCACGATTGACTGAAGCTTTAGATGAGACCTGAAAATTTTATTCACTTCTGGTGTCTTCACAATTGATAAGTTCTTTTGAGAAATAAATGGTCGTTCAAAAAAATACTTCAATATTGAAAAGTTAACATGCTTAAAATGCTACAGTTTTCAATAATTTCTTTTTTAAATCATCCATATTTGCCCTCAATTTGGAGCATATGGCCACCTAGCGGAGGTAGCTTAACAAACAGTGAATAAGTAGCGATGTATTTTAGTTCTGGCGAGGTGTAAACTGAAATAGCTAACAATGATATACCTTATAAATGTTGTAAAACTAAAATACATTTTATAATTATTTTTTACCATGTTATAATGGAGTTTTACCAAGTAAATGCCAATTCAATCAATACCTTAACAGAACATGCTCAACCTCTCTTATACAACGCGAGTAATGATAGATAAGATTAGGGCTATAACAACAGACAGTACTACAACTGCTGTCACTGCATACTTTTTTTCTGAGATGGAATGTGTGGGAGGAAATTTTCAGATATCACAAACACCAATGCTTTCGAACAGAATCGATAAATTGATTGGAAAAAATGCTGTCCGCACTGGGATTCAAAATTCTTCTATACTATACAAAGCCAAGCTTAAATTTAGTTTAGGCTGAGTTCAGTCGATGATACAAGATGATAGTTAGCAACAACTATATCTAGAGTTAAATAATTTGACATTTTTACGTCAATAATAAAATTTCTATTTTATTGTGTCTATTTTACAGAGAAGAAAACTGAAGAAAAAGTTGAAATTGTAATTGAGGTGAAGAAAAATATTAACGAAATAAAAGAAATCACTAAGAAGCTCGTAGCGACCATCGATGAAATGAAGCCCCTCGACATAAAAATTGTTAAATCCGATGCAAGCACACAGAATGATGGGAAAATTGTCGAAAAGGCTTTGAATAAAAAATATCCAGCTCCTAAAGCATCGACAAATGTCGTGTTAAAAGATGTTATAAAGAACACTTGGATATGCACGGCCTGCACGCTGATCAATAGTTTACTGAGTCCTCTGTGCAGTGCGTGCGGTTCGAGAAAAGTAAACGGATCTGAGAAAATTGAAAAGGTTGAATCACCGAAACCGGCAAAGAAAGACAATAAAAACCATTATTTACAACTGGTAAATCTAGATGGAGGCGATCTAGCTCCTAATGTAGAACAATTCGAGTGTCCGATTTGCTTTATGGACTGCCCTCCGCAGGGCGGTGTCTTACTCAGAGACTGTCTTCATTCCTTTTGTAAAGAATGCCTCGCTAACACGGTCAAATACAGCGAGGAAGCTGAAATCAAATGCCCTTATCGAGACAAGAATTATTATTGCGATAGTGTAATACAAGAGAGGGAAATAAAGGCATTGGTCGACAAAGCCGTCTACGAGCAACACTTGGCCAAGTCAGTCGCATTCGCCGAGAACAAAATGAAAAATACTTTCCATTGCAAATCTCCCGACTGCAAGGGATGGTGTATATTTGAAGAGAATGTGAATGATTTCCGATGTCCCGTTTGCAAGAAAATAAACTGTCTTACATGCCAGGTAATTTTATGGAATGCTTAACCTCAACAGTTGAGATATTAGAAGTCATAGTGTGTTGATAGGCGATACTCAAACTGTGTTAAAATGGAGTTCTTCCAAGTAAATGCCAATTCAATCAATAACAAAAATGTCAATTATCTTCTGTACATTATCTCTCAGCTAACATTTTTGATTTGCATAAAAAACTATCTATTTATTTGATCTACAAATATTGAAACATTGTTTAGAAACCTTTTTAGAAAACTCAGATGTCTATTTTTGGTACCAAATTATTTGTATCAGTTATATATCGAAATCTAATATTGATATATTTTTAAGGCAATACACGAGGGCAAAAACTGTAAGGAGTACCAAGATTTCTTGGTCAGTGAAGAGGCTTCCACTTCTAACGAAGGCCAACAAACGAAGGCAATGTTGGACGAAATGGTGAGTCGGGGAGAGGCTCTAATTTGTCCGTCGTGCAATGTAATACTCATGAAAAAGTGGGGCTGTGACTGGTTACGATGCTCCATGTGCAAAACGGAGATATGCTGGGTCACTCGGGGTCCCAGATGGGGTCCGGCCGGTAAGGGTGACAATTCTGGAGGATGTCAATGCGGGGTGAACGGAGTCAAGTGCCATCCGAAATGCAATTACTGCCATTAAAGATAAGTTGGAGTATGTTAGAACTACCAATATAACTAGGAATCATATTTTGAATATGTATTTTCATTAGCTATATCCGATCCGACATAGAAGATAATAGAGATTAAAATTCCGTCAGAGTGACGGAAATTGAAATGTGTGTTTGTAATAATTCGCATTTTTCTTTATTCTTTTACCATATCCGTAAAGATATGAAGGACATGATCTCCAAGATTCTCTGCCATTTGCCAATAATCTTACTTCTTCTCAAGTCATGCCGATATTCCTTCGCCCCATCTGATCAATCAATCTTACGACTGTCCATTATTTAAAATATCTCACCAGTCCTAATGTATTTGCTCAAAAATTGTTTCAAATCACAGTCAGTCTGAAATTTCAAGAGTGTTTATTTGTAAGCAAAAACAAAGACATAGATCTCATAGTCGAGAGACTTATGTATTGTGCTATTTAACCGAATCCCTGTTAGGAGGCTACATAAGGAATATTCCAACAGTGAATATTTCAATAATTAATTCAGTAGTGTTCGTGTCAAACAAACTTATGGAGGTCATCGGAAAAAATCAGTCGACATTTTAATATAAAATAAGCTTGTCCCACGAAAGTTTTGACTTCGATAACGCTCTTATATTTTTGATTATCGATTAACATACCAGTGACTTGTTGGTGCATTGTGTATATCACTTCAAACAGTTTCTCGAAATTGATTGAAAGAAAAAAACTAGTGAGCTGGTTACTTCTGCCGTTCTCTGAAACAAACTGTAATGACATGCTTCATTAAAATAATAGCTTTATCAATCTAGAAAGAATAAAGTGTTCAAGTACTTATAGATGAAATTATCAAACCATATTATTGTAGAATGAGCAATTCTATACCATGAAAGACTTTTCTATTGTTCTCAAAAATTCAATCAAAATGTGACGAAATTCACATAGAAATATTTGATAATCGATTTAAAACAGGAGTAACACATTGATCGTGGAATACGCATCTATTGAGTAAGCACCTATATTTGAGAGACACTGTTGAGATGTCTGGCCATTGCTCCCTATAAATAGTAGAGATTTCTATGTCACTCTGAACTTGTATAGTACTAGATATTACCAAGCGTTTACAACATGCTGTATTTCAGATGTGTTTCTCTGAGCGTATTTTCTCCAGTCAACGTGTTAAAAACAAAAATCATTTATTTATCATCATCAATGGGAAAATATTCTGTATCAAAAACGTAATTGTTCAGGAAGCATCAAATATTATCTTTTGGGGTTTGTAGATCGTTTTTTTAAAATGCTTAATAGATTTATATAAAAGAATGTTTATAGGCCTTAAAAATATAAGTAAAATGTATGGAAAGTTTTGTCGGATATGAAATATTTGAGACACACTAAAGGGCTTTGCATGTTGGCATAGGACATTTTTACACGACCCTGTGAGAGATGCAAAGAAATATTTGAATTCAACATATTATCTCATTGCAATAGTTGAATCTCTATGCAATTTTATATTTATACATTGAAGGTATTTTCCCGTTAATAACAATATAACGTCAAATGTAATATTTATTTGTAACACAATTTAAATAAAAATTAGTTCATTGTGTTAACTAGAAATCAACAAGTAAAAAAATTTGCTGTAATTTTAACATGAAAATTAGTGTGAAAAATACAGCTTTCAGATTGGCAAGCTTTTTTATGGCAGTGATCTTAAACTTAAGAACTGATTTAATTTAAGCTGTTACCGTTAATTTAACTCTCTTAAAGCAAACATTGTCATACTAATGTAATCTGAAAGATAGTCAAAAGTGTGCCATTAATTTATTATATATTAGAAGTGATTGATTAATATTTATGCTCCCTATCATAATATGAAACTTATTTTATTTTTTCTACTTGTTTGTAAGCTTTAATGAATAAAAGAAATATTTTTCACCATAGTTATCTTTTATTTCTATTCAAAAAATGTACATCCGGCAGCTAGCCTCATGATTTAGCAGTCTTCTTTCATCATATTCACTTCCTATGAGCATATAGGCACCAAGCGGCGCCTAGTTGCTTTACATCTTTTAATGACATGCTAGAATCCTTCGGCTCTACATCCTGTGGTCCTATCGTTACCCGGAGATCAGTCAAAACATATGTGTTCCCACTAGCCAGAAGAGGCAGGTAAGGTTAAGGCTCTCTGGAGGCATCCACAGCATGTGACCTAACCTAACCGATTCCAATATCTCTTCACACCCACATACAGGGCCAAATACTGAATTCCCAGTGAAATCAATCCACCACACCCTCAATATCTGACGCAAGCCTCCATTCTCGAAGCTCAGTATACTTCCGAGTCTTAGTCACATGCCACGGCAGCAGGCAATATTTGAATGGTGCTTAACCCTTTTACGCCTAGCCTTTTTTTTGGGGACTTGCTAAAAGCACTAAGGAGTTTTTGAAGTTTTTTGTGTATAAAAAAAAAATTTGTAAATATCTAGTTTTTAAGGATTTATTTCTGTTTTTTCTCATTTTGCATTTGATATATTATAGTTTAGATAAAACAATTATAAAAACAATAAATGAGTTTACATGATCGACCTAAAAAAATAAGAAACATGAAATTTGCAATAATTTGCACAAAATTTTTAATTTTGTGATAAAAAAGAGGTATTTTTTGTAAAATATTTCACATGCCTTTGATGCAGAATATTTTTTCGAACTATCGTCTATCAGTAAAAACACTAAAAAGCTTAATTATTAGATACGTATTTTTATAGTCTAATAAACTAAAAATAACAAAAAGTCAACACTTGTGTTTTCCGATACATAATGGGTGAAGACCCTTTTCACACTTTGTACAAATTAGATTTGATCTTCTAAATAGGCCCTCCTTCTTTTTTGCTGCATACGACCCATTCTCCGAAATTTCGTTCTGGTAAGTTTTTTAAAACCTCCAGATTCTCCAATCTCATACTAGATGCTCTTTGGACTGGATTTTTTTTAGGTCTCCATTCATCTTCTATTGCCTCAATTATGGATGATGTAAATTCTAATCTTGTCATCTTTTTACCAGGCGTATTTCTTGTGTAAATAATGAATGCGTTTACCATCATTCTTCCAAAAATATGAAAAGCCACCTTTTTCCAATATTTCAATGTACTTCTTTCATCCAGGTATGTATATAACATTTGATCTGAAGTATCAACTCCTCCCATATATTTATTACATCCGGTTTATTTGTCTCCCGATTACGTCTATTTATTGCAGTCATTCTTTTAGTCGATGCGTAGGAAGATGCAAGTATCACCGGTTGTTTTTGTAACTTTTTTCACGGTATCCGCAGATAATTGCACCTTTTTTTGTATAATATTTCGCTTCATCAATTTAAAATTTTGTTTTTAGTAAGTCTGGTGGCATTCCTTTTCCATTGCGTCTAACTGTACCGGTGTAATATGTATCATTTGATATCAAATAATTGAGCAAAGGGATGCTTGTAAATAAATTGTCTGCAACTACATGATAACTTTTATTCAGGTTACTTACGATTTTTAGCAATGTTGTTACAATGAAAAAATGCATTGGCATGTCGATTGGTTTCTGTGACAATTAAATTCCAACAACCGCCCGAAGTAAACTGAAGAATAAATATCATGTATACATAACTGAAAAGAATTTCTCCTTCAACTTGAAAAGCCATAAATTAAAAGAAATTCCAGTAAATACATATGTCCAGTGGCAGGTTACCCATAAGAAGTTCAGACTTGCAGTATCTTTAGAAAAACAAAATAACCCACGAAATTTCCAATCAATTTCGCATAAAACACAGGTGATTTATTTATGATGAAGAAATTATTGATAAAATATTTTTTTATAAATATAAAAGTTTTTTTCATTCAGGAAGTAAATCAAGAATTTCAATGGACGGGCTGCCACTGTATGCAAGAGTTTTTTTTCTATTGACGCTTACGTGTGTTGAGCAAATAATAATAAGATTTTGTATACAAGTGTAATGAATTTTATGATCTTTCTGTTAAAAAAGTGATGAATGGAATTTTAAAAAGGGTAGATATTTGTGCCATTTCCTATTGTTCGCAAGTGCCCTGCATATTTCTTGAATCCATGATAACAAAAAAAAGACATTTTTTCTAAGCAGTATATTCTATTTCTATGCCCGATTCAATATAAAATACATGTATTATATGTATGATGTATTATAAGATTGCACAACATATCTGTTATTCAATAAATACTCGGTGAAATATGAGCGTGTCACTAAAATATGTTCACAACTTTGTTTTATCATTAAAAAAAATGTTTTCGGGTCAATAAATTTGTGGATTCGATTTTGTCAATCCTAAGAACTTACATGATCCACATCATTCATAAATTTTAATAAAACATGTGTTAAAACACTTCGAGTTACGCTTGAGTGGAACATGATTTTCGCAGCGCGATAGCGCTTGCCCGTCGATTTCGCACAAGTACCAAGCAGCGCAACTGCGCTGCTTCGGCGTAAAAGGGTTAATATATCCTTTTAAAAATTACTTAGGTTCTGTATCCTATTTTAAATGTAAATGAACTGTTATTTTTGACTTAAAATATTGATTTTATCTCATATACATACTGATGAATTTAATACAGTTGTAATAAATCACAATGACACTGTGGCAGCTAGCATCTTAACACGTTTAGATACATCATTTTTTAGGTAATAAACATGTGAATAAATTTTTTTAAATTTATACCATCTCTACATAGATGTCGCTGCATATTCACTATAATATAACAAAAACAATATTGGAACACTATGGAAATGATTTTTGAATTTCTACAGACACCATATCCGCTTGGGATCCAAATGGTTTTTTGCTAACCAAACTTACGATGCCTATCAAAATTTTAACACTGGTATATTGAGTGATGCAAGCGCTAAGGTGCCACTTTTGGCGGACGACTTTCATAGCTACACTTTTATTTCAATTCAGTCCCATTAATTTATAAAATAATCTATGCTAAGTCATGTTAATTACCTTTAAAACTGTTAATTGACATTTAAATAAAAGCCTTTATTGTACTTGATGTTTTATTAAGAAACTTGAATTAAAAACAAGATGAACAAGTTTTAATTAAAACTTTTATGACATGGGCAAGTTTTTAGAAGTAATTTCAACTTATTAAACTATTGTCTGAATCTGTTACAGGACGATGAAATTGCATACAGCCACCATTTGTTTTTTAGATATTTTTTTTATATTACTTCATCTTCAACATTAAAATCACAAAAATGACATATAACAGCAGTATTTACATGATCTTGCTTTGACGTAATTAGCATGGACTGTTCTGATTGTCAATCCTGTTAATCCTAAGACTAATCATCAAAATAAATGAGAATTAGGATCAAAAATATTAACTTTTATTACACAATCTGGCAACTATGCAGTTGAACAACTTCATCCAGATAATTTTCAAAATAGGCACATTTGAATTTCATAATGAACTTCATAATGCAAAATATGATAAATATGCTTCACACTATAGTATTTTCAGCCTGATAAATTACTTCAATACTGATGGAATCAATGCAATTCTGCGGTTGATAAAGGACAGGAAATTAACAAAACATCAAAAAACATGGGAATCGAGAAAACTAATAGTTCATGACAATTATTTAATGAATGTTAAAATTACGTTCGTATTTCACATAGATTATCAGTTCCCTGAACCCCTCAAAAATATTTTGTTCCTATTTGTGAATAAATTTCCTGAAGAACTGTATTGTTATTATAAACATCAAGTTAATTTTCGGGAAGGAAAAGAATGTTTTAAAATATATTTATGCAAAATATATTCTATATCAATATAAAATATCAGTCTAATCAGTATTACAATATTGAATGTTGAATTTCCTTCCAATATATACATTTCCATATGAAAATGTGTCTTATTACACATATTTTGCAAGGAACTATTTCCACAGAATTATCTTCTCGGAACCCAAGTCTAGATGGGTATGCTTTAATATGAAACAAAATAATAATGAAACTTGAATCATTTCAGAATACCTTTGAATGAGTCTGGGTTCTTGCCCAATGCTTCCTGTTGAACAAATGTCATTTAATAAGGACCCACAACAACCTCACTCGATCACTACACCAAATCAATATCCAAAAATTCTACCAATTCAATTCACTGTATTCAAAATAAATCTGTCAGTCGAGAGTGGTTATGTACATATTCTCTCCTCTCCTCTCACATAATTGAACACTTATCGGAAAACACCCTACTTAGAGAAAGCGTCCAGACACTGAATATAGCGACCACAGAATCACCACCTACTGCACTCGTCTATTGAGATAATTCACTTTGATATCTTATCGCTAAAATTGGTTTATGTCCATAGGAAGTTTGTCGGCGGTCTATCTAATAAGGCCTCGGTGGTCCACCTCTCATCATACCAGGAGGAGGTCCCCTCATAACAGGGGGACCACCCATTCCGGGCCCTCCTCGGCCCATTCCACCCATGCCGGGGGGCATGCCCATCATTCCTGGAGGAGGACCGCCCATCATCGCTGGACCCATGCCCCGCATTTGCGGGGGGGCCGACAGCTGCCCGCGCCCGCCGGGCGTCATGTGCTGCTGCGAGGGACCACCGACACCTCTCACGGGACCTTGCAGTCCTGCAGGTGCTCCGCCGACGTTAGCAGGCATACCTCTTCCGGCCGCTCTGCCGACTCCTGGACCAGGGGCTGCTCCGGGCATGGGTACCCTGGGTAAACCTTCCTCTGGAGGAGGCAGTCCTTCTACGGCCATCGACACTATGTTCTCGCCGCGAAGCAAAATGAAGCCAAGCATTCGTTTTTCTTCACGTTCGGCACTCTTGTTGTTCTTCGACTTGATCTTTCTGAACTCTTCACAATCCCCCAGTATCAGATTCATATGTTTGTCGAATGCTTTAAAAGTTCCGATAAAAGTTCTGGAATCTTGCAGAACTATTCGCACTCGATAGTTGATATGCTGCAGCATCTTATTATTCTTTCCGATAGTCTGAAACAAAATAAATACAGATAAATTTACAATCGTTCTTGGTACGTTTCCCGGTGTCAGAAGCTGCCGGAGAAAAAAAAATCACCCTCATAACACAAGATAAAGAATCTTTTAAAATAGTGGATAATAATTAGTATCTTTTTAACAATATTTACCATTTTGATGCCTCGATGATCACGGATTACAAAATAATATAATATAAATATAGCCGCCAAACAGTTTCTCGGACACTTTTGACGGCGGCTTCACCAGAGACAAACAACTCAATTGTTTATGTTTAGAGCCAATTCCATAGGCATTATTTTAGAGAGTCTATGGTTTATTTTTATATATAAACACTTATTCAGAAAAAATAAATTTCCTTAAATAAATTACATAATCGATCAACGTCATCATATTTTATAGTAGGTAAATCAGGCTACCCAAATATTGCTTATGGGAAAATTTTAACAGATATATCAATTTATAAACTATTTTGTACACAAACCAAAATCACACATTGCTGTAAAAACCATTTATATTTTTTAAATAATATATTCTTTATAAATGTTGATATAAATAGTGATTAAACAAAATTAAATAGTTCTCACAATCTGTTGAAATGGGTTATTTGCCATTAACATGGGAGCTTACTGTATTACTTTATTAAATGTGGCTCAGTTTCCAATTCTTCTATTTACAAAAAATCTCAAAGCAACATTAGCTTTTTCCAATATACTTACTTAAATTAAAATTATGAATTAGATTTTTAAGAAAACATTCCTCTAACATCTGGTCGAACTTCAATGTATGTACATATACATGTATTTACCATTAAATTTATGAAAGAGTACGTGGCAATATATGTAAACTTAGTTGAAATTTATTATCAGCTCATGGTTATCTAAGATCTTCAGTCGCTTATGGCTAATTCAATCCTCACATCATAATTTGACACCAACCTTTTTTTATGAGAAACAGATGCCTTCTAATCATCCTTTTTGGTAGCGATACAACACTTGCGTCGACCCACCCCTAACTCCTTGTTTATGTGCTGCCTCCATTGTCGCAGCCCTGGATTTAAGCCACTCACAGTTGGTATTAATGTACATAAATATATGTATATTAATTGTTATGTTGGCATACTTTCTCATAATCATATCCTTCTTTATATTATTTGGTTCGTATTTGAATTTGGATCGTTGAGGTCAAAGAAAAAAATATCTATTCACATTAAATGATTTTTATTATAATATAAAACAATGACTTCATAAATAAAGTTTTACATTCAATTCGAATGCTGCTTAAAAAATAATATGTACATAGTAGGTATGTAGATGTTGACACCGAAAAAATCGAACTTAATTAAAGCATAATAGTTTAGCATTCAATAAATGTAAATATAATTAATAATATACATAATTTTATAAGAATGTATGAAAGTTTTACACATATTTTATTTTGTTTATTATGGAGGTAGCAGTGTTATACAAGCGTTTTTATTCGGCCATTCATTTGAACGAATTCTTCCTACAAGTTAAACTATTTTTGAAAATCTTCAATGCAAAAACGTTCGAGTCGTTAAAAAACGCAACAGTAAATTGCAATATTATATTAACGAACGACGAAATTAATTTTACTTTACTATCGTCGAAAAAATAGGTCATTTGTGCATTGAAAATTTGAAGCGTCGATACATTTGCCAAAATACTACGGTATCAAGTTCTTATTGTAATGAAAGCATATCATTTACAATTTTCTGACAATAGGCTCTTTAGAAAGCCGCACATTTTTTTTAAGGAAAGAAATTATTGTACGAATACGGGGCGTCAAACAACACGCACCTGTGTTAAACGACTTGAATTGAAGTAATTTGACTAATTGTGAGAGAATTTTTCGGCGGGAAACAAACTCTCGACGCCGGAAATGAAACAATAGAAAACGTAACAGATGAATTCAAAGTGACGCCTGCAAGATCACTAACAATAATTATATCAACATCATAAAAAATCCATGACTTTTCAAATCACAAACGATGGCTCAGAATCTAATACAAACAATAAAAATATATAAAATGTATCAAATTCTTAATAACTATATTTTAATATAAATGTAAACAAAATCCGGAGAACCGGAATACGAACAGTCTTATTGAGTCAGCTCATTCACATATTAGCTGTGACTTTTTCTCTCGGACACAATCAGTCTTTCACTTATGACGGCGACCGGGCGTCGAACGAAGGACGTAGGAGGACCTCTTCGACTTCGACGTCGACGTCGGCCCCGTCGGCGACGCGACGCTTTCTCATTTTATTGCATCGGGAACTACTCACAATAATTATGGTACTTTGGCCTTTTCGGATAAAAAGCGATATTCTTTAAAAAAAGATACAACAAAAGAGTCGTAACACTACATAACGATAAACTTCAATAAACATTCGCAAACGACTACAAAACACTACTTGCAACGTTATTGTTATCTCATGACGTGGTAGTCTTAACACGATTCAGTCTTACGGTGCTCGCGACGGCGCTCACGACGCCCGCGCAAACTGAATTACCGAGTTCATTCTGATGGGAGCCGTTTCGATGGGCTTCAGATACATCTTCCGCTTTCTCAGGGGCAAACTCAACATGTCTCGGTGGGAAAATCCGACCAGATCGAGAGCGTCTTCGGGTGACGAGGAGCGCTCCGGGGTGGACCCGGGAGGAGTGAGGGCGTTGGCGTCTTCCGCTACGGCCAGGGCTGCCTCCACGCACTTTACGATGTTACTGTCGGTCTCCAGGGCGGATCTGAATTCGGGAACCGGCCGAGGGGTGAAATAGGCGTGGTGTCTCATCACTGACAACTGTTCGTAGGCGTAAGGAGTGCGTTCGATAGGAGGCGTTTCGATGGCGGAGGCGGCCGCTGCGGCCGCCAAGAGCGCGGGATCCAGGCCGGGCGGCGAAGCAGTCGGCGCCAGGTACATCTCGTGGCGAGCGTCCTCGCGCGGCATAGAACGGTCGGTCGGTTCGCCCATATCGTCGGCGTGTCCTTTGATGTGGGCTTCCATTTCCTTCTTGCTCTTGAAAGTGTCATCACAAATGGTACACTTGTAACACTTGGCGCCATAATGTTGCACGCGATGCAATTTTAGCACATGATTGTAGCCGAAATCTCTGAAGCATATGTCGCAATGATAAGGTTTCTCGCCAGTGTGTGTTCGTGAATGGACTTTCAACTGTTTAGAACAAGTGAAACCTTTCCCGCAGTCTGGGGCGGCGCAACGGTAGGGCTTTTCGCCGGTGTGAGTTCGGAGATGGATGACGAGCTGACCGGACTGAATGAAGGTCTTCCCGCAGACCGAACAGGCGTGGGGCCTCTCTCCCGTGTGAATGCGCATGTGGCGGTGAAGCTTTCCGCTGTGCTCGAAAGCCCTGCCGCACACCTCGCAGCGGTAAGGCCGCTCCTTGGTGTGGATCCGTCGGTGCACTTGCAGGTTCTCTTTGACGCTGAACATTTTATGGCAGAATTCACACTCGAAGGGGCGCTCTCCCGTGTGCGTCCGGTAGTGGCGTACGAGTCTCGCCGGCACAGCGAACGTTT
The DNA here is from genome assembly GCA_028555115.1 of Himalopsyche japonica. NCBI lineage: Eukaryota > Metazoa > Arthropoda > Insecta > Trichoptera > Rhyacophilidae > Himalopsyche > Himalopsyche japonica. Next base: position 130,231 of record JAHFWJ010000353.1, on the reverse strand, counting down.
TGCGACAAACGTCGCAGCGGTAAGGATCGGCTCCGACCGGGCTGGTCGCTCCCCCGCCTGCACCGGCGCCCGCGGACGCCGTTCCTCTTCCGTGAGACCTCGCGTGACTCGTGTGAGCGCTCTTCGTGGCAAAACTCATCCCGCACTGTTGGCAGTGAAAACGCGCCGGGACGATGGCAGGCGTCACGGCGGCCGCGACGGCCGTGCCGGCGGCCTCGGGTTTTCCTCCCTCGGCGGCGGCTTCCGCACGCTCCGACGACGGCAGACCTGTGTAATATGAGCCGACCATCTCGTTCATGCGACTCCAAATTTTTTCTGGAAAAAAAAAAAGAACGTCAATACCGATCGCAATTGAAAAAATTGACACTGAAAATTTAAAACAATTAAAAGAGTCGACACGGACCCTCAGCGGGAGGAGCTTCCTCGCGAGGCTGCATGAAAATATTTTTTATCCATTCTTTGTGCTGCTTTTCCCAAAGTTCCTCCGACATTTCGACGAGCAGCAGAGGATGTCCGCGGAAACGAGCGTACGATCCGAGATGCGGCGGGTTTGTGACCGCGCGTCGAAGGCCGGGCCGAGGGCTAAACGAGGAGGCTACAGAGGGCGACGGCCGCACACGTGGGGCGCCCGCTGCAGCGACACGTGCCGCGGCCTCTGCGAGCAGGTCAGTGCTGCGACTGCTGCGCTCGCCCCCCCCCCTCCGCTCCCCTCTGACACGCGAACGACAAGCCTGCGGCCGACGTAGCTACGTAAGGGCATTATCGTAAACATGTCTAAAATTAAGATTACATTGAGAGGACGCTGCTGCAGTCTTTCACCTTTCAGAGGGTCATGCGAAAAGGTCCACTTTTTTCTTGAGGACGATAAACTCGATAAATTTCCGAATTTATATGTCGCTTCGTACCTACTAAAATTAACCCCATAATTAGCGTGAATATCATAGGCATATGCATTCAACTACATGATATCGCATCATTGTTCTTCTCATTTCGATATTATTATATAATCAACCATAATTTGCAATATTTTTCTCTGCTAGTTAATAAATGGAATTAAGTAATCGTATTATATGATTGCTAAAACAATATTTCAGCTGAATAAAAACTTCTTGTCATTTATTCGAAATACCAAAGAAAGTATTATATTGTTCATATGATATTTGTAATAAAATTGATGAACATTATACATAACAAATGTAAACACCTTCAAATTTGAATTCCTTCAACTTTGTACGATTCCATATGTTTTCTCACTAACGACCGTCCTGGCACAGGCAATTGTATTAATTATTATTAGATTATTATTACATTGTGAAAAAATAGCAATGTATTTTAGTTTACAATGACGTGAGCCAAAATAGCTATTAATCTTGTAAAAAAAACTTGTAGAACTAAAATACAATGTTATTTTTTCACCGTGGTATAATGGAGTTCTACCAAGTAAATGCCAATTCAATCAATTAATATTATTAAATTAGTTTTAGCTTCAATTTACCGCTTGCCTTGAAGTAGGTGTTTTCTGTAATTATTAACTTTGTTATATAGACGATGTTTATTTTCTGTCAGTTCTGTTGCGTCCGTGTGATGGAACGCCTGATGATGCCGAAGGGCGAAACCCGAGTCGTCAGTGACAAAACATGTGGGACCGTACAAAGTTGTAACAATTCAAATTTGATATTGAAATTCCATCAAGCACATTCAGTCGATATCATAAATTAGTAAACACCTTCTTTGATAGGTCAACATTTTCTGCCGCAAGTAGAATAAATTTGACCTGTATTGGCTGGCTTCCTTAGTTAATACAAATTTAAACGGGCCAATTTCGCTTTCGGAGGAAAGTGAACGCGTAGATACTCTCGCACATCTATGTTACGTGCTAGAGTGAGTGTACATGTAGTGTAACGATATTGCGGTGATGTCCCCGTTTATACACAGACGCAATTCTATTCTATCGATTTTGCGAGGGTGGGTGTGGGTATAGCGTACAGCCTCCGGAACAAGGGCGCGGCGGATGACGGTAGGCGACAGCGGAGGGCGGAAACCCCGAGGTGAAAGTGATGCCCGCGCAGCCTCCTTGGAGGATTTCAGTGCCTCAATATAAAATTAAGCACTCGCACTATTTTTGGCGCGGAACAATGTTCACTACGGTGTCCGCAAGAATGGGGATGACATCGTTAAATTTCGCATATAAATATAAATACCACACATTTTTTAAAAATCAAATGACAAAAATCAGTGACATAGAAAAAATACTAACCCACTAATACATAGGTTCCCAACTTTTTTCGCGTGACCATCCCTTTTCATAAAATCCATGTGACCCGCGACCACCCATACAATCCAAAAAGCATACAATCCAAAAAGCATACAAAAAAAAAAAAATCTTGACCGTATAAGTTGGCGACCCCCAGGTTGGGAGCCCATGCACTAATAAAACAAGCTGGTTATATCAATCATTTTTAAATTACATAATTTAACACACTGCTGGAACGCCTGACTGTAGTGTGTTAATAATCGATTCTCAAATTCATAAGTTTATTAAAAAAAAAAAACGATTCTGAACTAATAATTGAATTGAAATAAACACTAACTTTCCAAGATATTCCCGTATGAATCCTTACACTACCGAAATAATTTTACAAAATATTCAGTCTTCGAATATCTTTTACGCAGATCCTCAGCGAATTGGTTAAGATAATGTCGGTGGTTAGAGAATTTCAATCGTTCAAACTCTGTACAACAACGCATGTTTTGTAAATCACGAACGGCGTTTATGCTTCCGGCATCTTCAGGCATCTTATTACTGCAGTTATTAAAATTAGCACTCACATCAATCAACCTGGACTTGAGGTCAATATTTGTTCTTTTAATTCGTCTTGTGTATATATATGTATATATATAGTATTCGTGTGGTAGAATGAATGCCTGAAGATGTCATAAGATGTGAAACCGGAGCGTATCGAAACATATGTACGTGTGTGGAGTTGTGAATTATTATATCATATTTTCGAGAGAAAACGAAACTAAATTTTGAAGGTAACGTTAATACTATCAAAACTGAATTAATACATAGTAAGACCTTATATCTATCTAATTTAATAGTCTTTATATATAGAATAAATGTTCAAAGAATAACTCATGACGTCATTATTAATTCTCACGTCATTATGTAAATTATTATCGAATTGTTTTCTAACCGTCTTAATAAGATAACTCATACGTCCGATATACTCGAGTATCTGATTGACCCCGGAAAGTAAAACTTGGAATATTTCCTAGAAATTTTAAAACCAAATTTTAATTAAGAACTAACTCAAACGTATTTTACGATAAAAAAGGAATGACCGTCAATATTTGATTAGAATTTCAAAGCTACTCTGAAATTGTTGAGAAAATTCAAAATAAGAACTTATCGGATTCTTTTGCCGAGTTTGCAACAAGTGAATATTAATATAATGTCGGAAAATTCAAAATAAGAACATACTGAATTATTTTTTCACGTTTTCAATAAGTGAACATCAACATAAAGTTGGGCAATGATGACATAATATTGAGAAAAATATCAAATTCTTGAATTGCAAACAATTATAAGTGATATCTTCACATTATCACAATTATTATTCACAAATATCTCTATATAATCCTGACCTAATACAAACGAAATTAAAACAAAAACTAGCAATACGCATTAGAAACAAGCACATTTGAATCGAGCCTCAACCTATATCAAGGTCAAAATAACAAATAATAAGCACTGTTATTTTCGAGTGCAATCTTCAATGCTTTAATTTAAAAGACTTTGATATAATGAATAAATTATATCGCGTCTCCGAAAGAAAACTGACACAATGAAAGAATTGCAATTTTTGTTATAAATAAAAATAGTTGGGTTTATAATCTATCTTTGAGAAATGTCATCTCTAATGTTTGATATATCATATACCGCTGTAAAGTCGAAATGAAAATATTACTTTCTAGCTATCGCTATAATGATAATTATCTTATTTTGAACTATGCCATTTTTTCGGAAGATTTTTTGGTGAAAAATTACCGAAGCAAAAACTCTTGCTATATTAATGTTATAATTTTTTTTTCAATATTGATCTAATATGTCAAACCTGTCATTTTTTAGTTGTGACATTTTTTTGGCGAGAGTGCGTTGTTTTCTTAGAAGTAAAATTTTATGTATATTATTTATAATAGTACAGTTCTCACAATACGATTCGGAAACCAATAGTAAATTCATAACAACCTTGCCTATGTCAATATTACAGGATTCATTTGTCTTGGCCTTTTGCCTCTGCGGTCAAGTGGTAAAAATTTTACCGTAGCCATCAGGTGGGATCTTCGACATGGGACTATGGTGATATGATGTCATTTCTCTTCGAATTTATCTCGAGCACTTAACAAAAATGAACAGCTAGCACCTATTTAGTTGTAATTGCAGATATATTGTTTAAATAAAATTTTATTATTATTCAACGAGGGATCCGCATATTTCGACATTTTTATGACACGAATGGATCGATCTGATACAGGAAACAGTTTAAATTGTTTATACATAAATATACATCATTTATGAAAAATACTTAAATAGTTAAATGAGTTAAGATGCCGAAAGAAGAAACCTGGATTATGTGATAAGATATTTAGATATTGAAATATCACCAAGTATAATATTCAATGGTCGATTTCTTAAAATATATTTAAATATTAAAATAAATTTCTTTCTAATGCCACGCCTTAACTTACACCGATTATTTAAAAAAAAAAACACTGTCCAGTAAGGACCATTTGTAATCAATAAAAATAATTATTATATAATATTCAGTTATATATTGCTACATTAGATTAATTCGTATTTTTTAATTATTTTTAAAGGCACGGTTTGGTCAATTGAAGGCGAAGATAAAAAAAAATAGAGAACAGAACTATAATAAGTTGTTTTCGAGAAACTATAATTATGCCGATCTCTTTGGTTCCAGCCTTTCCTTGTAGCTAGTGGCGCGGAGCTATTAGTGAAATCACTGCTATTATTGAAATGTGTGCCACCAAGGCCGGGTTTCGCACATCCATAGGCGTACCGTGGTAACGTTGGGATCAGAGAAAAATTCTGAAAAGGTACGTCGTGAATAGATGTCGAATAAAGTTGTTGCACATTATAATTATCATTTACAGAATACATGAGTGAATCTCAAGAATTATAATTAATCGCTACGCTATTTTAAAGGAAGTAATTTTTAATTTGAGTTGCTTGAAAGCTTAATCTGTTATGTTCACTTTGAGATGTTAGTATTATGGTAAACGATTTGTATTTTTGGATTTGGATTTATTTTACAAAATAGTGAAAAAGTATGCAAGTTCATAGTAGCCAGATAAAGATAAAGAACTTAAAATTGCACATATCGTTATTTGATTGTAACCATTTAAGTTTTCTGGTTCTGTGTCATTATTATATATCATGTGTCCTATGTCCTAAATATCCTATAGTAAATATACGCGTATTTTTTTAGCTATCACAAAAAAATCGCAATATTTTTACCCCACTTAATAAATAAACGATAACAATGTTTTTAGTTAATCTTATGAAGACAATATTGATTTTTTACAAGTTGTTAAGAATTGAGAAATTGTTGTAACAGAATATAAAAACAGACAAATAAAATATTACAAAACTTCGAATCTTCAATTTTGAATTATTTTAAATATTTATCTAATTCGAATTGTTGAAGTTTTATATTGAAATTCCTTGTTATATTGAAAGTGCCTTCGGTCAAAATCATAAATCAAATATTTATACAATATAATTTATCTTATATGTTATTTTTTATGAGAGGAAATATTACGGTATATATTACAAAAATAATTGCGATTAAGAGAGTGTATTCAATTGATACGCCACTGTTGTCAGTATAATATAGAGGTTATTTTTTGTTTATTTGTGTATTGGTTATTCTGCGAGAAGAGTTGAGCTGTCAAGTCGCGGTATCGCTATGGAAAAATTCGTCACTAAATTAACAACCGCGAAATATGCCGATGGCCGACGAATTTTTATGAAATTGTTTTGAAATAATGTCTTCTAATTTTGTCATTATTTTTTATGAGGAGGAAAATTTGCAACAGGGCATTTATAAATAGACACAAGCGTAATAAGACAAAAATGTTTTTTCAACGATGTGCAGATGTTCGAGAAAAATATAAATTAAATATTGTCGTTGGACATTTCGCATTACACGACAAACAAGAATGAATAATGAATGACAGGGTTAATTGCTCACATTAGCACGTTTAATTACTTACAGATTTAAAAGTAATTATATTTTAATTGAAGAAGATGCTATCTCAATTATCATTGAAAATTTCGATTACTATAAATTCATACAGATTTTTCGGCACAATTATCCGGTTAATATCTTGAAAAATTAAAATAAAATAAATGGCGTATTTTTATGATAATAAGGAAAACCAATTAAATATGTAATTGCATGAATATTTATATTTTCAATCATAGAAACAGTTTTTAATTATTAAATATTGCATCATATAGGTATTAAAACTAAATGATTTCAAGAAGGCTGTATTTGGAATCCGTCATTTTTCATAATGATTTGATTATTTAAAAATAGAATTCGATGAAAGATACTTTGATAACTTTTACCGCGGTATGTATGATGTGATATCATTGAATTGAGTGGTGTGCATGCCTGTATGCATTGTACTACGCACACAATAACACAGTATCGGAATGCGCAAGCGCGAAGTCCATGAACGCGAGAGCGCGAGCGAGCGTTGGTGACGTCAAGAGGCGCCGACGGAGGTTTAGCTGAGAAATTTGCCAGGCCGGCCGACGTGAGGGGCCGCCACGTGTATATGCCGTTGAAACGCGGGCAGCGGACAGCGACCTTTCCAATAGATGTTGTAGTGTGCTGCCGGTCGCGAATTTTGGGAACAGAGCCGCGTGCAGCAAAATATATCGCCAAAATGGTTTCGGTGCATTCGCGAAAATTCTCAGAAGCACCGCTCGTGGATTAAATTTACAACAATATCGTCATCTCGAATATATTATAAATAAATAATACACGATAATAATTTAAAAAAAAATTAAGTACAAAATGGCAACATACAGGAACGAAAATTATTTTTTAAGGGTCTTTTAGATATTGTTTACATCGTAATTGCAAGATGCAACAACAAAAGAAGACGCACTAACCTGATTTTATCTAAGGTAGTTTTTTTTTTTTTTTTTAATATGGCATATTATTTATTTGGTTGACATAATATAAATGTTTCGATGTTGTGCATCGGATGTTTAATCACTACTCATCATTCGTAAATCATCGAATAAATATAGCGTTTTTAATAAACAAACTATAGTAAATATAAAAATAGGCATTTTGTTGCGAGATCAGCATTCGTTAGACAATTAATTTTGCCCACTATAAAAATATAGGCAATCGGAATTTCTTTTATTTGTAAAATTAAGGTCATATATATGGTAACCTAAAACTTGCGAATATATACTTTTAACACACGAATCGAGTAGGTTTTCTAAAAATAAATACTGAGCTATTTTGGCACATAGTTTAATTATTGGAGCCATGTATAAACAACAAATAAAAGCTACACAGCAAATAAAAATCTCTATTTACATATATATTTTTTTAGCTATTCAAAAAGCGACAGTTCCTCAACAGACAACAATACAAAATTACACGAATCAATTAATTTCTATAAGCTGTGGGAAAAAAGAAACATTCATGAAGAAAAGAAAATTATTACACTTGTAACTACGAAAATATTACTTACAACGCGCACTTCGCGGCACATTTACCCTTTGTCCGCTTCTGTATTTTAATGAAAAATAATGTTAAATCAACGATTTATGTATTCGTATAATGACACCTGAATTATTTTTTTCTATATGCATACAAATATTTTTTTATATTTATAACTGATTTTAATTAGCAAATAGTTATTTGCGAAAAAATCCATACGAAATACGATTTCATAAATATTCATATATTTGATTACTTTACCCAAAAAAACACAATTTTAGTTATATACACTCACAAAAGCCTTGATATTTAATTAAGACTTTCCAATGTTAAATTTCTTTGAAGAAAATAAGCGAACGAACGAACGTTACTTCAGATATATAATGGTCAGAATCCAATAGGATTCTTTTAATTCAGAGATATATGTGAATGTAAATCAATTCGAAGGAATAAAAGATTGTAACCCGTTAAAAACATTCGCCATTCGGTGGTACACAATAATTCGCAATATTGAATTTAGTTCATAAAAATTGCAAATTTCAATCATACACCACGGAAGTGAGATATCCAAATAATAATTATATATGAATATTTTACCCGATTGTCCAATTAGAATGGTTATGTTATCAGTTTGAACGATTCCATGAGCAGATTTATTATTCGCAATAATTTTTGGGCACACTGTACTAATAGAATAATACTTATAAAAAGCTTCGTCACTCGATAATTATGATTCAATCTAGAAGAAACGTTTATTTTTCTAAGAAGAAAATATTTAGGACACACAAATATAGAGAAAAAATGAAGGGAATATTTACCGAAATGATTTTCCTTCCTAAATACAATGTCCAATCAATAGTATGTTGGCATAGGTTGAAAATATTTCGCCAGTTTCAAAGTTTTTCACTGTCGACACATCCGAACGACAAAAGTTTTGATACACTTTGTTAAAATCACTTATAATCTTTATATTTTTTCACTAAATATGTTGTAAAACTATTGTTTTTCATTTAAAATCTTCAGAAACATATTAATCCAACTGCCTAGGGTACCGCATTTCAGCGTAGTGTTTACCTATATGAGGTTCGGGACAATCCCGAATTCGCTCGGAAACGACCGAACGCGTGTCCGTTGTGTCTCTACGGACGGAGGTTCTATACAATGGCTGCCTCAAAGCACGTGGAGGTACTGGACGTAGTCCCAACGCGATTTTCATATACGATGAATATTGTACATGTGTGGAGGGCGCGTTGAATAAAGAAGTTAGGTAAAAGTTTGCGTTACGTATACAATAAACATTTTTTTATATTTAAATATTACGGATCAGAATTTATGATGTCAAATTTTCGATATATATTCATATATATGAAAGAAAGATAATTTAAATATTTGTTTGAAAGCGTAAATAGGCCATAACATCACTTTCAATATGAAAAACAAATTATGTTTAATTATATTTTGATGTCGTTACATGATCCTATGTCTTTTAATATAATAATATCCAATGTATATTTTCAATCAGACACGATTGGAATTTATTCAAATTCTACACAAGATTGTTTCCGCGCCAGGAGAAATGGATGAAAATGGATGCGACACGCACGTGAAAGAAAATTGATAGAATTCATTAAGTAATGACGCGAGACCTGAATTTATTATACCTATGTATTTTCACGGAAGAAATGCATTCGAATTTCTTTGAAGAAGGTTACAATTGTAATGAGTGTCAGCAAGTCTAGAAACATCATTGCAAAAATTATTTTGACCTCGTCCCACCATACAGTGGAGCTAATGTCACGCCTTCGACAAGTGTGACGTAATTTCCACGTCACCCTATTACACATTATCATATAAATATAAAACAGTAGGAAACTCTTTTGATTTCAAGGGAATATGAACTTCAATCTAGTCATTGAACTCAAAGATAATATATATTTATTTGTTATATATCAATATGTTATTATTGAATTAGTTTTCACGATTATCAATTTTACAAGTTAAATTTTATAGTTATTATAAATTACATGAGATTGGGCAAACAGCAAGTGAAATTTAAAAAAAAACATTAGAAAACTGTTTTGATTACATACTGTGATAAATTGAGTTAAAGAGTGGACGTCAAACAATAAAAAAGTAATAGTATATTTCAATATAAATATGTACTTACCATATCTTCTCTCAATATATAAAGCATATATATTTCTAACTAAGTATTTCAGGAGTGGTTGTTTGTTATTAAGTGGTTTAACATCTTATTTTCTAAAGAGTATCGATTGAACGCCGAGTCTTGGAAGGGATCTACGATTAGCTAATCTCAATTTCACGTTTCATTCATGAGGATAGACTAGGCATTGGAAATTGTCCGTTGTAAATTATTATTTTATTCATAACGAACTTTTCATACTGTAGAAACTGATTAATATTTTAATATTGAAGCAAGAAAATCTATGTATGCTTTATTGATTGAATTGGCATTCACTTGGTAGAACTCCATTATAACACGGTGAAAAAATAGCAATGTATTTTAGTTCTACAAAATCTCTATTTGTATAATTATGTAATATTTTGTAGAACTAAAATACATTGCTATTTTTTCACCGTGTTATGTATGCTTTGTTAATGTAAAAACTTAAGAGATATAATATATATGAAAAATAATGGAGAAAATATTGCATCATTCTGTTTGACATAACTTTTTATTCTTGCTAACATTACCAATTTTGAGAAAGCTTAACACAATATTTGAGTCAGCCAAATTAAAACAAATCTTCTTATTTCGAGCAAGTGTTTCGTTTGTCAGCACCATTTCCAATGATCTTCTTTGTAACACTTTTATCAAAAGTGTATTTTCTGTTTTGACACATTAAATTCCATAGAATACCAATGTTTTTTTATATTGACCTATTATTTTTGTTCAATCGATTCAGATGTTCAGAAGAGTTGATGGAGTATCGGCGAGTTTGGTAGAGTAAAAAATAAACGGGGCTAAAAACCGTTTGATATCTTGCAGAACTTTTAATAAATTGCATTTTGAAGTAGAATCAGAATTATTATTTAAAAAAAATGTGGATTTAACCCTCCGACTGCAGACATCTCAACTGTTGAAACGACACCTGACACTATAAATACAAATAAGACGAAAGACACTCATAATGTAAGATAGTTAACAGTGTCTAAACTTTTAGATGAAAATTAATTTTTGTATTGAAATGTAGTCAGGTCAGTAGTAAATATATTCAGGTATATACCACAACACACCAGTTTTATAGAACTGATGCAATGTGTGGAAAACCTTTGCACATTAAATACAGTTTAGTCTGTCTAAAAATGATGATTGATTTAAATTCTAAAATGGTCGAAACCAGTAAATTTTTTTATAAAACATTTTTCTACATAATACAAAAGTTTTTCATTACAAGTAATGCATATATTGGATATCATAGCCTCAGATTAAATAGAAAAAAAAATAATTTCGATCTCACCACGAATTGAGCTCGTTTTTCTGAATTTTAAGTAGAACTTACACATTTTAAGATAATTAAGCACCTTTGAGAGAATCGGGGTTTCTATGTGTAATTGAAAATTACATTACTATAATTTAGTCTTCTGAAACAGCTATTTGCAGTGTGTTGATAGTTGATGCTTAAAAATGTATGATAGTTAAAATTATCAAGACATTACTGCAAAAGATGACTTTTATATTGAAATATAGCCTGATATGTAATGATAATTTTCACTAGTTTAATGAAACTAGCACTACTGACTTAACTTTTGAAATAGTCGGTGTTGGTATATCATTAATGTTGCTCAACAAGAATGGGTTAACACGAAGCGTCACACATGATTTAGTGTAGATTAAATGATTGAAATTTGATAGGGAAATTCCACCAAGCACGCTCAGTCAATATCAGAAAAAAAAAGTTAGGCCTCATTTTCATCCAATTTTACTTTCATTATGTGAATTGGAAATTTTAAAAATTGAATAATGAATTTTCTTCTTATATGTGGAAATTTGAAAAAGTTAGAAAATATTGAACTGTTTACACGCAAACGTACAATCAATGTTGGTATTTTCAAAATAAATTGCCGAAAGATGAAAAAGAGAGTGGTCGTTGACCTGGGTAAGCTACACGTGGAAATGAAAGACTACGTGCAGGGCCTCCCATGGCAGGGGCACGCGCGCTGGTGCACTGCCGCCGTATAACCTTCCCCAACACAGATAAAAGTCGCCGCAGACGACGGCCTGAGACAAGTTCATCCAAAGTCAAACGTTTCTATCTTTGTCACACGCCTATCGTCCGGCGTGACAGACAGAGAAATCATGATATCCATACGTGGCTGCTCAATATTTTTTTTATAGGGACCCATAAGAAACTCTCTTTAATATAAAAATTGTAAACAAACAAAATATAAAAATATAATTAAAGCTTGATAAAATCTCTTATGACACATTCAAAAAGATATATTTTTTCAATATTTAAAACAATTTTCAAATGTCATAATACTTTTGTTATTATCTGAACGACTTTTGATGACAATTGTTGTTTTTGATGGAAATTTTCTTTTGCCAAATCCTTTCTTGATTCAGACGTCCTTTCTGTTAGGGACGTCATACAAGTTTTTTTCTGTATTTTTTTCTGGCAGCAAAAGTTATTATTTCATTAATTTTTTAACAAGTCAGTGAAGATAAAAGTATTTTTAACAAATTGAAGGTTGGACATATGCTTCCGTTTTGGTCCTTAAGTGACCTATATATTTCAACAATTAGGTAGAAATGTCAGCAAGATATGCCACCTCGCATTGACTTACCACGAAGCGCTTACTCATGGAAGTGTACGATATTACGATAGGTGTTTAGATTAGAAGATTATCTGGCGCTTTGGTGACACTTGGAAATAACAAAGAAAAACATTATTGCAACCTCAAATAATAGAGCCAATAGAATAAATGAGTTTTATGTTTAAGGAGAAATTCCATAGTAATATTTTAAGTTGGATAATATTTGAAAAAAATCCAAGATTAAAAAATTCATGAACTATGTTCCTTTAAAGAATGAAATAAGCATACTAAGAAGCTGGATAATGGAAATGGAATCTTATTAGTTTTAACTATCATATTAAGATTCCATCTAAGCGTCAAATGAAAGAAAATTTTGTAAATAACTCATAGTCGTAGAAGCGGTTACATTATAACAGAAAAAAACGGTAATTGAAATACATATGTATAAGAAAATTAATTTCTCTGATGATTGGTGGCTCTCTATAAGAACTTTATGGATGGTGCATTCGTATAACTATTCTAACAGGACAAATAACCACGAAAATACGAAGTTTTACAAGAACGTTTCATGTCCAATGCTACACAATTCCAGGTTTCATATCAATTGTTTGAAAATCCGGTAGGTGCAGAGCTCATTAAAAAGTTTTTTTCAGATTGTCTTTTATTGTAGGCTGAAAAAAGTGAACTTCCAAAAAATGGATCTGATCATTCAATTAGGCCAGTCGAAAGACTTAATTGTAAATGCGGCGATATAATGATAAACAAGATGCTGATTGAATCGTTCGGGATTGTCCAGACATAGACAACTAACGGGAAAAAATGTTCGAGACGATATGGCTATCAGTCGGATTCGTAGAACTTGTCGGTCATGTCCTCTTAGATATATCTTTACGAAATAACAAGGCACTTAAAGAGTTCGCGCCTTCATATGGAAAGCAAATCTATCTCCTTTCCGTAAAGTTCTATTTGCCAACCATAATCTTATACAATAAATATTCATTACTTAATTTATTATTTATTTATAATTTCTTAACACATGAGTGCGCGCTACTAAGTTTTGAAGAATTTCTTCTTGGATATTTCTGAAAAAAAAATGAAACACAACACACAAAGTTGCTAAGAATCAAACAAGTAAATAGAATTGTATTAGAAATCGCGATGCATTTAAACATATATAGCTCGCTATCTCTATTTATAACACGGTGAAAAAATAGCAATGTATTTTAGTTCTACAAAATTATTTTTAACAAATATAGTTGATAGCTATTTCGGCTCACGCCATCGTCAGAACTATCCAAGAACTATCTATAAAATACATTGCTATTTTTTCACCTTGTTATAATGGAGTTCTACCGAGTGAATCAATTCAATCAATAAATCTCTATTTATATTTTTAGAAGAAAATGCCAATGTTTAATACCCGTTGTATCATATTGCCTTTTATGATTTTTTTTTAAACATAATAAACTGTTTTCTAATAGGTGAAAATTTATGGCCATTTTTTTTATCTGCAAAACGTGATACACTTTATACATCAGTCAGTCAGTGTAATATTGTAAACATGTATGCCAAGACGTAAAATTGATCTTTATTTGAATTTTACTGGGTGATGTAAAGATGTTATTTTTTCTTAGTAACATTGAAATACTGACATTAAAGATGTAAATCATTGTAATGTTGGCATTTATAAAAAAAAATACTCGTATAAAACGTATCCGTTGATTATATGATGTCCAATTACCACAGAGAATATGAACACGAAAAATAAAAAAATACTTCAATCAAATTATTTTTATATTTTTCACATTTGACAAATACCGCTAAATAAGTTATATTTGAAATAAGAACTTATATTTTAATTCGTTGTCAATTTAAGTCTTATCAATATATTACAATATATTTTAAGCTGTGTATTGTTAGAAATTGAAAGATTTTGTGAACAGCTTTATATGTAATAATTCAATTGACAATTTCTATGATTGATTTTATTCATAGAGAATATAATCATAAAAGATAAAGATTTTGGATTAATGTTACTTTTTCTCATTCAAGAATTCATGGCTAAGCAGGAAATTGAAATTTTGTGAAATGAAAACCCCTGCGTGTAAGGCATGGCAAAGTCAAATTCTTCCATAGGGTGACGAGCAGCCGAAAATGAGCTATCTCACCAAAAAACTGAGCGTATAAATGAGATAGCTATATTTCGTTAGTTGCTATACATATATCGCTTGGCAAACATGTTTTTGGATACAGTATTTTGTTTTTTCTTATTTTTATAAAAACCATCAAGTGTTACGAAAAAAACAATGACTATTTTTTTCCAGTAATATTCACCTGCAAAAACAACTCGCTAAATTTATCCAAAACCGATTGGAAAAAAACTTAACTCGAAAAAACAAACCGTCATCCATTAATCACCAAATGGCAATAGCTTTCGTAATGGGCAACACATGTTTGCATAATACATAATAATTATTTTGCAAAAAGGGGCAAAGATCATCTTAAAACCCTGTCAAACTAGAAGACAAATTATAATCACTGTTTCTGATTTTGCGTGTGGTATTTTTTTCAATAAACATCAAAATTCAAAACATATTTTATGCCTTGTGTATTTTGGGATATTTAACAATACAATTATAGAATATTTGACAGCTTGTTAATCTTTACGCATAATCCTTGTTCTCGCGTGTATGTTTGTAAAAATGCTTGAATATTTTTTTTATAATTTTACTTATCAGATTCTTATGAAAATATTGCCGGATATAACAATTCATAATATGCTTTCAAAATGAACAGTCGCCAATAACTCGAAGATATAATACCATAGAAAGAAAATAATTACGTACCTATCATTTGAATCATTAAATACAAAATTTTCTTTCGTTTTTAGTGTAATATAAATTTTTAACATGAATGAAGACATATTATTAGTTTTAAGTTAATAAACAAATGTATTTATACACTTGATATGTAAAACACAGGGTTGCTGCTAGATTTTTGCAGCCCCAAAATTTTACTAAGATAGTATCAGTGATTGTGTATAACATACTACTATCTAGCCTCGTATAACACGGTAATTATACAACACGGTTTATAACATTTAAAAAGTCTTCTGGTGATAAAAAAACATACAACCTATTGTGAAACGTTGAAAAAATAGTGTATATTTTGATGTATCGATGTTTTTCTGTATTTTTTTCATGATAAAAATGTGATCCATTGAAATCTGGTGTGCACAATATATTGCTTAAGGTAAACTAAACGTCTAATATATTTTATCATTTTAAGATGGTATCTGCTTTGATCGCTATGCGGCCATAATTATATTGTTGCCAAAATATTGCACCATTTAACGATGTCACCGTGGTTCGCTCAAATAAATAATGATTGCCTATGGTTACGTACTATATATATTGCATAATTATAATTTAAGCACTGAACAACATGATTGTTACATTTGAAATAAGAATTGTCATACAAAATTAGTTTTTACGGATATTATTTTAAATTGTTCTATTTTCAAAAATATCGTTGCAATAAAATCGTTCTTTCATAGTTATATGGATTAAAATTTTTACTTGGAAATTATTTACCTACCTAAATTATTCAATTTATACTGAAGCGTTATAGATGTATGAACAAAAGGTGCAGAAGTGTCCTGGATTAAACTAGCAAAAACAAATGCCGAAATAAAGCCTATTCTATGCTTAAAAATATATACATGCCGGGGAATAGGTACTGTTACATTAGTCATGCAGACAAGGATATAATGTTTAGTACTAAGTGTGTATTTTTTCCATTTATAATGAAACGAGCTGAATTTGAATGACGTCAAAGTGGGTAATAAATGCACATACAATATGTTCCGATGATCATAAATGCAACGCGGTCTTGGGTTGTATAAAAAATATTTTTTTCAAACTCTGGAAGAATTTACAACAGCAAAACAATTTAGATCTCAATTATTCTTTATTTATAATTTTTTTTTTTTAATTTTACAATAATTATAGAGACATATAAACAGATATAATTAGTGTAGGTATATACAATTTAAGGAGTTGAAATGCAGATATTTATAATAGAGGTCCACGAAATAATGATGCCGTTACGAATTTCCACATCCCTCAAGAAAATCCTGCATATTATTACGCATAATAAAGTATGTTATCAAAATTTGGTATTTATGCACAGAGAACAGATATAATATATTATTCAACGTAGTATTTGGTCGGCATACTCTATGTACTTCCATCCAATATTAGATTGCCACCCATTTAGATGCGCGCACAAATAAGTCGAATGAACTTTATTTGGGTCGTAGGGCAAAACCCTCTTACACGTGTTTATGGTACAGGTTACCATCATAGCCCTGGCCCTTGTGACGTCACACACGGGTTCGTTGAGGCTCAGATGACGTGCCGATGGAGGTACGGGGCGGAGAGATATCGACGGCATTGGCGTGCACACGCCAGTGAGAAAACAGGAAAATCGATACCCGTAGTAAATCATCGATGGCATCAGTTATTAAAATTTTCTTACATCGTTTTATAGTCAGAGAGAGCTGACTTCTGGTCAAGGATTATCTACAGTCAGTGTGGTAAAACCTAGATGAAACAGGCGTATTACACAACGTATACAACAACCAGTTGATGTTAGTTATACATAATACAAAAATATATACATATTATATCTCGAGGAGGCATTTGCGTGAGGCGACAGATTTGATGACAGACAAAAGTTGGTGGAAAGAAAATGTATTACAAAAAAAGACACGAAAATGTCGCAATTGACAAATTACTGCAGGCAATAAACTCGCATCATAATCATTCATCAAGAGGCTCGTAACTCTTGCCTAGCTTGCTAGTTTAATGTTTTTATTTAAAACTATCTTTTTTTGTAAAATAATGCACATTTTATACCCTTATATGAATGAGATTAGTTTTCATTCTTTTTAAAGATGTCAAAAAAACGTAACTTAAAATAATAACATTTTAAGGGCAGCGAAACAGCTAGATCAAGGCCCCTGAGCAAGAGAAGAGCTAACAGAAGTCCCGGTATTCCGGGACTGTTCCGTATTCACACCTCCAGTTCCGGGATAGCCACAAATGCTTGCGGATCATGAAAGTCATCACGCCTCTCATTGTTTATTAATACCGAGTCTCGCAGTGACATGGTTTCAAAAATAAAACAACTGTGTGTTAAGATTAGAGTAGCTATCAATTATTAGAAAAATAAATAGCATTGATTTCACAAAATATCAAAAAAAAAAATAAGAAACCAAATAAACTGAAGATAAAAAGGATTGTTCTGACTTTTTTGCTATTTAATCGTGAATATGGATTTAAATTGAATTTTAAAAATGTTTAAAATGATATTGAAAAATATGAACATAATATAATGATATGAAACATAATGATATGATGATATATAAAAACAATAAAATCAAATGTATTGATTGAATTGGCATTCACTTGGTAGAACTCCATTATAACACGCTGGAAAAATAGCAACGTATTTTTATACAAAATTATTGTTTTTTAAGATATAGTTGATAGCTATTTCGGCTCACGCCATCGTCAGAACTATGCTTAAACTAACATTTATATATTATATGTATATATATATATATATATAGCTGTATAGCTGTATAGAAAAGGTACACAATACATCTTCTCTCCTATTAAATAAATTGCTTTTTTTTCTCACTGTGTAATAAAATCAAAGAAAAAATTAACAAGACTATCTATATGATAGATGATTACTTAATAAAATCAAAAATAGATCTCTAAATAATCAATTTATTATTATCATTAAAATTAGGCCATCATTATCAGCCATCCTGTGGTCTATAAACTATTTATGTATTTATTGATTGAATTGGCATTCACTTGGTAGAACTCCATTATAACACGGTGAAAAAATAGCAATGTATTTTAGTTCTACAAAATTATTTTTAACAAATATAGTTGATAGCTATTTCGGCTCACGCCATCGTCAGAACTATGCTTAAACTAACATTCGCTTATCTATATATAGCTGTGCAGAAAAGGCACACAACACATCCTCTCTCCTGTTCCAACGGCCTAGCTTGTTACTTTAACACAATGACACTAAATTTTCAAAATTCTAAATGAAACAATAGGTGTCTATGACAATAAGATTATATGTGGGACGGAAGTGATCCTTCTGGAAGCAAATCAGACCACCCCTTTGTGCAACGGCTGGACAAGTGGCGATACTATTATGTTAGTTTGTTCGTTAAGAATCCTTTGTGATAATTGGTGTCTACTCGATATATATCTACTCGAGCTAAGGAACATGTAAGATCATTTAACAATAAAAAAACAGATTCACAATTCGCTAATCTCGTTATTAATGAATCACATAATATAAATTCAAACTCAGCCCCTAAATGTTTGCATCTTTGTAGTAAGGGTCGGAGAATGACGGCTTTGGAACAGCTAGAAATCAATACATTGCTATTTTTTCACCGTGTTATTTATGTATTTTCTTATTTATATAACCTACGCGCTTAAAATTCTGTCCACCACTGATAACGCACAAATTTCGTTTCCCAGGCGAAAGCGTAGAACCAGGCGGCAGGAAAATTCTTTAGCTTCAGAGACTGATAACCTCTGGTACTCCGGAATAGGGTGGCGGTGGATATACCGCCAGCCCTTCCTCATATTTTAATCCTGGCGTGTCCTAGATTCGATCCATAACATTGAAAGTAAAGCTTTCACTTTTTTCTTTCTACAGAACGGCTTTCGAAAAATGAATATATTTATACAAATCGTCGCCGAGCGCTATCTCGTGTTTATTTTATCATACGTATAGATAATGTGGAATGAAATTTCACTAATGCATTTTGATAAGATTGACTAATTATTTCATTCAAAATTACGCAAACTTCGGTTGGCATTTGTGTATGCAACATATTATACATTTACGTTATCGAAATAATGTCAGCACGAAAATGTCACATGTTTTACTATCGCAGCATAGATTGTGCGAAAGAATACATTGTTTGGTGAAAACAACAAAGTTTTCAGGCATTTATGTACATTAAAGGTTGTATTTCTTTTTTGAATATCGTTGCTTGTTAAATAAATATAATGTCAGTAATATGGAAAAAATTTGGATAAAACATATATAGACACACGGTTCTAAAACTAAAGAATTTGAAGGTAACGTTATTACGTTACCTTCAAATTCTATGAATATGAACTATAATTTCAGGAAATTTCGTGAAAAATGAGCGACTCCTTTCTCGATTAGACGATTTTGAAAAACATCTCAATGAACAATAAGAAATAAATCGTCTTCGTTTGAGTTCCAATATAGTAAAATTTGGCTATTTGCTGGATCGGTTGGTTGATCTTTTTTTATATGTGCAAAAATAGAAAAGGCAGGAAATAAAACCTCACTTTTTTTAGTCAGAGTCTTGTTATTGGTCAATGTTGAAGTCTGGAAGTGATTTTTTTAACGACCCCACAGTCCTGTTATATTTCCATTATTAACTTGTTTCCTACTGAACAAAAGATGTTTCAAAAATTAATTCAGTAGTATTGGTGTTAACAATAAATATCGAAATTACCACAATACATTCGGCTATATATCAATACATAAATAAGCTCTTACGCGAAAGTTTGCAGTGTCAACTTATTAAAAATTTTAAGTGTCAATTGTCAACACACTGCAATCGATTGTCTTAACAGTTGAGACGTTAGCAGTCAGGTGGCTTAATTAAATTATTTGAAAATTGCTAGAACTAATTGATGCATATTGAATATATCAATAATGTATTATTAAAAAAAATATATCGTAAGCCTAATCTATGGTGTATAATCGGTGGTCTAATCGTGATACGTATTAAAATTATCGCAATTATTGTTTATATTATTGTAGTGGCTCTATTTTCCTTTTTTAATATGAAACAATGAAATGGAAAATTGATTAACGTGGCATTTAGTTGATAGAACTTCATTATAATACGGTGAAAAAACAGCAACGTATTTTAGTTTACAAAATTCATAAGGTATATAGTTGATAGCTATTTCGGCTTACTACATCATCAGAACTATCTTTAAACGTAGATTTACTTATTTATATATAGCGGTGTAAAAAAGGTACACAATACATTTTTTTTTCTAATATCCTAGTTTCATATGGTGTTAAATTCTTGAATGATGCAAATTGATTTTATGTATTTCTTGAAGTGTGAGTTAATCTGGTTTTTTTATTGAGTGGTAATAAACGTAAATAGTCAATAATTATTGAACTAAGTTGATTCGGGCACATAATGAAAGGGCACCTTATGCAGATAAATTAACAGAGAGGAATATTTTGCACATACTTCGATCGCATAGCCTGCTATATGAAATAATGATAATCTTGGAAAAATGGTTGCCAAAAGAATGCGAAAGGAATTTGAACCAAGCAAAGAAGATGACTGAACGTTCCATTGAAGGTCTGAGAAGAGAGTGGTCGTGCTGAGCATCAAAATTGACCACGACAATGAAACACGAGTTTAACAAACATCATAAAAGAACGCTTAAACCCTATTATCAGTTATCCATTAAATTTGTTATGTATCGACACGTGTATAATAAACGTATGCCAGGTAAGTCGATTTGAGTAATTTCGTTTTAATGGGATACAAGCGTTTAAATAATTATAACTTTACTATTCGGTGAGTTTATTATTTTAATGAAACGGTCCAATCAAGCTGAAAATATCGCCATATTATAGTATGAACATAATTACTTACAACAAAGTACATAAACATTAGTTATTTTTATTTGGACTGGCTGTAGTCACTCAATCATTCACTGATTGGAGATGGTTTGGGTAGGGAATGGCTCTAAAAATGACAACGCTGTGGAGTCGGAGTCCAAGTGTGAAGAACGAGCGACTCTGAATACTTTTTCGAGAAGACAATTTACCGGATTGGTCGGTTGATCTTTTAGTTTATGCACATAAACAGGAAAGGAAAATTAAATAAAATATCAACCGACCAATCCGGCAAATTGTTCGTTGAGATATTCTTTGAAATCGTCTAGTCCAGTGGTCGGAAACCTTTTGAGAGACTGGGTAAAAAAATTGAATTTGACACGTTTTTCACACAAATTTGATATTGAAATTCCATCAAGCACCTTCAGTCGATATCATAAATAAAAAAGTGGGTAAAAATTAAAAAAATACATTTTTACTATCATAAAAGGAAATATTTACACGTATGTGTGTGTAAATACAAATTTATCTTATAAAACAAATATATATATAAAAAAAATATTTTTATTAGAGGCTGCCTTGGTTTTGGTTTTTCGATATTTGGCAAAAAAAACATCATCATATTTTCTTGGTGAGTAATTCAATTACCCGTGGGTAGTAGGTTGCCTACCACTGGTCGGCAAAAACTCATCGAATCCATCCGATCCTGAATTCGGATCCAACTTCACAGCCCTGGTTTTAACTATTGGCCTATGTGTGTATGCTTGACATATGTATTATTCATTGTTTTTCAAGAAAATAATGCGTTCTTTTTTTCAAATTTCGAATCTAGTTATAAGATAAGGTTGGCTAGTTGACAAAGTCAAAATGTAACATTGTGCACGTGTACGATGACTTCATAATCTATAATGTGCACACATAGAGATAAATAAGTGGTTTAATACGCCTCGGCCTGGAAAGGAAGAGGAAGCCAGTTCGGAGTCATAGGCTTTTATCGACAATAAAGTAACGAATACACGCGGAAGGGCATTGGCCCTTCGTATTTTGATGTTGATGTTTGGGCAGGCACCAGGCGGTCGGCACAAGCGCAGACGTGGAGAGCAAGCCGCGGAGGGAACTGGGGCGGCCCTACTCTGTTGTCATGGTTGCGCCGACCCTCTGGGACTGCAGCGATCTGCCGACACGTGGCTGAGGACAAGGAACTTCTACACGTGGATTGCACTCGGCTGTTTCTGTTGGAATATAATGTAATTCTGTTTGCTACGCAAGTAGAAGTGATTTGGAGTCATTTCCGGATATTTTCGTGGTTGAGCTTGCTAGCCATTATAGCATAGGCTCCCAACCTGGGGGTTGCCAACATATACGGTCAACTAAAAATATTCACTTTTGGATAGTATGGGGGGTCGCGAGTCATATGGATTTTATTAAAAAGGGTCGCCAACCGAAAAAGGTTGGGAGCCTATGCATTATAGTGTCTTATATTTACTAACTTTATCAGAAAAATTTGATACTATATGTATTTGCTTTTAATTATAAGGAATATAGAGCCTCCACTGTTGAATTATGATGATCAAGCGAATCTCTTAAAATTGTGATTTTCAAACTGGGGGCCGTGAGCTATTTTTTCAAATTAAGGGGCCTGTGACATGTGAAAGTTTGAGAAACACTGTCTTAAACCGTTCCCTGCTGAGCCACTTCAAGGACATTCTAGACATAATTTTATCAAACTATAATTAAGAATATATATATATATGTGTCGATATAATCCAAATTTATTATTATGATGATCCACGGTAAATCATTTATATTTATTTAAAAAATAGTTTTAAGACGAAGGTTTTAAAGCTTTTATATCTATTGTCTTTTACATTTTTTAATGTAAATTTTCAACACATTGGAATCCAAGTGTTAAAAGTGAAATCCATTTAGCGATATATGTAGAAAACTTAAAATGCTTATATTATTTCCAATTTAGAAAATATTTTTTTTTAAGTAGCCAGTTTTCTTTTAATAGATATAAACAAACGTCAATTGTATATATCGCCATTTAATTGTTAATTTTACACTTATCGGGCTTTGCACGTCACCAAAAGTTAATTTTTTTTATTTTACATGTGTCTGTCAGGGTTTACAAGTTTTTTCATCATTATATATTCAGTAATAATAATAACAATATAAGTATAATTATAATAACTAATAACATTGACGTATCGGTTTTTGATTTTTATCGCAAGTATACTGTCAACTCTCCGGGTTTATTGACCTACTGTATAGTGTACACTGTATTATAAGAATAGAAGATTATCGACGAATATTTTAACCCCAGGTTGCTATTGTCTCAACCGTTGAGACGGCAGATTGCAGTAGGTATGCCGATACCCAAACATATAAGAGTGTTAGCAGTGCTAAAACTTTGGCGCATGTGCTGATTGTTGTATTGAAATATAAACTGATTTGTACTGGTAGTCTCTATAAGTTCGCATTACACCAGCAGTCTCCAAGCTGGTGCGCGGACTATTGCCAGGGAGGTGCCAAAAACGTTGAAGGGAGAAAATCATACCATAAGATTTTAAAAACTTTGTGCCAATATACAGCAAATACCTTCGATTATATTTTGATGCTTCAGATTGGTTTTTATTTTTAATTAAATTTAATATAAAAATAAATGTTCATATGTATTATATATATACATGTTCGATATTGCTAATTTACGCAAAACCTTGTAATTTTGTATGTAATTACAGCAAATTTGTTTATGAAAATAAAGCTATTATTTAAAACGTGTCTAAATTAGTACATCTATTAAAAATAAAAAGTAGGGAGGGGAGGGCTAAAAAAATTTTTATAGGAAGGCGTGATAGCATAAAGTTTGGAAGCCACTGCTTTACACTAACAATAATGAATTATTTTTTTAAATATTCAATGTTTGAACATGCTTTACGCATTTCAGGAACGGGTTAAGTTTCGTACCTATTCTGATAAAATGTAATTATAATAAACAAATCCAAATGCTTGTATAACAGCAAGTGATACAGAATCGAATAAAGTAGAAAAAATAAGATGATATCTTATTAGAAATGACTGTTTACTAGTAAGAATATTTCCAGTAAGAAATTTTGATACCACATCTATATAAATTGGCCCTTTTTCGAATTAGCCCGATAACAAATTATCGTACATATCGTATTGACAAAAATATACTTTGTACACGAATTATTCTGTACCGTTGCGACTTGTAAGGAATATTGTTCTCAAACCAACTAAAGAGATTATTAGGTCACATCTGGCAACACTTAGATACAAAAAAAATAGCTTGAACATATAAGAGAGCTTTCACATACCTATCAGCTCACTGACGTCTCACAGTTGAGACGTTAGCAGTCAGTGGGTTAAGCCATTGAAAATAATTCTATAGATCGATTGAAATGTCATTCAATCCCTTTGATATAGGACCAAAATTCGTTGAATGCTAAAGAACATTGATCAATCGGTCACATAATCGGAAAATTGCTTAGCTCCCCATATTCTTTTGTATTTTGCAGTCGGAGTAATAGCCTACTTTATAGAAGGGAAATAATGATAAGAAAAGGTTAACTCCTTGAGGAACACTGCTGAATGGCTTCGTCCAGGGCCGCCACATCAAAAATCCACACGGGGACACAGGTAGCTGAAATTAAGGGCTATATACTCTTGATTCGAAGTGATAATAATTTTTGCGCATGCATATGAATGCGAAGTCTTAAATTATTACTTTTGGCTATATACTGGCTGTACCAGACTGGTCAATGCTGATCGTGGGTTCGAATCTCAGTAAAAATATTTTCATGTTTATGTTTTCTCACTAACGAATCCGGGTTTGCCTTTCGGCATCATCAGGCATTCTATCACACGGATGCAGCAGAACTGATTCATGCCTGAATATACGAAGCCCGGTCGTTAATGACAAAACATGCGAAATCGTACACAGTTTCAACAATTCAAATTTAATATTGAAATTCCACCAAGCACCTTTAGTCGATATCTTAAATCATATTTATTTGTTCTTTAAATCCATGTATCGGTTTGTGTTAAGTAGATTTATTAACAAAAAAATAGATTTTTTTTAACCTTATGGTGAGATAAAACAAGTAGCTATAATGACATCATCGAATATCTTCCGTGACGTTAGAATGAGGGTCCCAAATTTTTAGCTATGCCATCAATAGGTGTTTGTGATACTACACTCGGTCTCACTCACTCAATAGAAAATTCAGGTGGGAGTAAGAGTGATCAGCTAAAGCTAAATATAAGTATAAATACTTGTCATATAGTAGTCTCATCATTCTTTCCTTACTTTTATAAAAAGAAAGGGAGGCCAAGTGATTAAATTATAATCAATTGTTATAGGAAAACTTATATTAAGATCCATATGCATCGTATTGATAGCGGATACGGTTGAAATATGTGTTCATTAAAATAGATCGGTCCGAACTCAGGAAACTATAATTCGCCGCCTATCGCTAATCTAAAGCAAACTACGATAAAGCCTTATTTGGACCATCTGGCGATTGTAATAAAAAGTTTACGATTATTCCCAATACGCTAACTCGGCTAATTTATTCTTTAGGAAAAAATCCAAATGTAAATATTTCATCAATAGTGATATGTAATATAATATATAGATATAAAATGAATATATCAAAACATATATCAGTATAAAACATTATACGGACAAAATATTGTATTTTCACAATTTCAAATTAAAATAATCATTGCTTTACTTTTTTTAAATGTATATAGCCAATTCATGTACGTAGTTGTCAACGTAATTAATTAAAAAAATAAGCGGTTAGGTGTATTGAATAAAATCTTTCCAGTAATAAATTATATTTATTTATATGATATTTTACAACCAATAAAACACGATGATAATATTCGCTTTATTTTATAAATTGGCAATTCATATTTATAATAAAACATTTATATTATATTTAATTTTGTACACACATAAAAATAAGTTTTGGTTATGCTGTTGCTTGTAAAATGAAATTTAGAGTAAATTCATATAGTTTGCTGTATTATAATGAAAATTCAGATTTGCATGAATAAACCATAGACTACGATTTCATATGGCAATACCTATATATTTGTCTACGATATGTAGGTTAATTGTTAATTGTCAAAGCGACATTTCCAAAATAACCTTATGATTGCATTCCCTTTTTTAGATTATATGTGACAGATCTTTTTCAAAAATGGGCGGAGGCGATCTAGTAAGTCTTGTGAATGAAATCAAATTTTCAAAATAGTTTACGCCTTCGCAAATATTTATATTGGATTATACGAAATCTAACCTATCAAATGAATACTATATTATTTTGTATGCATCTGAATTAAAATGTTTTTATATATTTCAGAACACAAAAAAATCTTGGCATCCCAATACAATCAAGAATCAGGAGCGAGTTTGGAAGGCAGAACAGGCCCAAGCTCATGAGAAGCAGCGGATTAATGATTTGCGCAAAGAAATTGACGATGAACGGTCACGCGAAGACCTCACACACCATGGGCAGACATCAGGGGTGCTGGCTGAAAATCCTAATAAAAAAATGGATTGGATGTATAAGGTGAGATATCACAGTCAGTGACAATGTCCACTTTTCGATGATTAACGTTTTGATTACGTACGTTTTTACGATATTTTGACATGCACGATCAATATACAATATAGCTCTACACATCCTTCTTACTGTCACGCATGTTCACAGTGGTACTACATTGACAAAAAGTATAACACTGGAATTATAAATAACATAGATGCGTTATTATAAAATGACGTCTGTCTTTTTCACCGAAAATAAGACTGCCAAAATATGGATATCCCGTAATTCACATGCTTAAAATGGAGCTAAAAAGCATAAGCTAATCATTTAATTATTGAAATGAAAGTATTGGGCACATTGAATATCCATTTTAATTGAATGAAATTGAATTTGTTTCAGCAACCAAATGAATCTGTCGACCGAGAACAGTATCTTCTTGGAAAAGCAATCGACAAAACATTTGAGAAGATGGTGACTTCTGAGCAGGCGAATCAATCGTACGTCAAAGCCCCACCAAAAAACCATGTCGAGCATGAATGCATTCCTTTTTCAATCCGGAATCTAACAGGAAACCTGACAGCTCACGAAACACAAGTGGATATGGCTCGGAAAATGTTGGAAGATCCTTTGGTCGCTATACGCAAGAGGGAACTTGAATCGAGAGCCCAATTACTTCAAAATCCTGTCAAATTGAAAGAGCTCACAATGCTTTTGAAAGAAGACCAAGTTAGTAATGCTGTATTAAATTTTTTTTACTCTGATTCTTATTCTGATGATGGAGTGTTATATTTAACCAGTGAGCTGTTTGCTATATTGAATAATAAATTCAAATCTTTGAGTTGATATTATATGACAAATATTTCACTTACTGTATATTATATGGTTATCATTAAATCATTTTATTTTGTTGTTTTATTTATAATACTTCTGTCTTTTTATAATAAACTTTGCGAAATAGCTGCATAAAAGATATTCCAATATCAAATTTTCCAAAAAATAATTAAATATATTTGTTGTATAACCAATTTATGGAGATTATCAAAACAATTTAGACTTTTTTTTTTTAACATCAAGTAGCATATGTTATATTTTTGAGTATTGATTTTCAACACAATACAATCAGTTGTGTCAACGATTGAGATTATAGCAGTCAGTAACATGCACAAAAATTATACAAATCAATTTTTGCCATAGGGAAAAGGCTAAAACTTTTGATGCGAACGATGGTTCCTTAAAATTTTACAACCCTTGTTCATTAGTTGATTGGAATCACTCCACAAAAGGCAGTTTTTACGATTTTATCAGGTTAAAGAAGTTTCTCATTGTATTGTAGTTAACACAGTTTCTTATTCAATACTTACAGGCATTGAGGAACAGTCGAAAGAAAAAAAATAAGAAAAATAAAAAAGAACATTCTGATTTAGATAGTAAACTGGCGAAAAAATTAAAAAAGTTAGAAAATGGTCAAGATTGTGGGTTAGACTTAAATGATTTATTATCTACAAAAAGCAAATCTAAAAAGAAGAAGAAAAAAAGTAAAAAGTCTTCTGATACGGAGTCAGATTCAGATAGTGATGATCGTGTAAATAAAAGAAGCCACAGTGATCGGAAATATAAAAGAGATTCAAGTGCCAACAGGCAAGAAATGTCGAAAAGGAAGAATAAAAAGAGTAAGAAGTCATCTGATACAGAATCAGATTCAGATAGCGATGATCGTGCACACAGAAGAAACCAACATGATCGGAGGTACAAAAGAGATTCTGTTGCTGACAGATACGAAATGGCCAAGAAAATGAATAAAAAGAGTAAAAAGCGTGATACAGATTCTGAATCGGATTCAGACGATGATGATGATCACACGAATAAAAGTCATCGAAGGAACCGGAGATACAAAAGAGATTTAAGTAAAGAGAAACACGAATTGTCCAAAAAGAATAAAACGACTAAACGTTCAGAATCTGAATCTGATAACGATAGAAATAAAAGTGATAGAAATGACAAAAAGTATCGGCGTGGAACTAGTTCTGAACGAAATGATAAATCACACCAGGATAGCAAAAATGAAAAAAATTCGAAACATTTGAAACATGACACAGGAAAATCATCAAAATATGATAGGAAAACTTCTGATAAGTCAAAAAATGACCTATCAAATTTAGATACTAAAAAATCAAAGTCTCACGAATCTTCGTCCCACAAAAGATCATATGAACCCTCAAAAAGATATAATGAAGATGATGATGACGATGAGCCGAAGACAAAACATTACGGATTAGTCAAAGCCGATGGTAGCCGCATAGAAATTATCAACAGTAAAAAAATAACAGAGCCTGTGACAAAAGTTGCAGAGGAAAAAAAATGGGTCAAACCGAACCGAAGTAGATTCAATGAAAAAGAAATGGAAGAAAAACGCAGAGAGATGATGGAGAACGCCACCAAGAGGGACGTGGAGAGGGAGAAGAACGTGTCTTATTACAGAGACCAGGATAAGAAACGTGAAGATAAGGATAAAAGTGTAAAGTACAAAGATGATTTCGTAGAGAAGCATTTGCGGGTGGCCGCAGATCACAGCAGCCTCGAAGGGAGAATCAAGTCTAACATCTATAATATCCAAAGGTCAAATAGACACATGGATACCAATTTTGCTAAACGATGAGAGTGAAATCGTTTGATATGTTTTTATGAAAGGTGTGCTTAAAGGTAAAATAAAAAAATAAACAAATTGTAATGATAGATTATCATTCCTTTATTTCTGTTTCTTACTCATCGTCATTCGGGACCCGCTTCCAACATTAATGCATCTAAAAGCATGAATACTAGGTACATAATAATTATATAAGTTATGGTACATTCTATATATATATAGATATAGGAAATTACTCCAAACATTTTACTCTAATGATAAATTTACCTAGTACGACATTACATTGGTTGATGTTATGCACATTTTTTTTTAATCTAATAAAAAAGTGTAAATTTTCTAACGCTTACAAAAATACATTTGATAGAAAATATAGAAAATATCTTGCTGATTCTCGTTTGCCACCAAACCAATATCGGCGATCACAAATCACTCTTCCGCCAGCCGGTTTGCAATCTTCTTTCTTTATAATAGTTCCCCATGTTATCTGCTCACTGCTTTTGAGCAGTCATATTTCTTATTCCAGAGGTATTTGTTCCTTGATTATCTATAAGTGGTACAATCAAGTGAGAATTTATATGAAACTGTTTAAAAAATATGCACATAATAACAAAATGATAACGATAATCATCAATATCAGCTTTTATAGTGTAGTTAAATGTTATTTAATAGAAATGCAAGGATTCAACAATAATTTTATTATCTGTAATTCATTAATAAAAATTTTAAAATAGCAAGACCATGATTTCTGGGGATTAGCTTGTGGAATCAATAATGAAATAAAGATATACTCATTTATTTACACCTCCTGGAAATGTCTGAATAAGAAATGAAGTTGTTCAAGTAATGTGATATTTTATGCCTTATCCCAGACACTACTCAAGCCAAAATGTCAATATGTTGGTTTTAAAGAATATTGACATTCTAATATGATTGTTTTAACAAAAAACTGAAATTATATGACATTACGGTGATACAATTTGAAGTAGTGATAAAAAAATAAATATTTTCACATTTTTTTAACCATAGTAAGTATAGCATTCTCGCATTCTCGCATTTTTCATTTTTTTCAGGGTCCCTTAAAAACATAGAGTCAAGGTTTCACTGTATACATTTTTGACAAGTCTTCAAAGAGAATTCAAATCTACATAACAGATAATCAATGACTTACCATAGAATCCGCATGTTCAACGTAACAAAAGCGAATATGAAAAAACTGTATGAGTGTGGATTCTGAATTATCAACTCGACTGCCACATGCAAAAAATCAATAATCTTTACTAAGGTAAAAATAATAAAAGTATTTAGTTTAGCAAAAACTTTACATGATTGAATGTTACACCACATTGTCAGATGTGAGGCACCAGTATTGAAAGAATTTTCACCTGACAAACATTGTCAATTCGATAATGGATGAAAAATTAACATCCATTTATAATTTTTATTAAATAAAAAGTTTTATAGATTTAAATTCGAAAATGTAAAAGATAAATGAATGCTTCCTCTATTATAAATATTCATTCAATCTGATTTTTAACATATTATCAAAGTTTATATTTTTTCTTCTGTAAACTAAAGTTAAATGGGCAAATCAACTTATGTCATATTGTCACAGATATATAACGAAGATAAATTAAGTTCACGGATTGTTCCAGCAATGGCGTGAATTCGAAATATGTATCAACGATCATACAGTCTTTGGTGTGCTTAATACTTTTATATTCTTACCCTATAATTCTTTCAAGAAAACATCAACTCAACGAATGAACAATCTTTCATTTGGAAATAATTGCATAGCTGAAAAAAAATCAGGATCAAAAGAGATTGTTATAAATTTTGGATGTCTGAAATGGGCAGTCAATTTGCTTTGAATTTCAGACGGAAGTGAAGGTCTCACAGAAAAACATGGATCAAGCATACACAAAGCAATAAGGTATGTATTTAGTTATGAGTTTTAATCTACTCCGGCGTCATTAGTGTGGAGTACCTTGGCACACATTTCTGTGTAGATAGGGTCCGTATCCCACGGCCCGCGTTCCGGCAGGGGGATGGCGCGTCGCCGTAACTCCGCCACCATCTCGGTGATGTCCATTATGGGTAGAGGATCCACACCGTGGATAAGTGTCACCAGATACTCCACATAGTGAGCCCTAATCATAAGATATTTTCGAATTGCTGGTTACATTTTGAAGACATACCGAACTTTAGGGAACTTATAATTGTCTATGTGCTACGTTTTCGCGGAATCTACGGGTTAAACTTCGATTTGTTATAGATGCGAGAGAGACTTTATATCTTATTGCTTTGTTTGATATAAGCTTAGAATTATTTTAGTAACTCAAGCTTTTCAAATCGATCAAACTCAAGAAATGTTTTTATGAAACCTGTAGGAGGCGGGTTCTGTATAAACCGTCGAGACTACCGTACGGTTTCGGCGGTAATCTTATGTCGGCTCGTTTCACGATGGTCTCTAAGTCGTCAGTGCTTAGAATCGTTAAGGAATCCAACTGATTATAACGAACGACTCTACATAAATATTCTATGTAGTGATTCCTGAAAATTGATCATTTTGTAATTTTTCAAAGTGGTTATTAACAACCAACAACCCTTAAACGCCACCATTTTCAACTCTTAATTTTTTTTCATAAAATGCAACAATAAATACACGGAATATTATTTATTAAAATAGTGTTTATTAATTTTTATAGTAAAGCCAAAAACAAAATCGTTTCAGGCTGGCCTGAAATGTCATTTTACCATGGGACAAAAATTAAAATTGCATAACATAATAGATGGATTAAAAAAAAAAAGAATTGATGAATTGGTGAAATAATCACTTTTAAAAATAATATCAGCGCAGCCATGTGGCCGCTGCTCTACTCGAACGCGAATAAAATTACAATGTTTCAACATTTGAAAATTCTGAAAATCCGAAAATATTCTATTCATATTTCTACTTGAAATTTAATAATAAATTCATATTTATTCATAAATATTTGTGTGGTAGTTTTGTGTGCCTGTGTTTAAGAAGTTTTAAGATTTTCTGATAGCAAAGATGTTGTTTAAATTTTTTGGCTAAATCATTCATGTAAGTAAATTGTTAAAATCAACTAAATTATTTTAGATAGGATACTAAACTCTTTTAGTCTTACGGAGGTAAGGTATCTATTATCCCTGGAAGTACATGCGAAAACTCCATCGGAGGTGACTCACCAGCACCGTAATTACTTTTTAAATATTTATATTAGAAATAGAAAGATTTTACCATGATTATCATGTCTTTCTAGGGCTATGGAGTTGCGGTGTTTTTAGTCAATGTCGAAGTCGTGAAAAATGAGCAACTCGAATTTGAAGAGTATCTCAATGAATCAGAGTTGTGTTTTTGGTTAATATCAGAGTTGGTGTTGTGTTTTTTAATGATTCCACAGCTCTGTGTTTCAAAATCTTTCGATAGAAGATATCATAAAAAGAAACATTATTATTTTCATTGTTTATAAAATTTAGATCATTACACCGTCAATGACGGTTATTGTTGCACTTTTTGTTTTCATCACATACATACAACAATATATATTTGCTAAATAGTCAAAGGGCTTATCACACCATTTAGATGCTATCACAAATAAATCAAGTTTGGCAAAGAAGTATTGAGTCAGATAAAAGAATAAATGAAATGTACGCTTTTTTGCACAAAAAATTCTGGAGCTTTTCGCATATACCATGCTTAATAGGGTAGGATTATATAAGGGTTAATACAATGTTCACTTAATTAACTAAAACATTAAAATCATGACAACATAACATACTGAACGGAATAATTTCAGTCTTCAAGGTTTCAGCTATATTCTTTTAGTATTTAATTAATTTTAGCTGTTAAAGTTAACTGTCAATTGATTTTTAACTACATGAATATTTTTTGAAAGTAATCACACTGACAGCTTACAAAGCAAACATGTGATTGTATCTTTTTTGCACTGATTTCCATTGTAAAATAATCGTATTCATTATAAAGAATCAATATACTGCTTAGCTTTTAACTAATCATGATTGAAACAATTCTGTGAAACAATTTTGTGAACAATTTAAGTAAAAAGAACACATTTTTTTGTGCATATTTATTTTATGTATTCAATATACGTAAATACTATGTGCCATATAACACTTCAATGTTTTTCATGTCAAGCACTCGTGCATGTGTGTGGCATTGGACTGTTTAAGAGCATCAATAATGATCAATAGTTTTGCTTTGGATGTTGACATATTTCACTTGGACAAGAGTGAGTTAGGTGAATACTACCTTTCAATCTATTAAAATAGATTTAGACCGGGTTTATCCAGTTGAGTTACTTGCCAATTTCAAATGTTGTCATTCATAAATTGTTTTTACATTGCAAAAGCAATAGACTTGTAATGTATATGTATCGAATAAATGAATATTAAAAATACACGGAATTTTTCATAAAATTTATTAACTTGTGATTATTCTTATCAGTTGAAAAGTTGAAAATAATGAATTGATTTTTCTTGATCAATTTAAAACTGATAAAATTTTTGACAGTATGTGATGATTTCTTATTTTTGTTGCCTTGCAAATCTTGCAAATAATGCTTTAATCAGTTTCCTTAACAATTATACGATCATGTGTTGTGTATTATACCAATTAATACAATCTAGTATTTATCTATTTTGTTGTGGCCAGTGCCTCCACCGATTTATGTAGTGTATCATTGAGTAACTATATATTATATGTTAATTGTAACAATTTTGAAAACCTTACTTGCACAGTCCTGCTTGGTTTTTTCCAACGTCAGAATTGCAGACGCTGTCAACTAAGCCTCCGGGGGTTTCTCTTTGAAGTTGAATGGGACAACGTGGAATTGTACTCGTTCCTTGGTTTTCAGACACTTTTAAAGGAGTGTCTGTCTTGAATTCTATGCTGTTGAGCTGTAAGTGATTTGTTTGGATGTTTATAAGTTTAGAATCTTCAATGTTTGTAATTAAATAAATATGTTTTTAACCCTTTAATTACCAGGCCTTTAATTACCTGGCATATAATATTTTGACATAATTTCTATGCATGAAATATAACATAATATAGCTCTGCACTACACCAACAGTTTTGTATAAAAAAATGGTGCTTCATTGACGAGAAGCATGATTATGGAATTAAAAATAACACCATGCTTAATCTTTCCACAGAAATCAAGAAATCAGAAAATTGACACCCAGTAATCAAAGAACTTAATCATATGGCTTTATTTATGTATATATATAGTATTACAGCAAAAAAAATGTCAGTTCCATAAAATATCTTTTATTACCTGTAGCAATGTTTGTAACTGGTTTGGTTCTTTATCCCTAAGATAAAAGAGACAGTTTCTGGGATGATGTGAATGTAGTCCTAAGCGTGCACAGTAAGGGCTTAAGCCACATTTGGCTCCCATCATGAAGGGCTTATCACAACCGCAGCAAAATTCATACTTGCATTGACTGCATGTAAAATGCATACAGCCTCCTCTGTAACACATATAAATTAACCATCAATCACAGCTTATGGAAATTGAAAAAAGAGAGAGTGTAAACAAGTTAGTGCAGATATACTTTTGATTATACTTGCTTTATACACAGGTGACTTTAAATCATAGAGGCGCTTCAAATCACAAAAGTGCGAAAAATCAACCAATTGCGCACATAACTGTGTGAAGTATATTCCAACAATGTATATTTTAAAAATCAATTCATTAGCAATGATGTAAAACAACCTTATGGGGATTATCGAGATCATTCAGGCTATGTATTAACACAAAAAATAATTAGTTTACAAATGGTTAATACACTGTTAACACTCTTATACTGTAGTGTCAACTATCAACACACTACAACCGGTTGTCTTAAGATGTGAGATGTCTACAGTCAGTGGATTAAATATAATACATGATGTCTTCGTTTGAGTACAAAGTAAAGTTTGACATGTTTTGTGACTTTTAGTGCCGGTTCTAACCCATAATCAATATCCAAACTACTGTCTAATTACAGTTTTTGTCACTGTCACTTGAGCAAATCGATCTGATTGTTCTTTGGATTCTGCTGTTGATTGATCATCTAAAACCATGAACTTAAAATCACTAAATATTTCATTTAGTTAGCTTGTATGCAATTTTTGTTTACATTGTTAACAGTTTTTTATTTCTAGGTATCAACTTTCAACACACTGCCATCTGTTGTTTGTACAGTTGGTATGTAAGCAGTCAGAAGATTAAGGGTTAGCGATACAAAACGACTGCGAAAGTTGGGACTGCATTTAGTTTACCAAAGTTGCAAGGGAATTCAACTGTTAAGTGTGATTCTTACCTTGACAAATCAAATCGGAATTTACACTTGGGGCAGTCAATACCGTGATCTTCTAGATGTTTATTGACTCCAGCTACTTGGACATCGGGATCATTTAATTCTTTCCATTCGGCAAACTTTTCACAAGTTAGTCCATCATGTTGAGGTTCCCACTGAAAAGAGATGATTGAAATAGTACATCAATAGCAGCTATAAAAATTATTATTGATGTTTGATAAATAACACATGAAAATTGGGTGACTTATGTTTGCTATTCTCAATAATAGTGTACACTTTTTGGTCGAAAGGCATTGATATTTTAAATAATAATATTGTACACTGAAATGAAATATGTTTTTTTATATGTATTTCTTTGAAATGATTAAATATTTTCAGATGGATTCGGCAGTAGCTGTGTGAAGATTTATTTTAAATTAAAATTGATATCTTTGTTATGTCACTGTTTTTGTATCTGTGACTAGTGGAATAACAATGTTTGATGTCTGATATTGTTCACATACCGGCTTCCTGCATAGGGCACAAGTCATTGAACGACAATCTGGACAAACTAATCTCTTTTGCCTGGGGTTGGCAATAAATCCGGAAGAACACTGAAAATAGAAACAAATTTGCAAATGAAATAAAATAATTAAGGTATAATATTTTGGAAAATAATAGACATGAGTGTAACTCCATTTTGGTAATTTTATAATATATAAGAATTTTTTAAAACAGTATATGTTGCAGATACTCTATATAATAATGAATTTATGAGCTTCTGAAACCAACTTTTATCTCAAATAAATCTGATGTGTACATAAGTATAAATCTACTTAAAAGTGTTGTTCTATACATAATCACTGCTGATGGAAATAGTAAAAATGGAAACCTTATGAAAGGTATATTCAATATTACTGAAAAAATAACTTCAGAATTAACCTTTTCGACTTGTTTTTGTTCTTCTGTCTATTTGGATTTTTAATCCATTCCCTGCTGAGAAATATAAGAAATATTCCAACCTAAATATTTCAAAAATGAATTCAGAAGTGTTGTGAGTCAAACTTATGGATATTATCAGGGCAAATCGGACTGTATTTCAATATAAAAATTGGCTCTTTTTAATATTGTTAATCACAGTGCAATCTGCTGCCTCAAAAATTATTACCTTAGTAGTCAGAGGGTTAATAAAAAATCCACCCATCATAGATTATAGTAATATTGGCATTATTATCTATTGAATTGGTATTTACTTCATGGAATTCTATTATAATAGGGTAAAAAGATGAAGTGATACACATACCTCCACACACCATTTGAAGTTTGGGTCTTGCATGAGAGTTCTGTCTCTCAATTTCCTCTGGAACAGTTCATGGACATTTTCATCGAGTATGTTCTTGAGAAGAATATCAAGATTGGAGAAGTATTCCAGAACCTCATCTTCGTGTTGCTCATGGAGCTCTGGGATCTTACAGAACGGGCAAATGCAATCGAAAATGCTTCTGTCTGTTATTTGTATTGTGAAATAATTCTTGGAACATTCTTTGCAGCATCTATGAGTACATTTCAACATCGATATCATCTGAGGATAAAAATGAAGACCGTTGTAATATAGTTGATAAACAAATATTGTATGTTCTATATGTTCTATGATAAAAATATTAATTCTAAACTCACTTCCTTCATTGGATATTTTCCTGTGCACAGTTCACATTCCTGCTGTAGATATGATATCGCAGCCTCGAGAGTGGTGCATTCGTTGGCTGCTTGGAGTGCTGTGAACTTATCAAACTTCATCTGGAAAAGCCCCACCGCCACTTCTGCCTGTTCCCACGAAGGAACGATCCCTTCAGCCAGCAGCATTCTTATCTGGCGCTAGTGTAAAAGATCATCTTTGAATAAATCACACTCCACCTCTGTGATAATTTAAATTTAAATTAAATTAATTTAAATAAAAAACATTTAAATTAGGCTAAATAGGCAGTTTTTATTATTTGTTGCGTGAATTTTACTGACCTCGGGAGAATCTTCTTTGAAATTGATCATCGAGAGGTCAATACTCTTGCGTAACTTTTCCAAAAAGAGATTTTCATTTTCATCATTCAGCGGGTCAACCTGCATCTCAACTTTGACTTGCACAGGTTTCGGCGGCTCGGCTCTTTTCGGCTTCTTCTTCTTTACCTCGTCATCGGTCTCGGTAAAGTAATCGTCGCTCAGGCACGTTTCTACAAAATAGGGCTTCAACTTTCCCCCACTTTCATTGGTCGATTTATCCTTTCCCTTATCACTTTTGGTTGACATTTTTGAGCTCGTTTCGGGACTGTCCTTTTTATTTGATCCAGACGAGTTCGGTGACTGTTTGGAATTGACTGGAATGGGGATTTTGGCTGTTTTTTTATCAGACGGTTTGACTATAGACACATTGACTTTATTAAATAATCCTTGTTGCAGCTTTTTAACGTGACCGCTTTGGAAGTTTCCAAACGGCGAAGGCTTATCAGCGGTCTTCTTGGCTTGGTTTGTTTTTGTCGGTGCCTTAGATGAGTTCTTAGTCTGACTCAATTGCTTTTCTAGCTTAGGTATTTGAGAGACAAAAGTCTTTGCATTTTTCTTAGGTTTCTTTTCTTCCACAACGGCGCTATCCACATCGACAGCCTCAGATAAACTCACGGATTGTGTACTGGATTCTAAACTTTGAGATGAATTTGGCGGAGGTGTTATTGGGGGGGTAATGAGATTTTTACTGGAAGACGGGAGATTGGCTTTGTGGTTTGTATTTTCAAGTTTAACTTTTATTTTAGTTTCTTTATTAGCTTTGCTGACAGTGGCATTTATAATTTCAACATTATCAACTTTACTATTAGATACATTTTGTATTTCTTCATTTTGGTCATTTAAAACTTGGTCGTTTTCATTACTGTTGTTATTATCATCAATATAAGCAATGTTTTCAGTGGTATTCTCAATTTTATCATCAACATTGCTCACAGAACTAACACTGGGAATATTTACAATTTTTTCTTCAGATTTTACTGAATTATCTTCATTTTCTATATGAACTTGCGATTGAATGACGTCGTCAACTTCATTATCATTTATTACTTCTGAATCTGACTCAGAAGTGCCACTCTGACCCTCTTCTTCACCGGGAAGTATTTTTTCTTGGAATGATTCAATATTGTTCAGATTCTCTGTAACATCTTGAGAGGCGACAAGATCTGCAGAGCTCGTGGCTGCGATGGCTGAATTGTTGGAAGGACCATTTTGAATTTCATGGCTTAGATTTTCATTTGGTTTATTGATCACAGATTCTGTCACATTACTCTCAATAAGATCAGGCGAAACTGTCAATGGTTCCGTGTGATTGTTTGCATGAACAGATACAGGAGAATCATTAATGTTTTTAACTTGATCGGTTAAACTCTCTGCGAGCTTATCAAACATGCTCAATTGTGCTACCGCGGCAGGCTCTTCTCCGTCGCTTTCTGATGATGCTGAATATCGATCAGACTCATCATCTGATTCATCCGATTCATCATTTTCATCATTAGCAATCTGTTTCTCTTGCACATTTTCATGAGGCGATGCTGTCAATCGGACAACAGATTCATTTTGACCTGGATGGATTTCAGTCGCTTCGGGAATTTTAATCGAGGTATTTACCGCTCCGTCGTCTTCTCCCTCAGTGGAATTATCAGAATCTGATTCTCCAGAATTTAATTCACTAAAAGAGTCAATGGATGACTCGTCTCGGCTCTTCGGTTCGTGTATGCTAGAAGCCGGCATCGCAGAGGAGTCTGTTTCATTACCGTCATCCGATTTGTCATATTCATCGGAAGATTCATGGATAGATTGATTATCATCTGAGGTGTATGAAGCCATATCCGATTTAATTTCATCCCTCATCTGTTGAATAAGTCTATGAGTATCTTCCATTATATTGAATAGTTGCGGTTTCTTAGAAGAATCTGTCGTCAGATCGTCGGCATTATTTGTAATATCCTGTGAA
This sequence comes from Himalopsyche japonica, assembly GCA_028555115.1. NCBI lineage: Eukaryota > Metazoa > Arthropoda > Insecta > Trichoptera > Rhyacophilidae > Himalopsyche > Himalopsyche japonica. Next base: position 90,385 of record JAHFWJ010000353.1, on the reverse strand, counting down.
CTGTTCGACTGGCCTGCAATTGTTTCATTAATTGCAGACTTTTCAGGAGACACATTTTCCGCCGTATGTACAGTATTCTTATTATTTTGATTAAAATCTGGTTCTTGGATATTATCAGTTGAATCTTCAATTGTATCATTGGCTAAATTATCGTTTCCACTTACCGGAGTCAAAGATTCTATCACATCGGGAGCAATTATTGGGTTATCAATTGCTTCTACCGATATGTCATTGTTTTCATTAACAAATGGAATAATTTCTTTTTCAACTGATGCATTCGTATTTAAATTTTCAATTTCTATATCACATGATGTAGGTGGAAAATTTCCTTCTAAAACCTCTGTCGTATCAGGCGCAGATGAAACATTACTTTCAAAAAAAAAGTCATCTGTATTATCTGGTAATTCGTCCCTAACGATATCAGCAAGTCCGGCATCAGGCAGACTCTCATTAGATGTGAAATTATTAATTGTCGCTGCATTCGATTCAATAATGTTCTCCGTTACTTGGGCGCTCTCTCTGGGATTTGATGTGTCATTATTGTTTTCAAGTATTTTATTAACCAGCTGATCAAATTCATTGTGAATCTGTGGCATATCATCGAACTCTGATTTAGTGTCGCCATATTCAGATTCTGAATCACTTGTTTCATTTGTAGTGGTATCTTTTATTCGAATAATATCTGTCTGTTTTGGCGGTTCAACTTTGTCATTATTGTTAACGGATGCAGTGGACACGGAGGCACTCTGATTGGAACGGGATGGTTGAGAATCAACATCAATTTGAATAGGTTCATTTGCTTCATGACTATCATTAGTTTGTGATGGATTTTTAAAAAAATTTTGATTGTTTTCAATTTGTGTTTCGTTATTATTAAAGTTATTATTATTATTTATGATGTCCGGTTGGTTATGCGTTTGAACATTTGTAGAAATGTCAGCGATTTCACTTTTTAGGGATGTTTGAGCGGGAAAATTAGTTATGGGATCGACACGAGAAGATTGCTGCGGTAAATTATTTTGTGATTCAGCAGTCTCGTTTGATTTGGGCGCGTTATTGTTTTTGGCGTCAACCTTTTCCATAATATTTCCGATATCTCTCAAAATAGGATTGTTCAAAGTGTTCATGTCCGCTCTTTGAATAAGTTCTCTTAGGCTATTGAGCAAATCTATCGAAGAGATTTCGTTGGGGGTATTTTTGGGCTCGAGTGGGGTCTCAGGGAGACCCGCGGGTGATTTAGAAGAGGATGGGGTGTCAGGTGCTTGTATAGCAGATGAATCTTGTTGTAATGAGTTATTTTGAGCACTTACCGATAGATCTGCTTTTACGGACGCTTCTTTGGCCAACGTTGCCTCGTCAGCGTATGTCTTTATAAAATCTAGTAGTGTACTTGGACCTGACAACCCCACTGAAAGAGTGCACATGAAAATCAATATCACAATAAAAATTCATCATGATATGGATATTTCCTGAGCTTAATAAAGAAGCAACACATATTTATTATTGAAAAAGTTTCACAATTTTTTCTCGAAAGACTATAATATCATATCCTATATACTATATTCAATATAGTATTTAAAAAAAATTGTACAGTAGTGTTATTGTTGCAAAAACTTGTTGGTTTAAAAAAATGATCTTATTACATTGAGGTAAATGTGATATCTATTACTCCAAAATCAAAGAGAAGTATTTGAGTATATTTTATTATTTAATATCTAAGAACTAGTAGTTGAATTTATGTAAAGTGTCATTTTGGCAAAAAAAAAGCGTTAACTTACCAGCCTCTGTATTTTGTCCGCTAGGAAGTGCTTTTGCAAGTCCTTCCTGAATCCCCAAAGTAACTCCCGTATTGCCACTTTCATTTTCCGCACCCGAAGGTGGCCCCCAAATTCTCATTAGAAACGGCTTTAACTGCGTCTTGCTTAATTCTAAAAAAGCTGCTTCTACATCCCCATGGTGAGCAGTCAAGCATGTCAAAATGTCTTCTCGACTGAACTTACCCCGTGATTGCAATTCTAGAAACTGTAAATGAAATAATATTCATGTGAAATCTTGGAAGCAATCAAATGACCACAAATATCATAAAATCTTTTTATTATAAGTTAATTGTAAACTAAACCTATCAAAACCAGACCTGGGTTGTGAATGATAAATGTACATGTGGAATTGTACATAATTTGAACAATTCAAATCAAAATTGTTTTAAGATGGTTTTAAAGTCATTGCTGACATTACATTTATGACATGATGATAAAAAAATGGTAAAGTTTTTTGTGCCTACCTTTTTTTGTCTTTGCTCAACACATTCAGCAACGGCCTGCCATACGCTGCCTTTGTGTTGCTTGAGAGCATCTTTGGCCTCAATATGAGAAATCGTGCCCACCGTGTTATCTTTGCCTTCTCGGCCGTAGTTTGTTGCGACGGTCAGCACGGTTTCAACCATTTGAGCCCAATTTTCTTTCAACCATGTTATAGGATTTCCTGTCACGCTAGTTGTCATCGCGATCTGGAGTTCCTCCGCAGAGAAATTGTTAAGTTCAGCTTCCTGAAAAATAAATAAAAGGCAAATTGTAAAATATGTATAATAGAATGCAAATTACAAATTAACAGGCCTCTAGGGGCAAAATTCAGAAAAACGATTGAGATTGTGAGTTATGACACTAAAACTGTTAGGTGTAAAGCATAATCAATTGGGGTTATTTCAAATTATTTGAAAAATGGTTTCATATAATTTATGATATCGACTGAAGGTGCTTGATGGAATTTCGATATCAAATTTGAATTATTACAACTTTGTACGATTCCACATGCTTTGACACTAACGGCCCAGGTTTCGCCTTTCGGCATATTTAGACATTCTAGCACACGGATGCAACAGAACTGACTATAGTTTTACTGATTGACATTTTCTTAACACATCTATGGGGGGCCGATTGAGCATAAGTTGATGAATGAGGGACGCGGGCGTATCCACTTGCGTAATTATTTGCGAACCATTAAAACACATGTCTTTTCAATAAAATAATATGAAATGTAAACACGTACCAACAATATTATGACTTTTTAATAAATTATTTTCACACGCGCACTTAATAGCTTTTAAATATAAACAGTATAATAAGCAGGACTGTGATTGCAGTCTCCCGATTCGCGGACTGAAGACTTCTTTCCTGATTATGATTCTTGTTTCCCGCCAGAGGTGTGTTAATAGAACTGTATAGTTATGAAATAAGAATAACTAGAAAAAGAAAATAGCTTAAATAACTTACTCTGAGCAATTTAACTAGTTCCATTCCCTGCGTTTTCATGACATCATTCTGTCTTCGTTGCATAAACTGATCCATGACGTAAGAGCCGGGAACTTCTCTCGGCTGGGATTCTCCTCTGTATCCACTGTAATCACTCTGATAATCAAAAAATATTTAAATGCATGTTCGACTTTCTATTTTTCACAATTTCATATTAAACTATTGACATTTATCGCTTGAGTATTGAAAATTGATAACCACACATGATCTTTATAACAAAACACCTGTCATCAGACCAATAACTAACAAAAAATAATATTTATTATCATTTTACCATATAAAATACTTAAAGATGTTTGTATATATATATATAATTAAAATAATCAAAATATTACTACAATATAATATATCATAGATATTTTTCTCTCTTATTAGTACAATAGATTGAGAAAAAAAACATTCATTCATGCATAAATATTAATATTTTCGTGATCACACAAAGTTTTGTTTCTGAATAATCAGAAGAAACTCATTTTAACAGAGTAGTGATTACAAAGGAATTATGAAGTTTCTGTGGTAGTAAAAATATCTATTGATTAGTCTAATAATTAATGAAATAATAGTGCAATTGTTTGAATTCAGCTCATGGGAGAGATTTTTAGAGTAATATTTAAATCAATAACTAATTATAATTATCAATAGATGTCACCATCACAGAAGTTTCAGCAGTACTCTTTTTAAAATGAGTATTGTATTACAAAAGCCACATTTATTCAAAAATCATATCACCCTTTGGTTTTGCATTAAAAAGGGGTCAACAAATGATGGCCTCCAATTCTCCTGTCTGTACAAATCTGGCCTTCGCAGATCCATTATACTCCTGTATGATGCTGGCACATCGGACGGTATTCCAAAGTTTGCTGCTAACATCGAATTCGAGCGGCTTCTCATGGGTCCCATGTGCCCTAATCTCTTGGTGTCGCGTTCGACAAAGTCTTCGTACCCAGCGTAGGGGCTTTCTTCTCTTGGAGGTGTTGTAGGAACACTCTAAAAACAGCATAATTATTTCAATTCACTGTTGAAGGAAAAATATTGAATATGTGTTTGGTGTGTAGGCTGTTATTTAACTTCTAAATCATCTGAATTTTGCTATAGATTTACAAACCAAAAATTCAGTTCAATATGTATATAAAATATTATTTTATTATATGATGAAATTCATTTAAAAATTCTACTTATTGCCATTTTAAAATTCAAAATTCTCTTCAAAAATTAATTATTCTTTATGCTCTAAACCAATGGAAATTCGGTACGAAAATTGGCTGTTTCGTGAAAGTTTTGAAATGTTAACTCTCATATTTTTAAGTGACTGACTCAAAAGTTGAGATGTTAGTAGTTAGAGGGTATAAATTGAATAGGATGACAACATAAAATTATACCTAATTATTGTCTTAGCCTTATGTTCATTAAAATATATAACTTAATCAAATAATTGTGACATTTGACAGATTACTCTAGATCAGCAAGTAAACTGAAGGTAAAATCATACTTTAACCTACAATATAGGTAAAAATTGCTTTATTTGTTATTTTTTAATAATTACACTGTACATTAAGAAATTATTTTAAAATAATGTCGCAATGGTATGCATAAAGTTATTTGTTCTTTTTTTGGTTGAGAACGGTCGGTTTATCATAGCATCAGAATATTTAATATTGTATTGTGGGTACTTACCCGAGCATCACTGGAATATGACTGTCGACTCAGAGATCTTTCACTCTTTTGCGAGTTGGTCCACTGGTCGGCGTCTTGTGGTTTTCTAGAGTTGTGCAATGAATTTGATCGTTTGAGAGGTTTATTGAATCTTTTCCTCGGTTTTGGCTGTTCTGTCGACTTTGTTTCATGGGTTTCGCTATCATCGTTTGCGATTTGTTCTTCTGCGGTTGGCTTCACATTTTCTAATACATCATATGTCTGTTAAAAACCATATGAAAACCATGAACAGAATAGAACAATCTACTTACATTTCATTTTGTTAGTGTTGCGTTCATCTATAAGATACACTACCGTGGAAAAGGGTAATGCAAAAAATGTTTCAATAGTAAAATTGTTATTAAAGTTATTTTATGGTATTTATTGCACAAGAAACATATATAAGTCCTCATTACAAGAAATTAATATTTATTTTTAAACTGAAAAATTTCTTTCTTCAATCGACTAAACATCAAAATGGCAAAGCCCCGAAACAAATAAGTTTTTTTAAGGAACTGATAAAATAATTTCGAATGTAGTGGAGAATATAAAAGTTAGCCTTTTATATTAATGTTTACGGTTGTCATGAAAATATTTTTCATTTTATGAATCAATTTCTATCTTAGTAAAATTAAATTGTACTCATTTGATGTAAGCACATAAAAGTGGATAAAAAATGTAATATTTTTAACAAGAAAACATAGCAAACTGTATGTGTTAAAAATAACTGAATGATATTAAAGAGGATAAACTCTCAAAATAATTCAAAAAAAAAATGGGCCAAATGCACTAGAATGAAAAGGGAATGAATAAATCACACATAAAAAAGTAACATAAATACATTCCATGAATTCGGGGTGTTTTATTATTTAATTAAATACAATTTTAGATTATTTGCTGTTAAAAATGCAACTAAAATTTGAATTTGTGATGGATGTAAGTTTGAAGTGCTGATGAAATAAAGCAATGAGAATATTATTACAGAAACTGAGTTTATTGTTACGATTGTGTAGATAATTTACATGAATTTTTGTTGAAGTTTAATTGTTACCTGTGTTGAGATGCTTTGGGGCAAAGGAGAAGTTCCTGTGGATGTCGTTTCTTTCTTTGCCGGCTCGGTCGCTTGCGCCTGAGTCTCCGTCATGCTCTTACGAGCTTTGACTTGTTTGACCTTAGCGGTCTCCGCCTCTTTCGGAGGGGACGGCCCGCAGCCTGTCGACACTTTAGCAGAGTTTGATTTTCGTTTGGAAATCCTGGTTCTGCTGACGATGCTGCCCTCTGATATTTGAGAAGGTCTCTGGATGGATTCTTCGACGCTGTTCATATCCGACAGAGGAGTGGGCGACCTCCTCTGCTTCGGTAACTGTAAAGACGAGTTTCTTCCGACACTTTCACCTACAAGTATATATGCTTTTATTGAGCATTGCTATTTGGGCGGCTTTAAGTTTATCAAAATTCTTCCATGGATAACCGGGCTACTAGCTTCGCACGTTGCAATTTCGGAAACATTATAAATAAAGGTTTGTAAATTTCTAAATATGATATCAAAGTAATATTTATCAATTAGTTTATAGCTTTTTTTGGAGGACTGCGGTTACAATATGCACACAAAATATTACACACACACACACACATCTATTGGAATGGAGATATCGAGGCGGATCGGTGAACTACTTGGTGCCGGGCAAAAATGATATTTTTCTGAGCCTACCTCGTTTGGCCACCCGCAAAACCGAATCATCGTTAGAGTCTGTATCCGGCGTCGCGTTGGGCGCCCTTCCTGGCGGGGTTGCCACTTTTTTCTTGGAATAGTGTTCAGCGTCGCTGTAATCGTAGACGCAACTCTCGCTGCTAGACAGCTTTCGAGTCCTGGGAGGGTCTTCTTTATTCGGAACGGCGGCCGTCGGAGGGGGCGGGGCGGTCGGTGTTTTGCAGCAAACATCGCAGACGCGGGTTCCGGCGGCGTTCACGTACGTGCAATATTCGCATTCCCAAGAATGTTGCGGAGTGGGCGGAGGTGGTCCCTCGAGGACGTCTTCAATTATGGCCGCTTCCTCGTTCGCTGTACTTTTTCTATCAGATTCGATATCCGACGCCGGGTAGATATTTTTCTCTGCCGCCTCTTTGACGACGGACGCTCGGCTTTTCGGCCTACGTTGATCAAAACTCATAATCGATGAAGACTTCCTTTCCGAAGAATCACTCTCTCTTCTAAAGTTATTTTTGTGATCTTCTAAAGGCACATTTTTCACCTCCATTACAGGATGACTGATCCTTGCAATATTTTCTCGGTGGAAATCACTTCCCTGAGACTGTTTGCGCCTGTCAGACCTATTGCTGCCTCGCCTTGATCTTCGGTCGTCTTCGTCCTCGGAATTTTGTTCCTGTTCAACGTTAGTTCTTCTGCTGACTCGGGATCTTCTCGATCTAATACTGGCCGTGGGGGATGCAGCTCTGGAGTTCATTCTGGAGTGTGATCTGCTCGATATGCCTCTACTTGCCCCTATAAAGTTGTCTTTATTTCAATTTTGTAGAAGTCAGTTACATGTGATTAAAAATGACAATACCTGTGCGAGATTGCTTAATTATATCCACACCTATTTGGCAGAAAAAGATGTGCAGTTTTTCCTTTTTCCAATTTGAGACACTTTACAATTATTAGGACATAAACAGCAGGTTGATATATGATGTATTATTTTTGTGAACCACTGAATTCAAAATCTGTTGTTTTTTGAAGTCACAAATTTTGATATCATGGTGGCAAAAATTACAGTTTACATAATTGTTCAGGAGAGCAAAAACAAAGTATTGTTACCAGTCTGACTATTTCTGATCTTTAGCCGCTCTATGCCTATGAACATATGTGATACGCAAACTTTGACTATTCCGTAAAGCTTGAGCAAAATATTGCGCGCTTCCGTAAAGCTTGAGCAAAAAAAATCCGCGCTTGAGAAAAATAATTTACCTTAAAACTACAAACCGCACAGAAAACCTATGTGTTTCAACAACATGTGATTATAAGTCTTCACAAATATATTTTTGCCACATCAATCAATGTACAATGTGGAACATATGTGAAAAATTTCTCATCACTTAATGTTAATTTAGTAATTCAAATTTCGATTTACAAAAAAATACCTTCCGGTATTTGGTGTTTAGAGAATTCAGAATATAATTTTTTTGATTCACCAATGACCACTTTTCTGTCATTAAATTGTGTTTGAAAAACTGAATAAAATCACTTTAACTAGATAAATAGAATATTGTTTTCAAGACTAAATACTTTTATGATGATAAGTGTCACTTCTTGATCGAAAGGCATTGATATTTTAAATAATGAAAAGACATTTTTTTAGCACTTATTTACACAATATATTTTATGGTCAAGACTGATTTCGCTCATCCCAAGCATTATCAACTGACGATCAGTTAATCAGTGGAAATAAATACTAAAACATATGTTTTTATTATTTAAAATTTCAAGATTTAACTAAAAAAAACTGTTTAAGTTCTGTATTACCTTTTTTCAATAATAATATAAATATGAAATATTCAAATTTGCTGTAGAAGTTCTACATTATTTGATATTAAAAAGTATAACCATAAAGAGAAATATATATATTGTATTTTTAATTACTTACCATTGTGTTGGGGTGGTAGCATCGCTGGGGGATACATGGGAACTCCACACCATGGATTCATCCAAACTTGTGGGTTGTACCCTTCAGGGGGCATGTTGAGGCTCACGTTACTTCCATATCTGCCGCCCCACGGCATCCAATCTGTTGGAGGTGGACCTGTCATGTGATGTTGACAGCTGACGCAACCCTGCAGCTGAGCCATGGATTGGGCCTAAAAAATTGTATTTGTGTTAGCATAATTATATGTGTGTTTATGCTCAAAATTTACAATTAGTTTTCATTTCGAGTTGAATATAATGACCATTAATAATCTTGCCAATGTCTGATAGTCTTATTGTATTGTAGTCTATTCTGCAATTAATATATTGCAATTATTTACCTGAACCATAGGGTTGAAATGTTGTGTTTGAAATGGTGGGGGTGACATGGCTCCGTTTGTGTTGAGATCAAAGACTGAAGCACTCATTGCCCCCCTTTTCAAAGCTCTCTGCGGGAGCGGCGATCTCATACCGTCCGGGTTGTTGTTTGCGATTTCAAGTCTCAGACTTTCTTGAACAGACATATTATCTTCCTCCATTGGTTGAGATGGAGCGTTCATAGAATTTCTGTTTGACGCTGTGCTCCATCTATCATTATTCCAATTGTTATTTTCAACCATCTGAAATGAAAATTAGGAAAAATATTATTTTAATGAAATGAAAACAGCTGACAAATTCAAGAAATTTTGCATGACAGATTTTACATTACAACACTCTTATATTTATTCTATCAATACACTTCACTCAGCCATCTGATGTGTTGAGATGTTAGGAGCCAGTGGGTTATCATAAATACCACATTTTTCCTTTTTTTTTTTAAACATTTGTAGTTTTTACTGTAAAATAACATTTGATTTTTTGGGTCCATTAAATATTTTTTATTGCGTACATATTGACAATATCTATCCAAGTCTATCGCTTTGTTTAGTAAATATGGAAGTTCAAACCTGATTTCTTGGAGCATTGCCAGCTTGAATATTCATATTTGCGAAGTCCCTTGACAAATCAGGAGCCGTTCCACGCATCATTTCTTGGTGGCGTTTGTATCTTTGCTGAAGAGCAGAGTTGCTCTCTTTGTTATTAATCAAGGGCTTAGCAAATACTTCTGAACTCCGCATAGCATCTGTAATGTTTTAAAAATTATTACAATCTATTTAATCAAAGTCATTTTATGTACCCACATAAAACAAAAAGAAATATTTTTACATAACGTTTGCGGGACATGTAAATTTATTGCAAATCGATTAACAAATGCAATAATAAACCTTAATTTATTTATTTGCTATTATTTTTGAAGGTAAACATTTTCTTTTTGAGGAATTTCTAAAAATATTTTTTATTATATTTTTATTTATATTATGGGTTTTCTTTATGTTATGTTTATAGTCTAAAGGTCATTCATTAAAATTTTACTCACTGTTGTTTTGATTTGTAGGGACCGCCGGTAGAGGTCTTGTCGCGATTCGCTGTAAAGAAGCTGTTCTGTCCATCATACTCTCAGTACTCATTTTCCTATTAAGGGTTCCTCCAAAATTATCATTTCGTGATGGCACCTGTTCAAAAAGTCTTAATTTATCGACATATTTAAATCATGCATTATTGGTAAGTATTATTAATTGCTGGAAAATAAGACATTAATACAAGAAATGTTATAATTATTGACAGATTCATTAAATGGTAACATTTTATCACTAAGAACATAAGAAACATTTATAGTACATCTTTCAAGATTGCTTGATGAGAAAATCCTATTCAATGTTATTTTGATGTTAGAATTGAGATTACATTACTTTTACAGGATCTGTGTTCTAAATTTAACAAATAAAACGTCAATAATATTGTTATAGTCAGGATGATAACTGCTTCAAACTAAAATGGCATAAATTCAGCCAATAATTTTCATTTGATTACATATTTACTGGAAGATAGACAATGATCTGATTAATTGAAAAACTGTTAAATGAGTATAAGAGACGGTTGGATTATGATATTCTCTTCATTCTTTCCACGCTTCTTGATACGTTTTTACAATCCATTAACATTTTGAGAAATATTTCAAATAAAATAATGAAGTTTATAACATACAGAACATATTTATTTCTGTCCTGTAAACTGAAATATCTCCTGACATAAAATTTTTATAGTCGGCTGCCATCATAAATAACATTTATAATTTTACTACTTAAATATCTTGTATTCATTTGGTGAAAATATTTAAACAGTTTTTTTCGTTTGGTTTCACACAATTACCTAAAATGTGTAAGAAATAAAAGTAATTCTTTACTGAAACTCTTTATTTTGTCATAATTACAAGAAAACATGTCAATATTTCTCTTCATTTATTACATTATTATGATTATTAACATTCAACATTAGTTATTTTAAACTGGAAGGTTGAATAAAGCTTTGTAATGAGAATTTTTATTGATTACACATTGTAGAATGTTATTTTATATTACAGAAAAAAAAACATTTATCAAGCGGCAACAAGATATATATATAAAATGAGCGCAGAAAGTGTTGAGTCACATTACTCTACTGGAATAAAACAACTGGGGATTCCCGCTTCTTTTATATACATGGTCACCGCTTTATAGTACAAAAATAGTTAAAAATATTAATAAATATTTACTTCATTATTAATAATATTGATTAACAAAATAATCTATTTTAAATAGGTTCTTATAGTAAATATCACGAAACATAATAGCATGTTCACATATTTAATATTTATATATATATAATAAGTGATAGATGAATAAAAAATATATGTATAACATTTGTATTATTTTTATGATATTTTTAATAAGGCATGCATGTTAGTAGGATATGTGTGGTGATCAATTATTCCAAATTTTTTTAACCAGGCTTGTGAAAATCGCAGCATAAGGTATGAATTATATATTTTGTTATTTAAGCCAAATAACAGTTATAAAAGGCAATGTTTAGTCTAAAATGAAATCTGTCATATTTTGTTTGCGTTTTTGAATATTAAAATCATGCTGGCCTGATTTTAATGCAGAATAGTTCAGTTTCGGACCTGTTGTGTAGCGATTTTGACATGCCTGATTAACCCTTTTAATCTTGACTGTTTAAGCAAAGTATATGCGAAAAACCCCAGTAAATCTATGATAAAAAACCAGTAGTTTTTATTTATTTTTTAACCTCACTTATTTTTTTTTTGCAGTGCCATCTCTATGATGTATTTAGAGATAGGCAATGATAATAATGATGTCAAAACACAGTAAAATAAAAATATCTAAAAATTGTTCAAGTAATTGCGAGGCTGATGATGTTTTTGCATGTACTGTCAGGAATAAAAGGGTTAAAACTCATCATTCTTAAAATAAAGAAATAATTAAATTCTATATTTAACTATTTCAAAAATAAAAATCTTTTGCAAATGACTAAAGTAGTTTTTCATTTGGTTTATAATAATTTGAAGAATTCTAAGTTCCGTGCAAGTACTGTTTAAAAAATAAAATAAATGTTTATGACAGTGTGCATGTATATGCTACCTTATTTCGTCGGGGTGGCGGCACTGGCGCAGTAGTTACACCTTTTGGGGGCAAAGGGGGACGAACATTCTCTTGGTCAGGCTTAACCAAACTCTACAAGAAACATTATCGAAGAATTAATAATAGTTTGGAATGCATTATTTATTTAAATGAAGCAATAAAATATTTCTTGGAATGTGATTCTATTACTATTTGAATTGCCCTATTGCTAAAAATACACATTGGAATCGGGAAAACCCAGCCAGCATTATGTTTTAAGAAATTTACACCCACTTAGATATTTTGACAGTTTTGTAAATAAACAGAGTGGGCAGAAGAACTTATGTTGCTTTTAAATGTTTGAAATTATTGTATATGCTAGAAGTTTTATTTTTGTAAAAAAAATATTTTTATTATCTTTATTTGTTTATATGAATTGATGACATCAAAATGTAATGGAGTGAGATTATTAAATTGTAATGACTAAATAGATCATGAAATATGCACATATAAAAATATTAGAGCTCAAATAAATATTTGATTAAATAAAACATGGGTAAAATTCAGGTAAAGTTGGACCTATGAAACTCTGTAACTACATGTTTTGTCACCCACAAGGTAGGTTTCATCTTTTTGCATCTTCAGGCAGTATAGTACATGCATTCAAATTGCATTTTTCCTTAAGATGCCAAAATTTTAAACCCGGGTTGTGAATGACAAAGCATATGAAAGAATATAGAGTTTGAATAACTCAAACTTGATATTGAAATTCTACCAAGCATCTTGAATTAAATAATTCAAGCATATACATAATTCTCTTTCGACTTGAAAAACACATATGTGATGAGAGATATAAATATTAAAACTTTAGTAAATAAAAAAAAAAGTATGAAAATTATGACACTTTGTTCAGAAGAAGTGTAAAACTATGCTGCTTTGAATTTTTACATATTTAACCGATTCCCTGGTGAATCATTTGAAAAATATCCTGTCAATCAGCAGCATAATTGTGAATTGGTGTACTTTAAGGGTTCCTTCACTTCATTATTTCTTTCATTTGTAATGAAATAAATTATTTGTATTAGTGAAAAGACTTGAACTTAAACAATTAGACGTGTAGATAAATGATGTATTAACAAAATAGTTACCCGTCTCATGTGTGTTTGTCTCTTTGGATGCCTGTGATACATATCATCGCAAGATGCACAAAACTTTTGGCTGCTGCAGTTTAGGCATGTCACGGTAGGCTCTGACGAACCACAAAGATCACAGCGTTTTGCAGTATTCTTGTTTGCTGCATTTCCTAATGAAGTTAAATGAAAATTAGAATTCATAAGTCACTTTTAAAACCTTTTTAGGTCTTGGCTTTTCACTGACGAAGTTTCAGTTGACACTAGCAGTCTTTTTAGTCCATTTTCTGTTGAGCCAATTAAAAAATATTCCATCACTGAATGCATTAAAAAATGGATAGTACGAAAGTTTTAACACTGTTAAGCGATTCCTTGTTGAGTAATGTAATAGATGTTACAATACAGAATATTTCAAAAATTAATTGAGTAGGTTTTGTGTTAAGAATGATGGAGGCTATCTAGACAAATCAGGATATATTTTAATCAGGGCTGTGGAGTCAGATTCGTGAAGTCTCTGCGTTTTGGCCAGAGTCAGAATCAGCGTTGTGGAAAACAAGCAATTCCAACTACTTTTTCGGTTAGACTTTTAAGAATATCTTAATGAACAATTTGCTGGATTGTTTGGTTGATCTTTAATATGATGCATTTGCATTTCTTTTTGTTGATAACATTGATAATTTTAAGAATACCCACTTAAAACATCACATTATATTTTCAGTGGAACTTACCAGACGGGTTGAGGTTGGCATTCATGTATTGTTGAGTTGGGAACTCAATGACTTCATAATCTGGTTCGGGCATTGGCGATTTGGGTGGTGGCGGGGGTCGGCGTTGGGCTCCGGGGGTGCGGGGGGTGTTGTCATTTGATGGTGGAGGCGGTGGCGGTGCGGCACTGGATCGGTTGGATTCAACAACTTTCTGGAAATTAAATATTCATGGTCATGTTGTCAGTTGATTGGCTGTGGCAAAGTTATAGTATTTTTTTCAATGTATTTATAGTAAGCTTTTCATAGAATATACGAAAAAAAATTGTTTTATATTATCTTAGGTACTGTAACCTAGAGGTAGCTCTGTAGATTACTAGGCAGAAGGACATGGGGTCAGCTCTTAACAGGCACATGGATTGTTTAAATTTAAAACATGCTTGAAAAATCTTAATAACAGAAAGAAAATCGTTTTAAAATGGAGTGTATCGAATAAGTTATTCATTAGAAATATTCATACTTTCAATGAAAAAGAGAGGTTTAGAAACAGGCAGTTCTTATAGAACTTGTGTTGAGACAAGTGTCCATATGTTCCATGCTACAAGCAGATATGGATAAAAAACAATAGGAAAGATATACTGCACAATTTTAGGTACACTTGGGCCTCGTATAACACGGTTTTACACAACACGGTGGCAAAAATCGTGGTATATTTTTATACAACACGCTTTATATAACACGGTTTCAAAAAAAAATTAAATAATTTACATGTTTAATTTGTACGCCAATGTAATGTGCACATGACAAATCTTCCTGAGCGTGTCGAGACCTGTCAATTTTGTTTGTTTCAATACATTTCAGTTGCACTCTGGCAGTCAATGGTGCAGTGCATATTTCTTTGTAATCCATGGATTATTCTGGCTTATTTTTTGAATGTATACACTTTACATAATAAGTGTGTAATATGTATTTTATTTTTGTTTAATTTTTTTATGCGATTTTTGGGTATATTTTGTATGGCTGTTTCAAAGTTATACGGTTTTTAAAACCCATGGAACACATCCCCATTTATTCTATGTAAGCCATAGCTTTTTTTGTGCGATTTTCCCCGGAACATATCTATCACAGAAAAAAAGGTTTGAGTGTATCAAGTTATAAAAATATCTGCATTCGAGATTTAATATGCACGTGTGTGATTGGTGAAAATAATTTGATTGATGCAATACATTTACTTATTTGGAAAAATAACGTCATCATATGAGAGATAACTCAAAAAAATATGTACCATGCAATAAATAATAACAATTATTTAACCAGTTTTATTCTAAAATGTTCTCGTGTACCCATTTTTACTTTAAAATAATTGACGTGCAAAGGGTTAAATATATGTACATACGTAATATAACGCTTGATAATTTATACCAATTTTATAGATTTAATCGTATCAATTTATTATTTATTTGTAGATGAAAAATATTTAGACCCTAAAATGTCGACAGTTACGGGTAAAATTAAAAAAAAGAGAAACTTTATTTCTATTGAAAAAAAATCAATATCCTAGATTGTCTTAAAAGGGGGGAGAGGCCGTCATCCCTTGCTCAAATTTTCAGTTTAAATGAAGCAACAATTAGGACGATACAAAAAAATTAAAACAAAATTAGACCTATAGCTTTAGCAGAATCGTCTATCAGTGCGACAAAGATTGCCCGCATACGCTCAGTAATAATAGATAAAATGGAAAGAGCTCTTATGATATGGCTAGAAGATTGCAATGACAAAAACATTCCTGTGGACAGAAGCATTATACAAAAGAGGGCACAAGAAATTTATGATAATTTAAAAAGAACTGAACAATCGTCATCGGAAGATCAAAACTCATCTCACAATTTTTCTGCTAGTAGAGGATGGTTTGAAAATTTTAAGAAGCGATTCTCACTACATAATATAAAAATTCGAGGAGAAATTGCATCAGCTGATTTTGAATCTGCTAAAAAGTTTGTTCCAGAATTGGCAGATATTATAAAAAATAAGGGCTACACACCAGACCAGGTTTTCAATGCGGACGAAACGGGACTGTATTGGAAGAAGATGCCGCAACGAACCTACATATCAAAAAATGGTGGCGAAAGAAAGAATATCTTTACTATTATGCTCCAATTCTCCAGGAGATTCCATAATGAAGCCATTATTAATTCATCGAGCCTTAAACCCCCGAACACTAAAAGGTTATGATAAAAAGAATTTACCTGTTTATTGGAGAGCCAATAAAAAGTTTTGGACCACAAGTATTCTTTTTAAAGATTGGTTTTACAATTGTTTTATACCTGATGCAAGAGATTATACGAGAAAAAAGAATCTTGATTTGAAAATATTATTGATATTGGACAATGCACCAGGACATCCTCTCGATTTAAAATATCGTAATGTTGAAATATTATTTTTACCACCAAATACTACGTCTTTAATCCAGCCCTTAGACCAAGGTATAATTTCAACATTTAAGGCCTATTACATTTGTCGAACATTTGAAAAAATATTAGAAGATCAAGGTGAAAACTTAACACTTCTACAGGCTTGGAAAAAAATTTCTATTCGAAATTGTGTCGAAATTGTTTCTGCATCCGCTAAAGAAATAAAACAATCTATGGCCAGAAGTAGTGTCTGGAGGAAATGTTTTACCACCAATAGAAGATGAATACCAAAGGACAATAAATATTTGTCGTGAAATTGGTGGAGAAGGTTTTAATGACATGAATATTCGAAATATTGGAGGATCGTACGTTGAACGAAGAAGAATTAGTTGAAATGTTAGATGAACCCACCACAATTAACGACTCAGAAAGCAGTTGCAGCGAAGAAGCTACATGTTTCACATTAAAAACGATAAATGACGGTTTGGAATTGGCTACAAAATTAGAAAACTTTTTAATTGAAAATGATCCTATAAGGGAAAGAAGTTGGGAATTTAAGAGGGAATTGCAACAGATTTTGGAACCTTATAAGGAAATACGTAAGGATTTATACGCTAAAAGCAGACAATCGCTTATTACCGAATTTTTGAATGCTAAAACCACAAGAAATCCAGAGTCCTCCGATGTTGAAAACGTACAACCGATTTTGAAAAAGAGTGAAACATATAGAATTATAAGTGATAGTGATGATGAATGATTACCATTTTATATTATTAAAGTTTTTTTCACGAATAAGTAAATATATATTTGTTTATTTATAAAAATAAAGTATATATTCATATAAATTATCTTCGTTATTTTTTTTTGTAACGCATCCTCTAATTTTGTATGAACTTCAAACCTTGCATAACACGGATTTGTATTACACGAGGTTTTTGTGGAACCATATACCCGTGTTATACGAGGCCCAAGTGTTCTTTTTTTCATTTCATGTTCATTATTAATTCAGATTATTGGCCACAAAATAACATTGAAAACCCATTCTGCGCCATTTAAAGGATATTCCATCATCTACAAATTATGTTGAAACGTACTGAGAATTTTATTAGTAAGTTTTTATTGCATCACCAGGTGGCAGTATTATCTGTAAATTTTTATATTTGTTTTACATTTATATGAGTATTCGCAACAGATTTTTTTTGTTTGAAGCCACATTTATACTCATATCATTATGTTTGAATAATAAAACATAATGTTTGGTACCACTTCTATAATTTTACATTTTTCAAAGCAGGACCTGTTTTGCACATTGTGAGCACCATTAACTGATACAATATAAATTAAAATATGGCTATTTATGACTATATATGACTCTATTTATGTTTCATTTATTTAAATATAATGGGTTCCACCAAGAAGTGACAGTTAACACCTTAATGTTCATAAATATAAATATTTGATTTAACGATAGATGATTTACTTAAAATGGAAAATAAAATTTAAATTCTCTGGAGCTTTGTGTTGATAATATGTGTTTACAATTCAATTACAAAAATTCTCTGCAATGTAAAACTGTGTACTCAAAACTACTACAACATTTAAATGAGAAAATTTTTTTCAAAGAAAAACGATTTAACCTTTTGACTACTAACTAAATCTCAATTATTGAGACAGCAGTTTGCATTGTGTCGGAAATCTCTACTCAAAATTTTTATAGATGTAACAGTGATAAAACTTTCTTGTAAGAGCTTATTTCTGTATTCTAGCTCTCAATTTTCATATAAATCTTTGATGTAAATAAAAACATAATTGGTGTAATAAAAAACTGATTTACCATCCACTGAGGCATTGCCCTCGGCATTCGGAACCGGTTGTTAGCATTTGTGTCTGTAGCCATTGGCCGAAATTGGTCTTTTGATTTCTGAAAATAAAAAAATTGCATCAAAAAATATGTTCATTTATCGAATGCATTGTGATATTATTGGTATGGGTAACTGAGAGATTATCATTGTTATCAACAATTAAAATTAATTTACTTCCAATAGATACCCAAGGATATTTCAATATCAAATTTGAATCATTAAAACTGTGATTTAAATATGGATGAAGGTGTTGAAATGTTATGTCAAACATGCTAGATCATAAACTATTTTATTCTTAAGATTAATTCAATCAGTCAACAATCTAAATAATTTAATTTCTACAATCAATTATATGTTTCTAATATTATATTTAATCATAGAGTAACCCACCCATTTAAAATAATTAGGTATCTCTATGTACTCAATTTTTTAATTACACTCTAAGGGTAGTTGATTTTCAACCAAATGGCTTTTGAATGGTTATAATATATTTTTTTAATTATCTGTCATACATTAACGTTATGAACTGTTTACTGGCTGTCAGTTAGAGTACATCCATGTACTATATGCATGTACATGTCGAAAGTCAAAACCCGCAAGAACCCGAAAATGTGCAGAGCTTGAACGATTTTTAATAAATTAAAATATAATAGGTGATTATTTTGAAAACGTCTTGTAACAACGCCATGAGGCCGTATTGATTATAAGGTTATCCTTTTCAAATTTGTATGTCATTATAATCAGATCGATTCTTTCAGATGCGTGTATATTTAACTCCTAACCTAGGTGTATATTTTTTGTAAAAATTTGTTTGTTTGTTTTACTGTTCACTAACTATCAGTTCTATTGCATTCGTATGATAATATACCTGAATTAAAACACGCGTCGTGAGTGACAAAATTTGTTGAACTTTACACAGTTTAACAATTTACATTAAAAAAATGTTTATTAAATCATTACTTTCAAAATGCGATGTTCAAAAAAAAAAATTTGAATGTGCTGAAACTATTTTTAGTTTATGGCTACACATCTTGTTTGTTTTTTCCTTGTTTCAATGAATTGTATGCTATATTTTATTTTTTTAAATAACCGGATGTGAATACCTTTTGCCACTTTAGTATCCGCTTTTCCTAGCTGTAGAACGAGCGTCTATTTCCTCGCAGATAATAGCATGTCTAACATTTTTCATAACCATAACATCTAAAACTACATGTTGTGATGAGATAACCTTCTGATTGCTAACGACTCAACTTTTGAGACGGTTGATTATAGTGTGTTGATATTTGAGTGTCAATAAAAGAATGTCGTTAACAATTTTAAAACTTCTTTGCATTGAAAAAGAGTCTTATTTGTTCTGATAAATTTATAAATTTGTTTAACACAAATACTGCTGGATTATTTTTTGATATATTAAGGGCTGAAATATTAATTACGTGTTTCAGTGAGAAACGGGCCAATGAAGAGAAACGAATCTAAAAACGATGAAATGGTAACACGCTAAGTACTTAATAAATATTTTTCTATTCACAAAAAAAATATCATAACTTCTCGGAAAGCACAAATTAAAATAATGAAAAGTATATCAGCTTATATAAAAAAATATAAACGTAAAATACATAAACATATAATAATTGTGTTAAATACATAAAAATATTAATAAAAAAACTAAAGCTGTTAAGCACATTAAAAAAGACGAAATTTGTAACATTTTTATGAGGATGAAATCTTTATAAAAAGCCAAATAAAATGGCGTAAATTGAAATTTCTCCGAGAATGAATTTCAGACAACCACATCTGTTGAACATTTTAGCCGGGAGGCGACGGTTCTAAAATAAATATCGCGTGAAATATGTTACATTATAAAATTGAAAATGATATAAAATATGTGTTTCTTAGGTAATCATTTATCTCCTTAGCTTTGATGATGAATCAAAATTTAATTATAATAAATAAAAAGATGGCTTAATTATAATTATAAGCTAAATAAAACTATGACTTGGCTATTTTTTGGCATGGAATTTATTCAGCATCCGCATGCACGCTTTAGATTGCAATCTCGCGGGAAACGAAAATAGAGTTTGCTTTTAGCGTAAGATCTGGCTTGACACTAAATTTATTGTTGTTATTGATCACAAATTAACAATATCTAGATATTAATAAAAAATGTTGCTTTTATCCGCAAATCAAAGTTTTAATATGTAAATGATCATTCTCATTTTGGGGATGTTGGAGCATAGATTATTTAGTCAACTCAATGACGTTTAATATTATTTACAATGCATTTTCAAACGGTGTTTTTAGCCCACTGCCCGCTAACGTGTCATATATTCAATATAGCTGATTGCAGTTTTTAGATGGCAATTTTCGTCTACGAGCTAATTTTAGCTAGATTTGTTTATTTTAAAACATTACTATTGAATTATTTTTAAAAATATTCAGTAATAGAATATCGTTTACGAAATGGCTGAATTTTTAATAATTACAGCGGTTGCGTACAATGAATCGATTGATTTAGGCATTATCATACAGAAATAAAAAAACATTGCAGTAAGAAATATCTTTTTTTAGATAAGTTTTAAATTAAAAAAAAAAAAACACTGTGACGAGTATTATTGTTCGACTTATGGCGTGATAGTTTTTCAATTTATGATTTTATCAAAAAGCATTTAAGTCAATTATCATAGCAAAGATGTTGTGTCAAAATGTTATTTTATTAACATACGAAATCAAAGAAATAAATGGTTATTTTTGTCAATAATGAATGCGACCACATTCTATGTACTAAAAGGAAATTCCATTCCCTGAATTTTTCCACGCTGCATTAATTTAAAAAAAGAAACTTGTCGAAGTTGTTTTATAAGATTAAATCGAAATAAAGAACGCAAGATGTCACCATAGACAATAATGTTTATCATTAGGAATTGAGCAAAAAAATTGATACAAGATTTCTATGATTCAAATTATTTAACGCATGAAGTCAAGGTCATCGTACAGCGTGCTTTATTGTGAGATATAATCTTCGAGGAGTTTGACATTTGTCATTATGTATGGAGTATACCGCATTTATTATTAACTTTTTACGCACTTAGATATAATTTATTTATGTCACTAAACATTTGTTACAATAACTGACTACTTAATATAAAAAGAAATTCCAAGAAGTTGTCGATAATGCCCCATATTACGACGCAAAGACAATAAATCCGTTTTCTATTGAGTAGCATAAACAAATTCTTAAAACTGAATATTTCAAAAATTAATTCGGTAGTATTGGTGTTGAGCACTTTTATATAGATTATCAGAGCCAATCATCAGGTTATGTTTGAATACAGAAATTAGCTTTTACAAACATTTTAGCACTCGTATATTTTTGACTATCAACACACGGCAATCTGCCGTCCCAACAGTTGAGACGTTAGCAGTCAGGGTTTAAGAAGTGTTTTAAAGACTTTACTATAAGATAAGAATAATACCGTGGAATGGCTGGTGATTTAATGTTTAAAGTAAGGCTTAATTTGAAATGTTTTGACAAATTATGTGTTTGTCGAATAATATATTTTTACATAATCCAATGCAACGTTGGTGAAGAAATTAGCAAGCAGCTCTTAGCTAAGCGATATAAATATAATCGTGCATGATTACGAATAAAGATTTCTACGACGAATCTTTTGTGATAGATTAAAATCCACTGTTTTTTTAGTACTATCATGTGATTAAGCTCTAAATCATGTCTGAACATGACAGCCTCTAAAATCTGCCGAGAGTCCATCGGGTACAGTGCAGAAAATGATACAATAGCTCGATTGCGAGTGAAAAACTCATACATCACTGACATTTTTCCGTTATAAATATAGAATAAAAAAACACTAACATTCATCGCTGCAATTCGGGGGGAACGTTTCCCGGGTTGGGTTCCTCGTAACGGAAAATTATTTCAATTAAAATAACACAAAAAATGACTAGAAGCACTCAAAACTTTGTAAACTGAGCGGGTCACATGACAGCGGGAAACCTCCGAGGCGACGGATTGTTAAGCGAAACGAAAATAGCGAAGAAACTTTACTCCCGGGCGAAAAGCTCCGCCGAGCGCAGGAGAGCTTCGGGCGGCGACGGCGACTTTCGAGCGTCTACTACCCGCGCGAACCGAAATAACGACGCCAGACGCCCACTGTCAATTTGCAGCGTCGTCGACAATGTCTAAGACCCCGTTTATATTTGCGCAGAGACTAAGGCGAGTGCCTTGCTTTAGTAGCTAAAAGCTTTATCTATGTTTTTTTTGAATTTTTATGACTGCACAATTCCACGTGTTTTGTCACTAAAGACCCGGGTTTCGCCTTTCGACATCTTCAGGCATTCTAACTAGAACTGTTAGTTCTGTTGCATCTGAGTGACAGAATGCCTGAAGTTGCCGAAAGGCGACACCCGGGTCGTTAGTGACAAAACGTGTGGAATCGTACAAAGTTGTAACAATTCAAATTTGATATTGAAATTCCATCAAGCACCTTCAGTCAATATCATAAACTATATATTTTTGATTAGCGAAGTGCTTAGATTTGATCCTCAGTTCACTGGAATTAAGGATTGGAACTTGGGATAAGGTTCTAGTTGATTCAAAAGACTGTTTCTAGAAAAGACTTAAGCTTACCACGTTGTTGTGAATTAAGTAATTCGGCTGCTTCAGGCAAACACGATTTAGAGGTTATGTTTTTCGGATACTATCAGGGCTGTGGAGTCGGAGTCGCGTAGTCACAGTATTTTGGCTACTACTTTTTGATTACTTTTTCGACTAGACGATTTTGAAAAATATCTCATTGGATAATTTACCGGATCGGTAGGGTGATCTTCAATTTAATGCGCATAAATTGGAAAAGTAGGAAAAACCTAAAAAAAAAAATCTTTTAAGTCGGACTTGTTTTGTTGTTCAACGTCGGAGACGGAATCGTGTTTTTAGCGACTCGCAAGAATACATGTAAAACAAAATTTATTTTTAAGGGCGAAAGATACCTCATTTGATCCCAAAAAAGACCCTAGAAAGAGCTATTAACTAACTACGAGTCCAGTCTTAGCCATGTGCCTACTATTCCTACCCTCTGTATAAAAGAGAGATTGAGCAACTGAGTAACAAGCAGGGTTTGTAGAAAACAATATTATTCACACCGGGAACGGTCATGGGTTTTAAAAAATCTTGTTCCCTTCTGAGGGTCATTGAGGATATTTCAACGTCAAATATTTCTAAAAAAGTCCTGTAATTTTGGCGTTAATCAAATATATGACAGATATAAATCTGTATTTCTGTACAAAACTTCATTGTTACGTGCGTGTTTCACTATTGTTCAGAATAGTATCATCAATACATTGTCAATCAGTCGTCTCAACAGCTGAGACGTTTGCAGTCACTCTTCACATTTCACTTATTAGTGACTAGCTCAGTGTTGACAGTGTTTGCTTTTTAGACTGACGTCCGCCACCAGTTTTTTTCGTGTTATATCGGTATTCAGTACATTTTTACAAATTCGTAAGATAAATAAGTTTAATCTTGGTATGTGCTATAACCAACATCGATATTACAAGCATCTATCATCGGATTGACCTATTTTCTATACATAACCTATTGTTTTACCACATTTTTTGATCATCGCTTATCAAAAAACTAAATGGTAATTAAATACCACTGCTTACTTTTCCTTTTTTTTTTTAAGAAAACCCTCTTATTTATTCGTTAAATTTTAATTAATATTGATAAACCAGTTCATTTTTAGACTTCCGGAAGATACGCTTTAATTTCCGCGCGGTTTCCACCGGCCTGAATATTCACGAGTTGTTTAATCTATTTCTGCCGTTGCATCAGACGCCTTACGTCAACAATGTGTTCATATGTGTTTATTATTTTACAGATATCTAAACGCATTCATCGATCATAACAAATTCACAACTGATAAAACCAGTAAGTAACAACGTTCAACACAATTTTACTCAGTTTGCTTGATAAATTTCAACATTTCAGTTTAAAATATGTTTTAATATATATATAAACATCAATTTAAAGTTATATATTCATTAGTTAGTTGTATTTAAGCGACGTAACCTATTTCTTGCAGAGCCACATAAAAGATTTTCCAACATGGGATAATTCAAGAATTAATTTGATAGGTTTGGTGTTGATTATATTTGCTCTTGCATGAATGTTGTAACACTGTTAACTCTCATGTATTTTAAAATGTCATGTATTTTTTTTACACTTGTTGCCACCTATGTTTAGAGTATGCGTATTAATATCAACATCTATCTAACTTATTCATAATGTATGTTTGTATGCATACATATATTTTACGAAACAACGAGAAATATATACAATATTATGTTAGTTACTTCCAAAATATAAATCTATTATAGAACAATTTACTGTCAGATAATGCGAGATTTAATGCCAACCAGTAAATGCGTCTGATTATGGTGTCACGAAGTGATGTATTTAATTAGAAATATGATTAAAAATAGCTGCGCAGTCATTAGTTTTGTAGATTGATGGTTTTAGAAGTGTCCAATATCTCATTAGGACGCCGAGCTTTTGAGACGTGATTGTCTATTAATAATGTAAGTCAGTCATTTCGTCACATATTTTATATCAAACAAATCTGTGATCCCAATAACACTTTCATCGCGGCCATTATAAACAAACCATGCTGTCAATTCATTTATCGTTGAATATCGAATCACATTTGTTCGTTATAATAGTGCTATTTCAAGGGATGAGTTGGTGATTTAAGGCTCGTTCAAATTCACTCTTATTCTCACTTTCAATGATAAAATTTAATATTCTATAATACATTATTTTATAAACATACTGGTCTGTTTCCGCAAATGCCGACAACTTGTATAAAATATTAGCTATTTTGAGCTTGTTCACATATTTTAGTTTAATATAGCTTTTTAATACTATTACTTAATTTATTTCTTGCTGAGCAGTGTTAATGATACATATAGCAACATTGAATATTTCTAAAATTAATTTTTATTATTCATTGTAGGTGTTATTAATTAATAATAATAATATATAATTGTTAATAACATATTAATTTAACATGACGAATAGGCTATTTTTTAATACAAAAAATAGCCCATTCGAGAAAGTTATACACTTATATTTTAGAGTATCTGCTGTTAATATAATGCAATCTGCTGTCTAAACCAGTGGCTTCCAACATTTTACACCCGCTGAGCGGTAAAAAAAGGAAACAAAATTGCGGACCACGAATACTGAAATAAAAGTGCTTTTTTATATAATAATTTTTAAATCTTATATTATAATCGATGGATATAACTATAACTAACGAATATACACATAAACGTCTCAACTGTTGAGACGGCAAATTGCAGTTTGATAACTGAGTTGATACTTAAAAATGAAGAGTGTTAATATTGTTGAAACTTTCATGTATAAACTATTTTTTGCATTGATATTTATGTTATGTAGACCGATTCACTTTGATAGTCACTTTGAGTTAGCTGTCACTTCTTGGTGGAAAGGCATAATAATTTAAATAATTTAATTAACACATTTTTATTTCTATTTTCACAATATTTTCTATGAGCGTAATCGGTCCTGATCATAAAATATATTATGGAAATAGTACTAATTTTTTTTATTATTATTTGAAATATGGAGTGTTAAATTATCATATAGTGTGACTCAGTAGGAAAGGGGCTAGTAAAAACTATTAACGTTTGTATACATTGTAACGTACTATGTTCAATAATGAACGTAGTTAGTGCCTCGGTTTTAGGCTGCCATTTAATTATTTAATTTAAGATATAGTAATTTTATTCATGTCTGCCATCCCACCGGAATCTATTCTTAGCGAGAGTGAAAAAAAATCAATTAAATCATGCAGTACTCCCACGACATCCGATTTATTAAAGTGGTAAACGATTTTAACAATTGTGTACATACTATAAAATTTATCAAATTTCTTAACCTGTATTGTTTGATCAATGTATTTAAATATCACGCTGACCAACGAACCGAAAATAAATCACAGGTGTGCCAATTAAAAAAAATCTTTTTTATCTATTTAAAAACTATCTTATTATTCTTTATTCGATTTTTAAGCCGCATCATAAATTTATATTCAACAACTTTCAAAATCTTTTAAAATGATTGCTTATTTATAGAACATTCAACTCCTAGTTTTTTAACCCCTTACCTTCTGAGCCATATAAAGTATAATATATTCCAACACTTGCGTTGGTGTTAGTCAAACTTATGGAGATTATCAAGAGAAATCAGGCAATATTTTAACAAGGGCTGTTGATTCGTTAAAAAAAACACGACTCCAAATAAAAGATTAATTTTGTGAGGTTTTTTTATACCTTTCCTATTTATTCACATTTAATTAAAGATCAATCAACCAATCCGGCAAATTGTCATTAATATAGTCTTCAAAGTCGTCTTATTGGAAAATTCGTCTGTACTAAACTTCGTACCCACAACCACCTGCCACAGCTTCAAACTCTGATTACAGGGTGTAGCAGCGTGACAAGATTATTAGTATTTCAAATGTCCAATCAAAAATGTTTTTCCCGAAATTTCTGGGGAAAATTCCTCAAGACTTGCTAACATGCACTCAGTGGGCAAAAAATTGAAATAAATAATAAAATAAGTATTTACTTAGTTCATTACTTTTGAAAGGTGAATCATTTAATGATAAATGTGCATTTACTTCCCATGTGACAAATTGAATTCTTCGAATGCTTTGTGATTTAATTATTACGACTTATAGCGACTTTATTACAATCACCGACAAAGGTGAAATTCACTTCTATGGAAGAGGTTTATTGAGAGTTTATATCAGAGGTTCTCATGTGCAGACACCTGACGACTTTTCTGCAGCCACCAAAACTCGCATTAGAAGTGAAAACAGGGGAAAAATCCATCTGTGTTGATTTAAAATTTTAAAAATCTTTTATGTTTAAATAATAATTTTTATTGAATATAAACTTACAAGGTGATCTAAATTTTTTTAGTAAATATAACTGCTATTCTTATCTCATCTAAAAACAAAAAATTGTTGATTTTTATAATGCGGCTACAGTAAAACTTTACGTGAGTCTATATGTCCACCTTTTAAACGTATGTGATTAAAAAATCGTTTAGATGCAATTTTTCATGCGGTACATACACATACATACATTGAGTTCAGTTTTTTGCGCATCCTATATTGTGCGATGTTACATACGAAGCTACTCTCATAAGAAAGAAAATGAAGCAAGGGGTAATTTGCTACACAATGTGTCTGGAGTGGAAAATGCGTGGGTGATATGAGTGCAGTTCTCAGGTCGCGAATGCCATCGTCCTCTCCACACTGTGATGTGGAGTTTTCACCAGAGTCGAGGCTTGCGAGTTCCGCCTTACTTTGCTTCGCATCTAATTCTGGACCGCGATATTTGAATTCGTGCCAAGATATATTCTCAATTTTTTTTATTTAGATACGCACCAGGGACGTAGTACGATTTCTTTACAAAATAAAAATACAATAAATCAGTCGATTGGAGTTTTCATTCTGAGATTTGAGCAGATCAATAATCAACAACGATAAAGTGAAGTTATAAATTATATTTACACTGGTAAAGTCTCTTTTTCTGTAGTAAAAATTAAATAAACAGTGATGTTATTTCAATCTGTCGTCTTCCCGCATGTATCGTTATCTTACCAAGGTCCCGGTAAATAAAAAGTGCCATTAAAAAACGAGAAATCAGGATTCAACTGCGTGTATTATATTACTATATATTCTGTTAGTTCACAATACCAACGAAATTCAATAAAATGGCGCTGGTCTTTTAGTTATTATTATTTAATTATTTTCAGGTTTGAATTGTTCAAATTGTGTAAAATACCACAGGTTATGATACTCACGACCTGGGTTTCTCCTTCATGCATACCATTACACGGATATCACACCTTTTGGGATTGTACATAGCTTGAAAAAAATCCAAATTGGTATGGGAATTCCATCAAGCACCCTCAGTCGATTTCGCAAATGTATGTGCTTTTTTTAAACAATTATGCCACTTTCCTTATATGCTGAATTAAAATCGGTTATTTTTTATTAATATTTTAGTAAAAATCTATGATATTGAAAATTTTAACTTGGCCGTTGGAAAAAGAGAGTATTTTTCTTCTTAGTATTAAATTCAAGCATACCAAATAATCAGGTGATCTACTTCGGCAATTGGTTGAATACATTCCCTTGGTATGCTTACTATTTTTTTATCCGATGTTTCCTGGTGCATCATGAGAAAGTTAGTATATTAATCGTCCTTGATCATTAAATACTATCAAAAATACGTATATGTCCTTTAATGATTAATGTAAATACAACGACATCTAGCAAATCAATTAGTTAAAATTTAATAATTTTTCAGATAATTTGATTATTCGGGATCGCAAATCATTGCGATGCATACACACCCTGTGAGATTTTCCACTGATATAATTATTATGAAACATGAGATTTCCGGAAAATGATTTTCTCCAGCAGTCGTAAAGTTTAATGACAGCGCAATATTACGTCTATTGCGAAAGCTCGCATTTCCATTACAACACAGAATTCATCTCTCTCATTAAGTCTCTTTAAGTATATCTTTTAAAATATCTACGTGATATTCTTTTATGTTTAGTTCATTGAAAATTCGGTACTAGTTCAACAACTCTAATCAGATAAACTGTTGTCTTGTCATCACGTCAAGAGTGGAAACTTAATGACGATACTTACGCCCTCTTTGTGTTGTATAAGGAATGATGAATGACAACAATTAAAAATATCGTTAGCTGTCAATAGTATACTATCGTAATTTCGTGTCGTAGTGTATGTATTGAACGATTATTGAGTAATGACAGAATTATATAGAATATTTAAAAAAATGAATTCGTTATAATAAGCATTGTTATATTTATTGGTTTAGTATTTAAACACGCTAAGGCGTATTCCAGTCCGTCGAAATGATTCATATTATATTATAGTTATCCAAGGATAAAGACGCGTGTATATTTATTTTTCACGCCAAGAATTTCACGCTTCGGATAATCGTAATCAATCGATAAATTGCATATAATCATGCGTTCAATCTTTTCAGATATATCGTATATCATCCAAATCAAGTAACTCGGAAAATAATATTTTTTTGACGCAATCATATCATTAATTGATCATTTTTATTTATGATTGTTATTGCGATAGAAAATTCTTAGTATTCACGTATCGAAGCTTAATCTTTGGGCATTTTAATATGCATATTTCGTAATAATCTTGGTTTTTGGCCCAACATTTTTTCCTTTTTCAATAATGAAGAAGAAATAAAATAAATAATTAAATTTAAATAATTCTCAAATAATGTATCTCTAAAGGTGAGGTCTATGGCAGCTGTCAATTAACCCACCCTTCTATGTATCTGGTTATAATCATGTATAAGAACTATCATAAAATTTTATTCTTTCACGTAAACGTGGATTATAATATTAAATTAACCAGTTTGTTTTTAATATTTTACACTTCATTGGGAAAGGTGTCGAAATTGTTTTATCTAGAGCTTAAATAAAAATTGGACGAGAAAAAAAAATCTTAATTATTGAATTGACAATATTCAACAATATCTTAATAAAATTATTGTGACTAATCAAAAATACGCAGGATTGTGAAACATCTTTTCATGCCCAAATTGTTGTCATATATTCATTTATATATAATACAATCTTGTATTTATTTATCATCAATGTTAATCAATGTCATTAGTAATCATAAATAAATATTGTTGCATGGATAATAATGAAAATTCTTGACAAGATTTTCATCTGTCGATGATTGATAGACTTTCCTGTATTATAATTTTTGAAGAATGAATTTTTTCGAATATAGTTCAATAGAACAGAATGAAAAAAAAACTAATTTGCATAGTAATTTAGAATAAAATGTTTATTTTTTCATTTCCAGCATATTTAGGTCAATTGAATCACATCCACAGGCGTATCGTGGAATATTACAAATGAGAGGGAGAGAATATTTGAAAGCAATGTTTTGCGATAAATTGTAAAATGTAGTGGATGTTCCCTCGTATTTATGTCTCTCATTTTAGTTTTTAGTCTCTTAGTGATATATTTCTTTAATATGCTTATTTATGTGTGCCTATCTCTGTTTTTGTTGTTAAGTTCATTAATGTACTTCTTCTAAATGAGGAATAGTTCCAAAAATCATATTTTTTAGTTTATAATACATACCGTGATAATAATCAATGAATGTAATGATAAATACTGAAATAAAATTCCCAATTTTGAGTTCATTATTTTTATTTAAAGTGAATTAAATGTGGGCGAATGGAAGTTTAACGAACGAAACAAAAGAAATGTGTTATGTAAATGGAATGATAATTAAAATATTATATTTATTTTATAGAACGTTAATATCATTTTAGAGTATTTGAACAGAACTCCATTTATATGATAGACAAAAAATATAAGAACTTAGATATTGGTTAATTGAATACATTATAAAGAAAACATATACACACAGATGCATCATGCTATTATATTTTAGGAGAAATGGAATGAAGAAATTGTAATGATTTTGTAATTATAGTATATGGTTTTCTGGAGATTTGTACAAAACAATGAGGTAAAAGAAGTTTTGTTAATATGTCTTACCAAATTATGTGGAAGCATATGAAATCTAAGAAACTTAGCAAGATCATCTAAGAAATATTGTGATTTTTGAAATATTGACATATCATATACTGTTATTAATATTGTCATCATGTCAATACCCTTACAAACGTTTATATTATCTCATTGGTGTGTCGTTGAATTCCTGTTTTTGCAATTGATTGTTGTCGAGGATGATTAATTAGTTAATATGAAAGTAAAAAAACATGCCTATTTATATTACATTTTATCCTCTGTTGCTGCATAAAAAAATACTTACCAATTTTATTGCTCGATATACAGAAGCCTATTGATATAAGCTTTTATATATTAACAATACTTCTATATTCTGCAATTTACATTTCAATATATTTGTTGAATTCCATTTGCGTTTCTTTGCCATCTAAGATTAGGTTTAAAGCTTACATTACAATATTCCAGCTTTACCATGTGTCGTCTGGCACGTTTTTGATAATATCTTGAGTTTGCATCATCAGTTCATTTTTTGCTTTACCTGAAATTATGGATATGTATAATAATCAAATTTTTTCAACAGAATAGTTGACACACATCACCAACGTGTTTATATTCAAAGTGACCTGTTTCAATAGACTCCAACGGTTCGAACAGTTCCATATTTCGACAATCATAATCGGTAGCGTATGACGGAGGTCCTTGCGGATCCAGCAAATATTGCGGAGAGCTCAAATGAAATCCTTCACTGACCAGACCGCTGCCTTCTATAATATTCAAGAAAGTAACTCGTGGATTATAATAATAAGACATATACTGTATGCTATATTTTATAGTTGGAGGTCATCATTGGGCAATACGTGATCCGTTTGATAGGGATATCATTTCAGCTTCTTTAGGAGAAAGTGAAATTAATTTCATAATTATTTTCTAAAACAAATAAATGATATTTTTCATTTAATATAAATATTCAATATAAATATTTTTCAGATTTAGGGAGCTATGGCATGAGAAAGTTTGGAAAGAACCGCTTTAAATTACATCCCTGTTGCACAGTTCGGGAAAGAAAAAGGAAAAAAAACACAATTAATGTTCTCAAAAGATAATCACTAGTTTTCATTTGCGTTTCAAGCATATCATCATTGACACAAATAACTCATTTTTTATCCCATCTTCTTAAAACCTTCTCAACTGGGTGTTGAAGTCATGAAAACATTTTTTCAAAATCTAGCTGAATTGGCAGCCAAACCATGGCCATGTACTTGCATAATTTATTTATAAAATATTGTTTGTAAAGCTCTTCTATCATTCAGTGAAAATTATTAAATTATCGTAGATATGTTAAAGTTGTTTGATAGGTTTGATCTACGCGAGGAACACAACAAAATTGATGATGAAGGGAAGAGGTTGAGTGAATATAATTGAATACGGATGGTAAATTGGCAGTATAATCTGATGTTCATACCCGACTGTTGTGTGTTGTTTAAAATGGGATCTTTGACTGGGATTTGGGTCATAGGTTGCGAAAAAAAGTTTCTGAGATCAGTCGCTTTATCGTTTTCAGGGTTGATTATATTAAAAAGACATTCATTTTCCTCCATAATCTCAACGAATGATGATTCAGTTGCTCCTGAGGGTCCTTTCGGCAAATAAAGATCTGCAACAGATACAGCATTGTTTGTTACAAATAAAAAATATTTCATATATAATTTGATGGAAAGCGAAGTTTTTTTATAGGTATAGTGATAAGCAGATCATCATAATATCATATCAAATGAACAAAAACCAGAAAATCATGACATTTAAAACAGATAAAATAATATCTTATTTGAAAACGGTATGTATTTCTGCATGCCATTTTTGGAATGATAATTTTTCGCTTATCAATGTTTGTGCAACATATTTTGAGAGAGCATCACGTTAATAATAATATTAATAATCACCTTTATCATCGGGACTCAGTTTTGCATATGTAGACGGGGAATGAACAGCAAGCGAAAGTTCGCCGTCTGACTTCATTTTTGACTCAATAATGGCAACTAAAGGAATATAAAGATGCAGCAGTCCATCATTATCCGTGTCGGAGATATTCTGCAAAAATAAACATATATTTAATTGACAGTATTTTAGAAAAAATTGATAACACACAGAAACGTAACGTTCTTCTTCTTCTTATTACCGGTCGGCTGTTATCCTCATCAGTTTGCCCGAATACCAATTTCCCTCCGGTTATTAAATCTTGGGCAGAAACTGGCACCAGCATCTATCAAACCAATCAGAATAGATGAGAAGAAACGCACAGTGCTGAAGCTTTATTACTGTATAAATAAAGATATTTACAGTCAAGTTGTTATAGATCATTTTATCTGGTCATATTATTTACATACAATTTATCATCTACATATCAACTTACATGTTTTCCCTTAGGAATATTGCCAGCGTAAATTTTAACAAGCGCTGTCGGTTCATGGTCATATTTAAGTAGAGCGAAGGGTATTTTCTTATTCGGTGATATTTCACCCATTTCTGCTGTCATTATTTGGTTTATGATATCTTCGTTACTGTAATATTTACAATATTGTAGTAAACAATTCAACAAGCAGCTTTATGCAAGTTTTTGATATTTATTTCTAGCATACGTTTCAATTGGGTCAAAGTTTACCTGCCAAGTTTAGGACTTTGTACAAGACTCGAGCTGTTCAGATTCGCTGTAGTCTGTTGAGTGCCAGTTTGATGCCCCATTTTAGGGGCATGATCGGAGTCAGCATGAACCTGGACACAAGATAAAGTCTGAAAATTCTATAAAAAAAGGAGAGATAAAGAGGAATTATCCGACTATGTGACATAATAACTAAGCCATTGAGTAGTAGTCAACAATCCGGGACTCGAGAGATATCAACTGGATTTGAAATATCATTAAGATGCCCATACTATCTGAAGCTTCTTAAAATATTAAGCAAATGTATGCCATTTATCAAAAGTAAAAAAAATACTATGGTGTTGTGAATTGTGAAACACCTCCAGTGAATGTTATATGTATATCGAAAAAGGTGTGATTTGTTTTTCTTTTTTCCGTCAGTCATACTGATTGACAAATAAGTGTTTTGGTCTCGTGTGATATGAGTGCATAAAGGCACTCCTCATTTTTAAGCAGTCATAAATAAGCTATTCACAATGTTTGGTTATTTAAAAGATTTCCATTACAGAGAATAGAAAATTGTTGGCTGAAATCTTAAGGGGAATAATTCACTAAAAAATTAAATAAAGTAAATAACAGCATTTTTTTAGTGAATAAACAAAAAAACCTTTTTCATGTGACATGTCAGATTAGATTGTTGATTAAAGCCTTTATTGCATCGCACACAACGGTAAGGCCTCTCGTTTGTGTGACTGTAAAGATGGTTGCGCAAATTTCCTAGGAAAAAACAATTCGCTTTCAATATTTGAATTGGTTAACGTGATAAGTAATGAAATTATAGTGAGACGAAGTCGCTTCTACCTTTTTGGTGAAATCCTTTATTGCATATGTGACATTTGAAGGGTTTTTCATTGCAGTGAGTTTTGCGGTGTGAAATAAGTGTTGAAATACGGTTGAACGTTTTATCACAAATCTATAAATGTTAAGATATATTAATTCATTTTTATTGAAACTGAAAATTTAAATAGTGCATTTCTGCAGCGATTTCCAGCCTTTATTATGCTACTACGCGTAAACCGCACCACCCCACCACTTATTTTTTTAATAATATAGACACACTTTAAATAATAAAAACATGATCAAAAAGCAAACACAGAAAACAAAA
The DNA here is from genome assembly GCA_028555115.1 of Himalopsyche japonica. Taxonomy (NCBI): domain Eukaryota; kingdom Metazoa; phylum Arthropoda; class Insecta; order Trichoptera; family Rhyacophilidae; genus Himalopsyche; species Himalopsyche japonica. The sequence continues at coordinate 55,635 of JAHFWJ010000353.1, read as the reverse complement.
ATTGGCACAATAATAACAAGATTTGTTGCCTTAAGAAATAAAGATTTATTTATTGGTAGATATTATAATATGATTTTTTTTTTAAAGGTTTGGCACATCCCTAGTTGGAAGTCGCTGCTTTGATGTAAATAAGTATTAAGAAGCATTTTTCAACACAAAATTTATCTGCTGAGCATCCTCATTCTTAAAAACATCTCTAAGATTGGTTATGGTCTATGTGAAAAAAACAAAAACCATTCCATGAAGCATGGAAATGTGTATAAAGGTATCATTAAGGTATACTAAGCATGGACAAAATTATCAAACCATGCAGGTGTGGGGTCTCTCACGGGAATGGATGGTTCGGTGTTGACTCAAAGTGGAAAGTTGACGGAAAGACTTCCCGCATACGTTGCAATGGTAATTGCGTTCATCGGTATGACCAGGCAGGTGTCTTCTCAGCATATATTTGTGTTGAAACTCACGTCCACCTATAAAATTCCAATAAGTGAATAGTCTAGTATTGCCAAACATCAAAGTGTTGTGTTGTCTATCATTAACTGTTAGATACAAACTTTTTCAAAGAAATATTTGTTCTTCATAAATTTATCTATAACTAGGCGAAAAAATTGTTTTTTCATTAGCTTCAAAGGATGGAAAAGGCTTGGGCAATATCGACTATTGTTGACAAAGGAGATGCCAGAACCTCAGGATAAAGTAACATCAACGATGTTATTTTTCTAATCGGTGCATTTCTATAGACCGATTAAAAATTGTTTAAAATTTACATAATTAATGGATGACCCTTCTCTATTATTTATAACAAAAGTCTCTGTTTACTTAAAAATATATTATAAATCGTATTTTCAACTGAAAACAGCTATTTTTTCAGTTATTCATTATGACCTTGATTCCCCAAATTATTGAGTAAAAATATTTATATCTTATTTATCAAAAGCTAATCACAATGAGTAGTAGATGAATGTGAGATAAATAGTATAATATAATAAATTTCTGATAGAGATACTTAAATGGTAAAATCTTATTAAAAGATATAAAAACATTATAGGAAGACTGACATCAAATAGTGTTATAACTGATTTTTAAGCTTACATATGCTACATTCCCATACTTTGACTGCTAAGCCATTCTCGTAAACCACTTTAACATAATGCTGTACATTACGAGGGTCCTCTTCATTTACTTTTGTATTTGTGTGAGATGTTGTCACAATAGTAGTGTGCTAGAATTGAAGCCAGCGATGAGATGTCAAACATGAACAGTTGTTTTTAATAAGAAACAGTGAAGATATGCATGAAAAACAAAATCGTGAGATAAATTTTAATAAAATAAATGCAAATCAAAAGTTATTTAATAAAAGAATGTCATATTTAAATATGAAATTGTTGTGCTTTTGTTATCTTAACTCACCTGATGAACATATGGTGAGTCATTCAATGGGTCAATATATTCTCCTTCAAAATTAGGATCCATTTATACATATATTTCAATATTTGGTATAATAATTTTTGACTGTTAATAAAATCCTCGTAAAAGAGTAATTAATTTTTCATTTTCAAAAACAAAAGAATGACAGCTGTACAGATGACAAAGACACTTTTTAAATTTGCAATTGTGAACATTCCTTTTTCAAAATTCAAAAATATTCTGCATTCAATGAGTTCTATGCTATGGGAGAGGTTAGGGTTTGCTCATATGGATTAAATATTCAGTATTTTTCAGGTGTGTTTATTAAGTTATTATATTAATACATAAATATTTACAATAATATTAATTTTATAAAAATATATTATTAACAATTTGTATACTGGCCACAATATACAGGTAAAACATTATAATTTGTGATTTGGACAGGCAAAGTGTAATTATTTATTCATAAGAAATTATAATATAATTGGAATACTCAATTATTACATTAAATATATTGAGCAATTTACTACTTAATGATATTTATTGAATACTAACAGATTCTAACTGGACTTATATTTAATTTTTTTTTATCAATGATTACATATTAGATGATTAGATATTATACTTTTTTATAAAATATGTTATAATCACATTTATAAAATCAGGTAGAATCCAAGATGAAGTGGTTTCAATAAATCCTTAATTCAATGCTTTATGCTAATTTGAGACAATCTAAGAAGAATAGATTTCAAGCTCAGTCCATAATTATTTTTGAAATGCATTTATTTATTATGCATTATATGCAAAATATCATATAAATCTCAATGTCTCAATATTGTACACTAAAATGGTAGCCATAAAGATAATCCATTGACACAATTGCAGAAAGTGACAATAACTAATTGTCTAAGTAAAACGTCTGCAAGCAGCAAGATTTTTGAAAAAGTACCAGATAAATATGGCATTCTTCTGAACTAAATGAAAGAAACACTGAATGAAACACATGAATTTATTTGTTGAAAACATAACACTGTTATCTTTAATTACCCTAAGAAAAAAGTTATCAGTCTCAAAGTGTGAACCTTTCACTCACCTTTAAGGCATCACAGTAATAAAAACTTATTAAGCGGCAGTCGTATTATGATAAAAATAATTACTATTATTTATCTAGATAATTCATTACAGATTTTTTTACCAAGCAAACAATCAAAAAATGGGTATCTAGATGTATGTGGGAAATTGTTTACTGTGCTTAATTATATCCCTCTAAGGCAACTTAAGGAGATAAATTCATATAACTATCAATTATTTGCAATTCAGTGTTTGTTCTAAGCACAGTTCTAATATGACATCCAAGCCTTTTGCGATATCGTTTGCGGTATATTTGTGAATAATATCTGGCACATGTACAAAGAGGGTCTTCGACGGGTCAATACTTAAAGAAGTGTAATAAGTATATTCACACAAATATCTGAAAATAAAAATATGCTTAACAGATAAAATAAGATAACGGATGATTCACAGAATTGATTGACTAATATAAAAGATTATTTTATATTATCTAAATTAAGAAAGCATTTACATTTTTAAGAATTGTGAAAAAGATTATTTATTATCATTACATTTCACATATTTTGTCATTCACAACCCGGGTTTAGCCTTTAAGTGTTTAAAGGCATGCTGTCACACGGATGAAATAGAAAAATATTTACTGTTAGCTCTATTGCATATAGATGATAGATTGCTTGAAGATGACGAAAGGATTAACCTGGGTTGTGAGGGACAAAACATGTGGAAATGTACAAAGATTCAATAATTCAAGTTTAAGATTGAAATTTCAACAAGCACTCTGTCGATATCGTAAATTATAAAATTGACAACATTTTTTTCCACTTGGTGTGTTACTAAATGTGACACATATGTTATTTCACTTCTTATAAAAGCATTTTAAGACTAACCAACTGATTACTGACTTATGTTATTAAGCCCATTAATATTAGTTTTGATTACTGTTATAACCAGATAAAAAAGACTTTTTGAAAGGAATATTTTGTCATCGTGTTTAACTTAGTTTTAGAGTTCATTATCTTATGCAGTTATCTTTATTTGTACTAGAATACTTCTCTACAGCGTTTGATGTATGTGCTTACACAGAAATGTGTTGAAGCAAACCTCGTTAAAGAATCAGTAGAAAAACAAACAATTTTCAGGTTATTCACCCCGGTCACAGATTTAGAGTGGCAATCCAATAAAAGTGAAAATACGATTGTACACAAAAAAGAGTAAAACAAATATAGTAAAAACCGTGATTCATACTTGGTTAATGCTGATTACTTCAATACATACCTTCCAGCATTAGTCGAGGTGCAGGCGGAAGGTTTGATATCAGTTTCATTGTATTTTTTACATATTGCTTCAACATTTAGTCCACAATCAATTTGTATTTTGGAGTCTTGGGAGCATTGATTTTCCCCATTGCATGGAAGATTACCATCACAATCAAGTTTAATATAGCTACACTTCTGGGCAGTTGTTTCCAATGTGATTTTATTTGCCAGCGCACTCACACCCACATGTATGACTAACTAGAAAATATTAAAAAAATTACATGATAGTACACAGAAAAAAAACAGACTTCAAACTGGAAACTGCCACATTTTAAACAGTCATTGAAAAGACAAAAATTTACCCCTGACCATCTAGATATGATTTAGATAAACATAAGTCTTAATTTAATGGTATATTTGAAAAAATACACTCGGTGTGGCAGTCTACTTAAATAACATACTTACCATCTGAAAATCCACTTTAGTTGTTATAAAATTAAAAAAAACATACTATTTCTAGAAATTACTTATCATCTTATAAACTGTCCTTAACAAGCCATAAGAGCGTTAGTGACAAATCACTGAAATTCAGTAGAGCAAAAAGGTTGAAAATATATTGAGTCAATGACAACAACTTCGTTTCTTTATCAAGTTTTTGATGCATTGGATGTATGTATTGCTGAAACATTGTTATTAAGAATAATTTTAATAAAAGTAATATTAGTGATTTTCAATTAACTCGTTGCACATATTGTTCCAATGGGAACTTAAAAGGTTTAGCACACCCCTTCTGCGGTGTGATATTCGGGGTTTTGTCCGCTAGAGTGGTGTATTATATATATGTTTTAATTTTATAGTAAAACATTTTGGTATATATTATATTACATAATTTTACGCTCCGGGTCAGTACGTAATAACTGACAAATATTACATGGTTAATGAATGAAAAAATACTCAATAACCGGGTAATGAAGTGGGGTTCCAAACTGTAATTTATGCAACACACACAAAACATAAGTCTATCGATGAATAGCAGGCAGAGTGACAATGGCACACGTCAAGGCGTTGATGTTCCCCGTCTTATGGAGAGTTCGCGTGACAGACAGGCTTAAGCATGTATTTTCTGTTTTTAAATTACAGATGTATAACAAATAAAGACAAATAATGTATTAAAAGTGGTTGACAAACCTTAGGATTGTATTTCTTCCACAATTTAGGAACTACTTCGTCGACTGTTTTATAAACGACCGGTATTTCAACGCGAACAGTTTGAATGCCGTATTTGGCTTCTATTTTTTCTATGGATATCCTCTGAACACTTTCCCAACTGGCATTAATAGTATGGACACCAAACGGGCCAAATCCTGTTATTAATATCACAGGCTTCGAGTCCATAACTTTTTCTTATATTTCAAGGAACGCAGGACAGATCTGACAGACGTCAGATTGATATTTTCCAACAGCTGTTAATGACCCCATTGACAATACACTATGGAGCGATGTTGTGGAAAGCTTGCCAGTTGTACTATCTATTTTTCGGCATAGTCAATATTTTTGTGAAAAAAATTAGTAATTTTTCAAAAAATTTCCACCATTTTCATTCGCAAGAATTTTCAAAAAGTTCTATCATTTTTTTTTGAATAAGCAAAATATTTATTAGTTTGTTCGTTTACAACTCTCATCTTCAATTTATCATCTCGTAGTAAGTACATGTCTGATATTTTTTCATTCAAAATAATATAATTATCGTGTCTGCTTATAATTATTGCGTGAAATGAATTATATGTTGTGTTTTGTCATAGCCCCCTCTAATATATATAATAATTAAAGATTTTTATGATTTTGTTTATCAATGCTTTTTTTATTTCTTCCATTTAAATACCTTATTTTGTATGTTTAGGGACCGAATAAGAAGCAGGAAATGAAAAATAAAATTTTTGTTTATTATTTTATGAAAAGACAAATATTGTTTTTTTACGCAATTCTCCTAAAATATTGTGAATGTAGTGGATGTATTATTTTATAATCAAAAAGCTATGTAAATCGAAATAATTTTTTGATGAAAACCAAAAATGTATTATTCAATGAATTAGCTACAACGCATGCGAAACTTAAAATTTTATTTATCAATACTTAATTAATGAAATACTATAATGATATTTTCACGAAGATCAACGAAAAGCAATTAGATTTTATTATAGATTGTTAGAGCTGTTATATTACGTAGTTTTTCATATTTAAAAATCGGGGAATTCCATTATAGAAATGCTAAATGTATATCTAATGATCGTACGACACCTTGATAAAGGTCGTTTTTTATCATTATCTATTGTTTACTACAACGCGAATAAAAATACAATCTTGTTCATCACATGAATTCTTCCCATTCCATAAACATGCAGACCGCTCGGTTCGGTCTCTCAATTTAAAATTACTTCTACGGGTTCCGGGAAATTGAATCGGAGGACGGTGGGATGCGCGGATAGTTGGAGCGCTGCGGCGTCCTACCCCTAGCGTGTCGCATGGAAATCTTGCTTCAGTGAGGCTCTATTCAAATTACTAATTAATATTTTGAATAATAAAAACACATTTTTTTAGTACTTATTTCCACAATATATTTTTTGATCAGGACCGTATCTGATCAGTACAATACTAGACGAGCTACTTATGATATTGTCACTAAAAGTCTCTTTTCTGTAAATACTGAAACTATGACGATTATTAATTAGTTCAATGGTTAAATCTAAAAAGCTTATTTTATGCATACCCAATTCCATTGTGAATTGAATTGAACTATGAATCTTATTCATATTATTCAAAAAAGTATGCAGTTGCCTTTCGGTACTTCCCCAAAGTACTAAAATATCATCATTTCTTTTTATACTAATTTACTTTATTTGTATCAATATTGTATGATTTTATGTAAATTGTTTCCTATTTCTTGTACCCATGGTTTTGTACACCTGCTACCTTTAACTCAAATTAATTTTTTGTTTTGTATAAATAGACTTGTTTGTAAATTGTATTCTATCAGTTGATAATGCTCGCGATGAGCGAAACCGGTCCTGATCAAAAAATATATTGTGGAAATAAGTACTAAAAAAATGTGTTTTTATTATTTAAAATATAATGCCTTTCCATCAAGAAGTGACAGTTAACACCTTAAAAGTACTAATTAATAAATAATAAGACGACACAGAGTTTAATGATACGTTTAAAAGTATTTTTTAATTCTTATACATGAAAAAATTAATATAATTTGAATTGTTACAACTTTGCACGATTCCACAAGTTTTGTCACTAACGGCCCACCTTTCGGCATCTTCAGGCACTCACACGGATGCAACAGAACTGACGTAAAATAAACAGATAACATCGTATATATACTAAATTCATTAATTACAGGAAAACACTTACCCCAAGGTACAAAACAAATTTAACGATATTAATCTAATAATAATTAACACAATTGCCTGTGATAATTTTTATTGACGATTCAACAAATATCAGTAAACTAGCATTAAAATATAAATGTTTATTTTTCTTTTCTTTTTGAATGCCTGAAGATGCCGAAAGGCGAAACCCGGGTCGTTAGTGACAAAACATGTTGAATCGTACAAAGTTGAAACAATTCAAATTTGATATTGAAATTCCATCAAGTATCTTCAGTCGATATCATAAAAAAATGAATCGTTCAAACTCTGTAAGCCAGTGGTACACAATCTAAGAAGAAAAGCCTAATTTTCCATTTACAAAATTTTCACGGGCCGCATAGTGTAAAAGCGTTGAAAAATAATGATTTATTCTATTATACAAGACGAGATACACATTACATGATTTTATCAACTGCATGCAATTGTTCATCACAACGCATTATGTGCATATTTGCACGATGGTACTTGGTATGAACTGCAGTGAGATTTCTGACACTGCATGCTGGCAGCAAGCATTTGAATGTCAGACTATCATAGTTCAAGTGGTTTCTGTACTAAAATTTGTCTAGTGTAACAAAGGAAAACACTAACTCGCAGTTGTAAGTGCTTCCGAAAAAACTTGCAAATTACAGCATTTTTACGTAGGGTGGGAAATTGTTCTTCGAGGAGGAATTTGTAAGTATTCTGCAGTATGTCATGTATACTTTTCCACATTCAAACAATTGTTTTTTATATGCAATGACGAATTTGTAGATGAAGTATTTTGGGACGCGGTTTGTGGATCACTGCTGTAGATCTAACTGACAGTATAACGTCGTTAATAACGTATATAAAATGAATTACAGTACAACCTAATGACTTTGTTATGAGATTGTTAACTGTTTGTTTTTTTACCCTTTGGTAGCCGAAACAGCTGAAAAACCTAGAAAATATAAAGAATAAAAAATTAAATATATTATGTTTTGTGTCTAATGGCAACAACTATGAAAAACAAAATCACGCCAGCGTCTAATATCTGAATTCTTATTTTATTATTACATTTTATTTATGATGCTTGTGGATAAATCTCCATTAAATATTTTTCATTGGCGAAAGTGATTGTTTGACACAAAAAAAAAAAACATCAACAGGATATGGGTATATTTGTTGTCTAGCAGTGATACTGAATGGTTGAATATGTATATTATTTATAAAATATATAATAAATGTACATTTTTTTAATGTACATATTATGGAAGTAATATATGAAGTGATTTTTTTTTTTGTATTGATCTTTCAGATTGTTTCCCTGATACAAAAAGAGAATCGATTATTACATTATTGATATTGATGGCGTTCCAATGAAAGCAAAATTAATGAACATTGTATTTATTTTACAAAATAAGTTTTTGCAATATTATTAAAAAGTAAAATATTTTTTGAAAATAGGTCACTTTTATTGTATACTAACGATTAGGAAAATTTAACAATGAAATTTCTAACACATAAATAATTTTAGGACCCATGAAGAATTGAATAATTAATTTTGTCATAAAGCAGTATGAAGTTAATCACAGAAAATAAATTATCTGTCAGATAATGCTCACGATGAGCGAAACCGGTCCTGATCTGGTTTATATAGAATTCTGGAAATGGTATTAAAATGTGTTTTATTATGTTAATAAATTGCCTTTCCACCAAAAGGTGACAGTTTACACTTTAAGAGTGATTAAATCAAGCTAGTAACTTACCGAAATGGACACGTTGCTTACATTAGCTTCGTCGCCAACGAGTAAAGCGCAATGGATTTGTGTCAGTTGGATTTTATATTAATTGATAATATTCGCGATGAGTGAAACCGGTCCTAATCTGAATACTGTAAAATTGTGGAAATAGTACTAAGTTATATATCTCTTTGAATAATCAAATTTTATAAAGAGTTAAATACATTTGGGTTATAATAACATACGTTACTGTCGTTGCCTCAGACGTGCACCTTAGGTTTTCCGCCAATGATGAATAGTAACATGAAAGCTCACACTCTTGTCACAAAGATGCAGAAAGCAGAACGAGATATATATATACTAATGCAAAAAATATGTTTTCTTTGTTACAATAATTGATGTATTATAAAAGGAAGCAATTCGTTTATCACACAAAACACAGCAGTTTTGCGGTTTGGTAACAGTGTGGTTAGTTATCCATAAGGATAACGAGTTATTTAAATTTCGAACAGATTATATTTGAAATGTCAACAGGCACGTACATGGAATTCTATGGCGACGCAAATCGAACAATTTTCATTCAAATATATTTCCTTATTTTATCAAAAATGGCTGATATCTTCTCATCTAGCACATCGTGATTTATTTTATATAATTTGTTGTAAAATCAGTCTCGTGAATAAAACATTGTACATTATGTGAAATCAATATTTTTTACTATTCATGTACTTTACTTGAAAAAGTACAAGTATTTCAAGGTTTACGATACGCATATAATTAAATATAGCTGATAATAATATTTTGGAGAATGAACATAAATCACTAATTAACGGTCAATTTAAGACGAAAGTTTCTGTGCACAGAAAACTTAAAGCCAAAAAAGTTAATTTAATTAATAAAAGTACGGCAGAATTTAACCGTGTTTTTAATAATGGCTTAAAATTATATATTAAATACTGGTGCTTAAAGGTGAAAATCGCTAGATAAATAAATTTAACATTGGGAGCCACCGATTATTATATTACCATTTCCCACGTTCACTAAAAAAGGAAAGTCCAACCCCATTCTTCATTTCGAAGTTAAGAATTCGATTCAACGTTTACACAAGAATTGAATATATGTTTAAGAATATAACCGGTTTCCCTCATCGTGAGCATTGCCAATTGATACAATACAAGTTGAAAACATGGCTATTTATAAAAAAATGAGTTAAAAATTACCATGTATTTAAAACCAATGGTTTGAGAAATGAGAAAATAATTTACAGTTAATCATACGATATATTTCCAAGTGAAGTTTTTGAAATTTTGAAATAAAATATTAAGGACCTCTTAAAACTAATTTGTAATCGAAATCAAATTAAAAGTCGATTAAAAATTCAGGAATAATGAGAAATTTTCCCGATCAAATAGCTTGCATTTAAAAATTTCTAAAACTCAAAAATAGTCTTGTTTTTCAAATTTATTGTATCTGATGATGTATCTTGCGATCAGCGAAACCTGGTCCTAATGTAATCAATACGAAATCCTGGAAATAGTACTAAGAATTATAACACGTTGCAATGTATTTTAGTTCTTCGAAATTTAACAGATATATAGTTGATTGTTATTTCGGCTTACGTCCTCAACAGAACTAAGCATTGTGTTTTCTTGTTGAAATATAATACCTTAATATGAAGAAGTGACAGCTGACATATTAAAAATGACAACAATATTGATTTAATCGGCATTTACTTAGTAAAATGAATTTATGCATTGTTATTTTTTCACTGTGTTATATTCGTTTAAATTTACATTAAAAAATAATTTTTCGCCATGTTTCCTCCGAATCCACAGAAAATGTCAAAATCATTTATTATTGCCATGACATATTTTTTTACGTATTCGAAAAACTCACTCGAAACGTTATCGTAGCAAGGCTTTCGAGGCTCCGTCCCAGTTTCTGTATATGGGCAATGCAGTCTTTATCACGTTTTCGTAGAGTGCGCGTCTACGCTAAGCCAGTCCGTAGAGCTAATGTCAAAAATTTGGACCGAATCCGTCGTAAGTAATGCAATAATATTGACAACTATATGTTGCACCAGTGAATGACTGCAATATCATCTTTGACATTCGATATATTGCACGTAATCGTCCAGTTGTGTTAATATTGCGAAACATTTTCGTTTACGTTACGGATAATAATATTTGGAAAACGCAGTTGTACGTTTTACGTGATCGAAGTGTTTGCGATGACATATAATTAGACCCAGTAAATAATAAATCAGTTTTATGATACGCATTTTTACGCATATTGCATAAAACTGTATGTATATACATATTTAACCCGCGAATCGATAATCTATGAAGATTAGCATGAACCGTATTACGGGTTGTAAATATTGTCAATTGTTACTGTTTTTTCATAATGCATTTGATTATTACTTATTAACCGTATAGTTTTAGTTCAACAGTGGCGTAACTACGCCTGACTAATATTACACCGACAATGGATAAAAATCGGCAATTATTTGTATTTTAATCGGTATCGAGAATGAATGACGTTTTTATTGCACTTTTTTACGTTTACCTTATGGAAACATTTTAATAATAAAACACAATGTTAAGTACTATTTACGCGATTTTATACTATTCTGATTAGTTTAGCTCGTCGTGAGCATTATTAAATCATTGTTATATGTTTTGTTTACCTGGTAATCATCCTCTCAAAATATTGCATAAATAATTGTTTTAATTTTTATCGTATCAATTTATAATGCACGCAGTTAGTGAAACTGAGTTCATATTAAAAATATTAATTATAGCTAAAATTTGTGTTTTGTTATTGAAATATATCGCTTTTCTACTAAGACGTGACAGTTAGCGAGCTAAAACTGGCATATGGAAATATTCAACGTTCGTCTTTCGAAATTAAAAATCTATAACTTGTTCTTTTTTTAAATTTCTTTTCTTTCTGAAATTATTTTGCTTGCAGTTCGTAATGAACACAATCTATGAAATACGAAGCAAACTTAACATTGCAAATATTGAAGTTAGATTTCCGTTGGTGGATCGAAGGACACGAACGCATATGTTTATTTTATTCTTCCTGAAGATTTTTCGTAAATACGTTTGTGTTTTGAAATAAGGCAGCCGTACTGTTTTTTTGTTCTAACCCAAACAATTGTGTATTGAAAGGACAGGTTTGAGTCATTTAATTAACGATTTTTTTCATAACAATCCTCTTACATTTAAAAACAATGAATATGTGTGAATCTAATTATCAAATAAAAATTTACTCGATTTGACATAAAATGAAATATCGTATTGTATTTTCTCTGGGGCTTTTTCAAAGAAATGTTTATTTCAATTAACTGTTGTTTTTGTTAGAACAAAGACATTTACTCAGGCATATTTTTGTTTTGTTGTTATTCAATAGTCAGCTAAGATAGCCAAGAGGTCACGTTTTGTTTTTTGCTGTATATCATATTTGAAAGGTACTATCGAATCTTATGGTTGATTATTGGGCGAAAATGCCGCGATTTTAATATAAATCATTCAATTGTAAACCATGTTCTATAATATAAGCAAATTGCAATATTAACCTTCATAGCGTTGAATATATAATATAAACCTTTGCAATGATGACGTCAAATCCGAAGGACACTGCAAGTTTCGCTACATAAGTGAACGCCGATATAAACTATATATAGCTCGATTGTAAGGACCATGAAAAAAAGAAAAATGCGGGAAAGATTCAAATAGAATTATTTACTTGCTGTGTTGATAACCATAGCACGTTTTTTGCCATACTACACTGAAAACAATAGTAAATTTTCACACTAATATTTATTTTTTAGATAAATGAAAATCAATTTTAGTACTATTTCCACAATTTTATATTATAAAAGTTTTCCTCATTGTGAGTATTATCACTGACACAAAATTACATCGGTCCGAATCACTTTATTATAAAATTGTGAAAATAGTAATAAAAAATTATTTTATTTATTTAAATATAAAGCCTGTCAAGAACTGACTGTCGACACATGAAAAGTGAAAAAGCATATTAGTTTGCAGTAAAAACATTCCCAAAGAAAGCGATCCAAGTAAATTTGGGAAATTATGTATTGAAAAAATTTGCATTGTTTCAATACGCCACAGTCTATGGTCATATTAAAATATTACTGTGATTTATATCAGTGTTCCTCAACTGGTGGTCCGCGATCCGATGCAGAGACTTTCCGCCGGGTCACAAATATTATACCAAATTTCAAGGAATTCGCCATGCAAAAATATTAAATTTAGGATTCATCGTCTGCACGTTTACTTGTATTTTTATTCATTGTTAAATAACAATAATTGATAGGATGATGCGACACCAAAGAGCTTAATAAAAACTTTCAGAGACAGCACTGCAGCCAAGAATATCCAATATGTTAATATTAGCAGATACAACAGCAGGTTTCGCATTATTTTGTTGAAAAATCCATTGTTTTTGATTAATTTTAAATGTATCAGACTGTTATATGTATATTTGTTAGTCATAGCTATGTTCATCTGTCACAAAAAATATATATAAAAAAAATGTTTTTCCATTATAAGTGGTTCACATTTTTTTTTTTTTTAACCGGTTTGCAGGTGTAAAAAGGTTGGGAGCACTGATTTATATATGTTTTACTATGGAACGTCCGTAAATACGAAATTATTTTCGGATTTGGAGCAAATGCGTGTTGGTATGTAATGAATTTCATACATTTGGATTGTTTCAGCAAGCAATTTGTATATTCACACCACACTTTCGACACAGTAATAAAGCCATACGCACCACATGAAATATGGTGGACCTGATGATGAATTCCAAAGAGGAGACCAACGGAGCGCAGATCAAACGGATAATGGGACGCACTCAAGGAATTCTCAAGTCTCGGATGCTGAGTTTTTTAGGAAACAGCTCCGATATTATAACTGGAATATCGAATAAGGTAAATAACAGCACGTAATAACAATTCCTATCTTTTATGTATTATACCAGAGGTGGTCAAAGCGTCGGCAGTGGTCGACCGCGTAGCCATTCCAAGTAGCCCGCCTGGTAAGTGCTTGGAAACAAGATTTTTTTCGGTTTCAAAAAATACGAGACAGTTATATAATTTTATTGATTGAAATTTGAATTTTTACAGCTTTGTAATATTCCACATGTTTTGTCACTAACAATCCGGGTTTCACCTTTCGGCATCTTCAGGCATTCTATCACACGGATGCATCAGAGTTGACGTAAAATAAACATTTGGCATCGTCTATATATATACTAAAATCAAATTTTATTGAAACTCCATCAGGCACCTTCAGTCGATATCATAAATTTATTGATTGAATTGGCATTTACTTGGTAGAACTTCATTATAACATTATATAACCTTTTAAATTTTTTAGAACTGAAATACATTGCTATTTTATGTATTTTTTTCATTGTTTAACTTACAAAAGTGTCGCAAATTTTGCTTCCCTTATATATAAATAACTTCGTTATAGTTTCATCAACCCCCATAATAGATTGCTTAAAATGTAAACTGGAAAGCATAACAAACAATAGTATGATAAACTTGCTGAAAATATGCAATGTCACGTTATCAGCTTGCATTAATTATACTGTTAATAATAAACGTATTGTTTGTGTAATGAAACTAAAATAAAAAAACAAATTGATTTATTTATATATTATATTTAGTTTATGTGAAATCATCATTCATTGCTGTTTTTAAAATAACCTCTTGTTGAATTGGTATTGTTAATTACTATGCTAATTTTGATTTCAAACTTATTTTTAGAATTAAAAGACTACTTAAATAGACCGCCGCCGATTATTTCAAAAGCTGGTCGTCCGTAGACACTAAAAGACCCAGGATAAAACTTATGTAAATATAACTAACCACAATCAATAACAATGTTATTCATACGACACAAAATATAAGTTGGAATTTAGAACTAAAAAAATTCCAGTTCGTCAATGCCATTGTGTCAGGGATTGTGATAGAGTAGTCCATATTGTAATTTTTAATAAAGTGTTTTTGTAATTTTATTAATGACCATGGGCTACTACACCCAGTCCTTTTTTACGCGAATTCGATTATACGCGATTTTTTTGGACGGCAGCGCTACATTTTTTTACGCGCTTCACTCACTTTTACGCAATTTTTCCCCAAATTTGTTGTAAAGAAGACATTTATATACGATGCTAGGCATGTACGTTTCATTATTTTTTTAAATAAAAAAAATGTGTATTTTAAAACTTGATTTTGTAAAGCATTCCATTTTTTAAATACACATATAATTGTCAAATGTTGACAAGTGTATCGGATATTATGCGAATTTATGTTTTAGGGTGTGTAAAGAAATATAATGCAATTGCGTGAAATTATTTTTTTACGCGATTTTTTCTGGAACCAATGTATCGCGTAAAAAAAGGACTGGGTGTACGTGATTGTGGTAAAATTGCTTTAAGAACGCGCCTGACAGATGATAACCATGGAAAGGTCTGATCTCTGAAACATGCAAATAAAAAATCTTATTAACGTCCGTTTACATTGTGTTTTTTTATATTTTTAAAAAATTGAATTGGTTACTTGAAGATCATGAAATCGATAAAAGTTGGAATATTTTACGTGTAAAGGAAAACGGCTTCGGTATGAAGAAAGTTCTGAATGTAGGAAAATTCAATGTTCGAAATTTAAAAAATGCATTGTCCTGCTATTACGTTAAGAGTTAAGTGAACGATATGTTGGTCAGCAATCAACGAAGACGGAAGAGCGATAATTTTTAGATATATTTTTTTAACAGTTTTCGGTTATTGAACAAATGAATGGTGCATGCGGAAACATGATAGACCAAGGGTGGGTATCGTTCAATATTTAAAGAATAATATAAATTAAATATTTTCGTATTGATTTACCATGGTCGTAAATTTTGAATATGAAAATTATAAATATTTGTAATAGGGATCAACCAAATTTTGCTTCGCGATCTCGGTCGCGCACCATTGCGATAGACCGATGTGTGATGGATCGTTAATTCACCATATTCAGAAAACATTTATGCGGGCCGTGAAATTTTCTAGGCGACATTTAATAATTTACGATATTATTGATTTTTAATTCTTTCATTGCATGTACGGTGTATCACAACGCTGCGGGCAAACACGGAATTTGTTAAAATTTTCATGTTGTTTTAGTTTGATCAGTAGTCTTCAATATCTGGCCCACGAACAGATATATAAAAAAAAGTCATTGCATCTTATTAAAAAAAAATTATAATCATATGCGCATGTATAATTCATGAGATCGACTAGAGGTGTTCTATGATCAGGACCGGTTTTGGTCATAGCGAGCAAATCAACTTAGAATGCTCGCGATGAGACTTTAAGTACATTTTGAAAGTTGAGGCGATCCATTGTTCTAACGGGTGAATAATTAATTTATGATATCAATTGAAGGTGCATGATAGAATTTCAATATCAAATTTGAATTGCTGAAACTTTGTACGATTCCTCGTGTTTTGTCATTAACGGCCCGGGTTTTGCCTTTCAGCATCGTTCAGGCATTCCTTCACACGGATGCAACAGAACTGGCTAACTGTACTGACAACATGTGGTATCATACAAAGTTTCAACAATTCAAATTTTAATTATTTGTGTAAGCAATTATAAAAAAATATGTTTATTGATTGAATTGACATTTACTTGGTAGAACTCCATTATAACAAGGTGAAAAAATAGCAATGTATGTTTAAACATAGTTCTGACGATAGCGTGAGCCGAAATAGCTATCAACTTTATCTTTTTAACTAAAATAAATTGATATTTTTTCACTGTGAAATATATTTACAGTTTTAAAATAACATCAGGGATGTTATTTTAATTTTTTCAGGCTTTTCCAAGACAGAGATGGGGTCATATTTTTATTGCCTTTTTTCTTTTATGTGGGCAAATAATCAGTAGGTATACGCTCCAGTGTCTTCTTTTTTGGTTGCAGTTGGAATCAGCGCTGAGCATGAGTGAGTCTTCATCGAGTTATTCCACAGACGAATGCATTAGCGAGCAAGACTTAGCAGTCAACCAAACAGATTTGACAAGCCCTAAAGGTGGTTCACTTGCTGCCATGCGTAAATTGCACACTTTGCCCACACTCGGGCTCACATTTGAAGACCGGGAAGCACTCGCAAAGCACAAACGCAAACACCAGTAAGAGTAAACAAATTTCAATCTCTAAATGAAACCTGTTCCTTGGTATTTTTGAGAAATCATTCAAGTTACTTTGTAAAACTTCCTAGTATCTTTGTTCAAGTAAGTAATGTATATTTGTGTGTAAATAGGAATGGTGGATTACCCCATAAGCATGCAAAAGGTATCGGATTAAGACCTCCAAATCTCAGGGGCCTCAAAAATAACTAATTCAAACATAAGTAAGACAAACTTTTGCTTCACACAAAAAAATTTTACACCTCAAATAAACAAAATATAGCAAGAAATTTTAAACCAGTTTATAATTTCGTTACTTTCCTACACTATATTATCATAAGTTTTTTTTTTTAAATAATAGTTTAAAGTTTACGTAATGTGTTATGTTTGACAAAATTCAGATAACCAATATACCTGCAAGCGTAAATTTCGACAGATAATCAAGTGAACTGAA
Source organism: Himalopsyche japonica (assembly GCA_028555115.1). Taxonomy (NCBI): domain Eukaryota; kingdom Metazoa; phylum Arthropoda; class Insecta; order Trichoptera; family Rhyacophilidae; genus Himalopsyche; species Himalopsyche japonica. The sequence goes on along the minus strand of JAHFWJ010000353.1, from coordinate 38,096 downwards.
TTTTACAACATCATTAACAGGGATAAATTTTTCTTTGTTGTATGAATATCATATGTATGAGTAAAAAAAAAAAATTTGATCCGCTAAATTTTTTGTTCAACATTTTGGACTGTACATGACTTACACATTTTTTACAGTGCAGTAGTGATTGGTTTCTGTAACCAATGTCACAGACTAAAATCCCTGTTTAAACAGCATTTTTTCAATCGATTCTGTTCAAAGACGCAGGTGATTGTGATCTCAAAAAGCTCTCTCACACCCATCCAATCATAAAAATAAGGATTAAGATAGCAGTTAGATAACTACTAATCCTGTCATAGTCTTTACATCTTTAATTTCTTAGTTAAAAATATATATTGAGTTACTAGTAGTTTTTGTCGAAAAACTTTTGTTAAGTAACCTCTAGTAGGAGAGCACATTAATAGCTGGCATGGATTTGGATTAATTTAAATATATGTACATATACTCATAGGTTACTAATAATATTGGAACAATTGACTTTATAAAGAATTAATGCAATGTTTTTTATTTATGCTTTTATTTTAATGTATTCGACATTGATAATGAGATGTTTTTGGTTAAAAGAGATCACACGTAGAGAATTTTATGTACATTGTATGATGCTGCATAAAGCTCATTATTATTGAAAAAATAAGGCCTCATAAGAGCTTAATCCTACACTGGTAAATAGATAAGCACAGTATTGGGAAATTTTTCAATATTAATGTAACTGACAATTGGCAATATCTATTATTGTTTATGATACTAATATCTATGGAATGTTATATTTAATTATTTTTTGCTACATGAAAGTGACAAATTATATATGTTATAATACTTTATCTAAGTGTTAGATGTATATATTGAAAACATCAACCCTTTGGCTGCTAAATAATGATAAAATGTTTGTGATAACAACGAAAATTTACTATATAATGATTGAAAATAGTTATGTAGGTATTATAAAAAAAAAGTAAATCTTTTCTTGATCAAAAATACAACAGTTCTCGAAAGATTTTGGAAAACATCAGAGCAGCCGAAGAGTTAAGATATTAAAATATTCCACCATTTTTGCTCATATTTAAGTAAATAATGAAAACAAAATATTTAATACTATTTCCACAATTTTGTATTTTTAAAATCAGGATTGATTTTGCTCACTGCGAGGATTATCAACTAAAGTATATGACGTAAATATGCATGAAACAGGTACTGATTTTACAAATATAAAATTGTAGATATAGTAAGTACTCACTAAACATTATGTTTTTATTATTTGGATATAATGTCTTTACACCAAGACGTGACAGTGAACACCTAAGAAATTATTGTTCATAACGAATCCACTACGAGAGTGTATATGCTTATCTCGATGAAAATGTTTGTTGGAAAACAGACAAAAAAATAATTAGCACAGTGTATGAGGATAAAAAATTAATATTTTTCTTTATTTATTTATCTAATAGATATGCAAATTATTAATGTATTGATATTGCAATGCAAAAACAATCAATATATGGTAAACATTGTAAAAAACAAGGAAATCAATAGAGTAAGCTTAGACTAGGGGTCGGCAGTTTCGTCATGTGAGAAAAGCCAAATTGTCATGGAAACAGGATAATAAAGGTACCAGAGAGTCGCATATATGTAATATACATATGTATAAGGATATACATTTTAGGGGGGGAAAAGTGGGTTGCAACTGCATTTGCATCGTTTGTGTGTGAGCTTACTCAGAATAAAAAAAGAAAGATGCCTTTTTTCAACAGGGAATTTGACCAATGGTTTGAGAGAGGTGAGGAATCTACAGCTGCCGGATGTGATGGTGATAATCCTCATGAAGCCTTCACTAATGATGAAGAAGAAGACAAAGACAGCTTGAAATGCGAAGGGAGCACCGATATGGACAGAGAACTGTCATCTTTACATCTGTCTCAGTCTATTGACAGTAATATAGAATGTAGTCTTGTAGCTACAGGGCCAGATCCATATGATAAATTGAAAATAAAGCAAGGTATAACAGCATAAAATATCCGATAAATAACATTTTAATCTTATATATTACATATAATATACTATGTATATATTTATGTAATTTTTTCCAAAATGATTCAGATATTCCAAGTAGTGGATCGGCCAGCGATTTAGACGGGTATGGTCCCAGTACAAGCATTGATTCATCTGACAAAGATGGAAAGAAATATTGGGTGAGATCAGGTAATAATCAATTGGCATTTACTTGGAAGAACTCCGTTATAACACGGTGAAAAAATAGCAACTACCCGTAAAAAACCATAACAACCATTCCGTCCAATATTTAAGCTCATTGAAATTGCCGCCTGTAAAGTTTAATTTACATTTTCAAAATTTTTAGTTTTATTGCTAGCAGGAAATTATCTAGGTCGTTAAAACAGGATAGAAAATATATTGTGTACCTTTTCTACACAGCTATATATAGATAAACAAACTCTCGTTTAAACAAGGGGTGAGCCGAAATAGCTATCAACTATACCTTATGAAAAATTTTGTAGAGCTAAAATACATTGCTATTTTTTCACCGTGTAATCAATTAAGTAAACATGGTAAAAAAGATGGTTATTGCATATCAAGTTTCATAGGCAATAAAACGGCATTTAAGTGCAAACTGTATATAACCGTCTGATGACACTTCTTAAAGCAGCACAAAATGCATCACATCTAGTAACACATCAAGTGTAATTACAGAGCTATCAATTAATAACTATTTGTTTGACAATATTTACAGGTTCAGAAGGCTCTGTTCAGTCATGGGCGTCCAGTTTGAGTTTGGACAGTCAATCAGACGAAGTCAGTGTGGAGTTCATGAGACATTTTGTGGCACACTTATTCAAAGACAGCCAATCGATTCAGTTAGAGCAAAAGTCTAAATTCGGGCTTCTCTGTCAGGTGAGTGAAGATATGTAACAGCGTGCATGAATTAGTAACATTCTGTGTTTTAAAATGTTCATATTGTTTGTAAAACTTATAGAATATGTTTTTTAGAATGAAACCGGTAGACTCTGGTTTTCTAGATTTGTTAATGCACAACGGGGCCGGTCCAAGAAGGTCAACGAGACGACATTCTACTCGCTAATTCAGTATTTTGCAATAGTACTTTTTGAATGTGCCGAAGCTGATGATTTTTCACCAGCAAAGTCGTTGATGAATATGTGCTTTACATTTTACTTGGAAGGTAAAAAAATGTTTTATTTCGAAGGAGTAAAATGTAACTCAAGTAGACTGTCATCAATCAGTTAAGTTCGACTTCGCAGTCATATCATTATTTCATTACATATACGCAACCATCTCAGTGAAATCTCGTTACGACTCACATCAACGTTCATTGTTCTACATTACACTCGACACTCGCCAATCGGAAGTGTGTAGAATTTGAAGGTATATTGTGCACTGCAGCTTTTAGTATGAGCCGAGTAATACACAGCAAGTATCATTTGAAATATACTGTATTGCCTTCCATAAAACCAATTGTTCTTAATACTTTGGTGGACACCGTAGCTATGTGCAAAAGGAGTCTTGAAAATTGAAAACATAATTGAATACGTAAAAATAACTATGATACATAAATGAGGAAAAGGAACTAGTTGGAAGAATTCTGCATTATTAGTACTTAACATATTGAAATATGTTAAGTACTAATAACGCCAACGACTGTACCACGTTGTAAGCGCCGGCTCTCGTGCGATCACCGAAGTTAAGCAACATTGGGCGCGGATAGTGCTTGGATGGGTGACCGCTCGGGAACACCGAGTGCCGTGTTCTCTTGGCTATGGGAAGGAAAACCCAGACAGAAAACCGAACACCAACCCGCCTGGGCAGCGTGGTGTTGCTATGTCCAAACCCCCCCTGAAAAAAAAAACAGGGGGAGGCCTTCATCCAGCAGTGGATCGACCCCGGCTGATGATGATGATGATGATATTGAAATATTACAGTTTTTATCGATTGCAAACTTCTGCTTTCTTAAAAAGTTCAATAGAACACGGTGAAAAAATAGCAATGTATTTTAGTTCTACAAGGTATATAGTTGATAGCTATTTCGGCGTATGCCCTCATCAGAACCATAGTTCGGTTTTTGAAGTCATTGTTTTGATGAGGACGTAAGTTGAAATAGCTATCAACTATATATTTTATAAATTTTCTAAAGCTGAAATAAATTGCTATTTTTAACCCTGTAATAATAGAGTAAATGCCAATTGAATCAATAGAAATTTGACAAATTTTTCTTTTTACAAATAGATATGTATTATATTTGAGGTGGTAAACTCATTTTACACATAAATTCAGTAAATATTGCTGCCATTTTTAAGCAATCTAAGATATTAATTAATGTCTTTTTTTATTTTTCAAATTAAATATTATTTCTAAGACACCAACACTACTCTTGTACTGTTTTTAAAAATCTGAATTTATAATAATCTATGTCGTGATCCATGCATATATAAATCAGGACACCTATAGGCATTATGATAAAAAATGGGAAAATGACAAAGTGACATTGTTGAAGTATGCCACAATGCCCATACATGTTGTTTATAGACATGTTACGTCCGCCAAAGTGTCAGATAAAATCGTAATAAATGTGATTACGGACACATAAAATAGCACATCATTTTATGAAAGGCTATACCGTATTTTTCAGATATTGCTTAAGTGTACAAACCGGTTTTTATTTCTTGTTACAAATCAAGCAAAAGCACTTGTTTGCTGTAGGTAGGATGTTTGTGGAAATTATCAAAATAGACTGCACACCCTTATTTATTTTTATTTCTTTACTTGCACATGAAATAATTGATGAGATTGTTTTATTGAGATTTCACTATATCATAATAATACATCATTATTATTATGACGCTTTAAATCGAAATATTAAATAAAAAATGTTATAATATCGAATATTGATGTTAGTTAATTTTCAACTATCCTATTCTAATAGTTTAGTTATGTTTTTAGTCGATGTACCGGGCTGTGAACCTTACAAAGAGTACTTGTATACATACTTGAGGGATCAACCGATTTGGCATTCGCTTCGGTTTTGGAACGCTGCATTCTTTGATGCCCTTCAATGCGAAAGAGTTCACAGACCTATTGCGACTAAGGATGATGTCAGTTCAAATAATATGGAAGCGTTCTTTGACGACAAACAGTATCAGGAAAATATTACCTTTGGACAATTAGGGTGAGCGATTCAGTTTGCATTTGAGCTTCAGGAAATTAACAAAAGAATAATAAGAAAAAACATATTTGATAGGATTATTTGCAATTTTAATTTATTAATCTGATTGGAAATGGTTTTCTTTACATAGACAATTTACAATAGTTTTTTAAAGTACAGTTAAACCTCGACTATCCGCACTTCGATTATATGAATTTTCGATTATGTGAATTGATAAAAATTGAATATTTTATTCCACATTTATTGAAATTGGGGTCTTAATGCAAAAATGATGCTTTGGTTAGGCAAGAATACAAAATCACCACAGCTACCTAATTATTTTTTTGAATATTTGGTGCAGGAATATCTTTTGAGTAGCTAAGCGCTACAAAATAAAAGGGTATAAAAAATTCAAAACGATTGCCTTGTAAAGAAGATGATGAATAGAAGTACAACTTCTTGCTTTTAGACACAGAAATGTGATGAACAAATTCGAAAATGAATTATAAAAGAAATTGTTTATAAAACTGATTATGATTCCAAAGAATTAATATTAAATGTTACAATAAACATGTTTTTATTGATTTTGTATTTTATTGATAAAATAATTGTTTTTACAGGACATTTACATACAATATGCATGCGTTTGGATTGAGCAGAGAACTTTGCACAGAATTTTTGAGGAAACAATGTATCATCGCTAACTTGAGCAAAGGTATATGACCTAAAAATTGTTTAATTTATGAATACAAAACTTTTATAATTACTTTTTCATAAATGCCATCTGTTTAAGTGTTTTAAAATAAAATACACCCTAACACCCACTGGCTGCTAATATTTCAACTTTTGAGACGTAAGATTGCAGTGTATTGATACTTGATACGCAAAAACAAGTGTTAAAACAAGAGCTGTGGAGTTGTTAAAAAAAAAGACGACTGGCATTGACTAAAAACACGACTCTGACTAAAAAAAGTTAAATTTTGTAAAATTTTTTTCCTACCACTCCTATTTATATGTATTAAATTAAAGATCAACCAACCAATCTGGCGAATTGTTCATTGGGATATTATTAAAAATTGTCTAATCGATAAAGTAGTTGGAGTCACTCGTATTTCACAATTCTGGACTTAATACTGTGACTCCCTGACTCTTACTCCCGCCAAAACACAGTGACTCCATGACTACAGCTCTCATGCCACAGCGCTGGTTAAAATTTTCATAGACAAGCTGATTTTTGTGTTATAATATCGCATGGTTTGTTTTGATTGTCTCAACAAGTTTACTCTCAAAATTTATGAAGCAGTTACTTAATGTTTGAAATTTATATTTCTAGAACAAGAAAAAATGTTACGAGACAATGTTGAAAGAATGTACAAAGAGACAGACCCTTGGAGAGTGTGAAGTTAGAGGCGATTCGTCATCTAAGCATTCATATGTAAAAATAATGTGATAACTCGGGGCTATTTTAAAAGAATCTAATAAATTTATTGAATTTTATTTTCGTATAGGTGAAATTTAAAAAAAAATATTAGTTATTACATAAAAATGAATTTTTTCTTATAATATTATGACATTATTTGAAATGTGATAAAAATGTGATCTGGAAAATATAGTAGGATTCTTGTTGAAAGCAATAGATGATTGACAATAAAGAGTTGGTTTTGGAAACACAATATTAGTTTTATTTGTTAATGTTACGTGTTGTTCAGTTTTAATGAAAGGACTAGAGCTGGAATACAACTGCTGTAGTGAAATATAAATTCTCAGGTTATTTTTTCATACAATTTACTTCCGGGACTAGCAAGGACTCTAGGAGGTAGCCAAGAATCCACTCAATTTTCAGAGTCATCACCCATCAAACTGAGAATGAAATTTAACTGTTCTTCTGAACAAATTAGTTGGTAATTAGCGAGTGATAAGCTACTCATGATTACCATACATTAGATTTGGTTTTGTATTTGTGAGCGTAACTAGAGTTATCCAGTGCATCCTGGCTCTTATATGTAGTGCTCTATTATTTTTTTTTACTCAGGTTCTTTTCTGTTTCAAAACAAGTTTTATTTAATCATGCCTGCTTATATTCAGAGTTCAAGCAACTGTCAAATGTTTTGATTGAAAATTTGATGAATAAGAGAAATAAATATCAGTATTAAGCCCTGAATTCCACAGGGCTGATAATCGGTCCCAACAGCGGAAAAGGAATACATTGAAACACCAGAGGGTGATTTTAGGTACAGTTTACGAGTAGTCTAATGTGCTTCCTAAAAACACCGATAAATGCACAGCAAGTTGACCAGATGCGAATGGCATAGAACTATACCAGAATTGGGATATATCTTTCAGATATGTTAGTCCAAATCAGCCACATTCTAGTCCACTTGAATAGATGATATTCAGTGGTAATCAGAATAAATATATTTTGAGGATTTTTATAATAAAATGTTAAAGAATCTGTCTTTTATCAAATTTAGTTTTTATCATTTTAATTTTTTGTTTGTAAATGCTTGCAACCTAAAGAACAAAAATCCTGATCAGATTATTTATAAGGAAATGAATTGTAGAAAATGTGATTGCAGACTAAAAAAAGTTTTATAAATTCGCAAAAAAAAGTTAAAATATTTTTAAAGTACTGATTTCAGTTTTTTTATACCTGCGAAAACTCAATTCTAATGTCACATAAAGTTAGTTATATTTATTATAATATTTTACTTTTTTTTAAATATTGTCTTTATTTCGATTATGTGTAATCGGTATTTGAAGATTTCTTATTATTTTCCTCACCATAGAAAGGTCACCACAATAAAATAAGTTTTTAAAATAAATGAGCTGAGATAAAACAAATAAAAACTACAGTGTTGTTTTAGTAAAAATATGTTTGCGATTTCCGCGCATACTAGGAAAAATAAGTTACGATTAAAATAGTCAATATGTATATTTAAAAAAAAATCAACATGACTGGTGTAATTTATACATAAACATTAAATAAATAAATTATTATCTGCCGTGTCTGTGCTGTAAAATATTGCCAACAAGAGCTGAATAGTTATTCCCTAGAGTCCGCTAGTACGCATCGGCATATGGTATCGTATATTTTTTATAGTGGATATTCATGTTTACAAGATTGTATCATTGGCGATAATGTATTGCAATTTACGTAGAATGAGTATTAAATCGAATAGGAAATTACATTATTTAAGTAAATAATTATAAGGTTTAAATATTTTCTAACATCTGCGCACTGAGTTCCAAGTTATTGATCATTTGACTCTATAAACCTATACTGTATTTCTCGTGACGTAGACATCACGCCACTTTCTTGGTACGAAATCGCGTGTTTTGATTGGACAAATTTCTAGGTGGATGTTCAAAATACATCGCTGAAGCGGTTCTCTTGTGCAACAAAATCTCACAGGCGATTGTTTATTTTGTAAAAACAGTGACAACCGGCGTTCAAGAAATCAGATTTCTTCTTTGATGACAAGGATTTATCTGAGATTACTTTGAATCAGGTACGTTTTTTTTGCATATGCTATTACTGCAGATAAGCCGATAGAAAGTGTTCTATTCCTAACCTCAATATTTCAAAAGTAGAATAACCTAGTAATTTCTTTCTAATATTTACCTGTAGAAAAATCAAAAAAAGAACGTTCAAAAGTACCTGATTTGACAGTTCATTAATTTTTTTTTACTATCCAAATAAACCAAAATTATTAAGTAGTAATTTCCATAACCTACGCATGTTACACGTATCTCAAATTTACTGTTACCTGCATTAAAATCATTTATTATCGGTTTATAATTCAGACGGTATCTTATCTTCAACGAATTAGTCATCAATCAACCGCTTAGTCATAGAAATTGAAGTATAGACTTAGTACTATTTGCGGGGTAGTTATTTCATTATCTACTTACGACAATTCAATATTCCCAGTTTCGCAAGTGTACCAGTGCTATGTGTGTACACAAGCTATTCCACGGATCATTCAGAATAACCAAGTAGAAAATATACGGTATGATATCACATGTTTTAGTAATTTTGGAACAACTACTATAATTTGGTTTCAAATTGGCAGTGCCTTTATAAAAATTGATTGACCAAGTTTATGGCTGATCAATCTTATTCCGCTAATAATAACATTTAGTATGTACAAATAAATTAATTGGAAAAAGTCCATGTGTCGTGCTGAAATTTACCGGTTTTGATCAATATTTGTGTACCGTGTAAAATTTATATGACTAATAGACGCGTTTGTGAAAATAAATATATTGTAATTATCAGATTGCAATTCCGCTACTCAATATATTATTCTTTACATATTGATATAACACTGATGGATTTACTAGTAGTTTGAATGAAAAATGGATTTTTATTATAACAGCTGCTAAAATGGCATAATATTGTATTTAACCTCACATTATAATACTCTACGAATGTAAATTTCAGCGGAAATACATCGCAATTTATTAATTAAAACGTTAAGTGCCCGTATCAATTACTATACGCTGAAATATCCATAGATATAAGAGTACAAATGAACGTTTTCGAAGTGGTATGAGAGTAAAACGTCAATATATATTTATATTGATTCCATGATAAAACAAAACTTTTATTTTCGATCGAAATCAAAAATTATTATGTTAATTACATTAAAAACGTGGATATCACATGTTAGTGGTACATGTGAATAAAACGCTGTTGGGGAAGGAACACTTAGCCATTAGTGGATTGGGCGACAGCTGATGGTAAAGCTTTTTTAGGCAGTGTTTTCTGTAATAAAAATACAGTTTGACATTTGAACTGTCGTAATTATTACGTCCTTCAATTTATCCCGATACCATAGTACCAGTATGTCGTGTTACATGTTCATAAATGCAATGTATACCAATTTTTGATTGATATTGATGAGCCATATATATTTTGTTTGTAAACATTGATCTGCACAGTATTGTGATTCAAGGCCGTTCAAGATTGATTCGACAGTCATTTACCCAAGGTCAAGAGGAATAAAGCCGATATGTTTTGATTTTTGCTGCTAGCTAACCTTACGTTGTCTATCTACAGACCAATCTTATATTGTATGTTGTGTATACTTATTAAAACCGGTTTCAATGAAGGTAGCACATAGGTACACTGTGACTTTAATGCGCACCGACGATTTACATTTGTCGGTACAATGTGCTCATTTACGTCAGCGACCCTATTCTTCAAATCGTACATTGAAATGTCATTCGATTATTTTTCTATTTCCGGTGATTATGTGTACTGAGGTGTTTTTTGAACATATTCTTTTAGTAATATTTATCGTTACAAGATATGCATATTATAGGGCTTCCTAAAAAATATTAAGTTATGTTAGTCCCTGACGTTATTTATGTATGCGAAGTCCAAAATTTTAACCTCCTAACTGCTAGCGCCTCAAATGTTGTGCGGCTGATTTCAGTGCGTCGATAGTTGAAGCTCAAAAATATAAGTGCTAATTTTCGCTTTTAAGGTGTTAGCTGTCACTTCTTGATGGAAAGGCATGATATTTTAAATAATAAAAACACATTTTTTTAGTACTTATTTCCACAATATATTTTTTGATCAGGACCGGTTTCGCTCATCGCGAGCATTATCAAATGCTCGCGATGAGCGAAACCGGTCCTGATCAAAAAATATATTTTGGAAATAGTACTAAAAAAATGTGTTTTTATTATTTAAAATGTTAATTTTCGTGCGAGAGCTAATTTTTGTATTATAATGTTGCCTGATTTTATCTGGTAACCTCCATAAGTTTAGTTGACACTAACATTGCCGAATTTATTTTTGAATTATTCGCCTCAGGAAAATCCTTACCGTGACGGAGAGTTTAAAAAATGTGTACAATGATCATGTTAATAAGACAAAAAATAAAATAATAAACGAAATTTGGCCTTTTTTGGATTCATAGTCATATCTCCATAATAAATGAGATGATAAACTTTCTGTACCTCCAGCAACTTTTCAGTTTGTACTTGTTTCGTTTTGTTTAATAAAAAAAATTTGGACAAAATTTCCAACATTTGCTAATTCCAACATTCAATATAATTATGAGTATATGGATTAACGTGTGATTGAGCGAGAAAAAAATCACAGTCATCACATCAATATTATGTATTATGTATATCTTAAGTACGTTCTAAGTAAAAATATGGTTAACGAATTCTGACAGTAATAGTTTCATAATGTCTTTGGTTTTTTTTTTTTAATGGAAGTTGTGAACCGAAACTAATATCACTGGAATGTATATTTTTAACCATATTCAAATATATAAAACCCATGATAATGCGAGTAGATAGGGTGAGAATGTGCTGGGATCTGATTTTACTAAAATCCTGGTATAAATATATTTTACTTGAAATACACTATCGCTGTAATATACATATATCCAATGTTATTTCTTGTAACGGTCTTCATCTGTAAGTGAAACTGGTCTAGGTCATATTTACATCGTTTGTGAAATTTGAATTTGTGTGGTATGTTATAACGCATTCCATAATCCCGTGTTCTCAATGCCTACCAAGGAGTTTCGACGCGTTAACGCGTCACGCAAAAATACTCAATATATAGAGTATGTTGACCGTTTTAAGTAATGTTTTATTTTGTATGCACGGTTAAGTCTTTCGGAATCTTTTTAAGATGATTAACAATAAGCCAACCCCCATCTTTTGTGATAAATTAAGCTTTGTTTTTTGTTTTTATTTATAGCAACACAGACAACTCACTCAGTATTTATTTGGTAGTTTGAATATATTGCCAAAAATATGTTTATCAAGTTTTGATATTTCTTATAAATTCCCCGACAGCCAGTTGCCGCCATATACCCACAGGCAGTTAAAAGGTTAATTAAGTTTTATAGGCAATATCTCGTAACCTCACTACCATTATGTAATTTACCATGATCAAGGTTCCCCTTTGACCATGTCACACATGTTCACGGTCAACGATGCCCATATTATGTATTTACCACTACAATAAATATTATATTGCAATATTCCGCGGATGGTAATTATTTCAATTCATGAATGCAGTTGTTAAATATAAAATATACATCGAATGTATATTGTTTGATTGTTTTAGAAACGAGTAATTTCATAAAACATATGTTACGGTTATATATTGAAGCAACATTTACTTTCGTCCAAGGAAAGATATACAATTTACATGTTAACACATTTTACATGATTATCTGTATTAGTCTCTTGTCAAAGACAATTTTCGAAGCATTTAGAAACAATAGGACTCGAAAATGTGTCAAACCGAGAAGGTTGAAAGTGTTTCGACTTTATTTCTAAAAAAACAATAATCAAAAATAAGTATATGTAACTATAATATTATTAATTGAATTGATATTTACTTTATAAAACTCTATTCCTATGAGATAATTGTTGGCGAGTACAAAAGACAAATTTTAATAGCCGTTACGGCAAGGACTCTAACGGTAAACTGTAGATCTAGACTCTTCTGACGCATGTACATATATCCTTTATTGTCTCTTTCTATTGGATACGATTTCAGGTAAAGGATCTTCGAACTGTAAACGGAAACGAGCGATATTTTTCGGTTCGGAGCATATTTTTTTGTGCCTTTTTTTTGAAAACCGGGATACCGATATAATATTTTGCTCAAGCTACAAAATACACGGTTCGGTACCCTGGGATAAAGTTTAAAATTATCACTCACGTAAAATAAATTTGATTTAATAAATATAAATTTTTAGAAAACTAAGTGTTAAAAAATTTTTTTGAAGATAGTCTGCCAATATATTTACTTCCATATTTTTTTTAACGATTTTTATAAACCGGGAAGTGGTTAATATTGCTAATAAAAGTGGTAATAAGCGGCCTTATGAGTACAAGTTCTCAACAATTTCTTAAAAGTTATGTACTGAAGTCACTTTTTCAGAATTAAAAAGATTTCTTTATTTATCTGTGTCATTTATCAAATATTCGTTGAAATTTTGTACAATTCCACTTTTTAAATCAATAACGACCCGGGATTCCATCAAGCACCTTCAGTCGATATCATAAATTAGAATCATATATATAAACTATCAAATGCACACATGACATGTCATGTCACATTTACTCCAGTTCGTATAATACATAGGCTCCCAACCTTTTTCGGGTGGCGGCCCCTTTTCATAAAATCCATGTGACCCGCGACCCCCCATACAATCCAACCGCATACAAAAAAAAATTTTAGTTGACCGTATAAGTTGGCGACCCCCCCAAAAAACCCTTCGCGTTCCCCCAAGTTGGGAACCTGTGGTATAATAGATGCATACATTTAATGCATAATTTTTGTAGAGTATCTGTGACTTATACTGTTGTACCCGTAAGTTCGCCCACCTTAGATATTATTGTAATGGAAATTGTGAGCCTTATACTGAACTCCGGAATCGTTATTTAACCTAGATCGTTATTTGCGTCATGTCTTATTTTATTTTAAACCGGCAGACTACGCACATAACATTTATTTTCGTTTTAATATTCCAACATTTACATTATAAATTTGCACATCTCGACTGAACATTACGTATTTATCTACTCGGAGCAGTGTTTGAACAATGTTTTTCGAGTTTTCGGATTCACTATTTTTACCGTGCAAACAAATTTGTAAAAGTTTTCGGCTAAACTTTGTTTTGCATACCGTTAAAATAAAATATTGGCGAGTAGCAAACGATAAATAGTTGGGTGAATTAGTTATTCACTGGATGCGACTGACCGAAATTCATGTTAGCGGAATCGATCGTAGACTTAAATAATTAATTAATAATTAAATACAATATTAAAATTTTAATTTAAAATGAACCAAATTTAGATTAATTAAAATTCGCTGCCTTTGATCTTGGTCACACCTTGGGTGCCGATTTAGATTTCAAACATTTTGTAACTATTTTAAATAATAAAAACACATTATTTAGTACTTGTTTCCACAGTATATTTTTTGATCCGGACCGGTTTCACTCATCCCCAGCATTATCAACTGATAGAATATAATTTACAAACAAGTCTATTTGCAAAATATTTGAGTTTTTATGAATATACTTGTTTGTAAATTGTGTTCAATCAGTTGATATTGCTCGCGGTGAGCGAAACCGGTCCTGATCAAAAAATATATAAGTGCTAAATAATGTGTTTTTATTATTTAAAATGTCATGCCTTTCCACCAATAAGTGACAGTTAACACCTTAAAAGTGATTTTTTTAATTAATTCATGAAAAAAATCAGGCTGCTTATATCATATATTTATTGCTTTTTATCATATATTTTTTGCCTTCACTTCAAATAAAAATAAATCAATATCAATCATTTTAGATTATTTATTCTCTTACTTAAAATAATACTATATTAAAATAACGTGAAAATATCACAGTTTTTATTAGGTCCACATTTCTTATTCATATTTAGTTTTTGCTAGCTATTTCGTCTTTCTATAAATATACAAAAATAGTTCTAACGATGGCGAAACAGAAATAGCTATCAGCACATTAATATAAATAAATTATAATTATTTCTAAAGCTTAATATTATAGACTATCTTTAATTCTTAGATATTTTTCCTTACAATGGTATTTTTTTACACTATGAAAATGTTCGTCTTATGTACTTAAAATTTTATGTTGTCCGTATATCTATAATTTACGATTGCTAATGTTTTAACGTTATCGAATTATTTCGTATATATTTTTATCTTAAGCTTTGAGATAACGTAAAAATCGGTGTTTCCACGAAGCGTTCTCAAATTGTTTGGAACCATTTTTTTTAGTCGCGAATGTTTGGGAACCAATGTGCCTGACGAAGGTCCATATATTATCTCAATCATATGACATTGGGTAACATTGTCGGGATTGTTTTTTTGTTTTGTCGAAATCGAAACAAGACCGCGTAGGAGACGGGTCGTTTTTTTCACTCAATATCGCGTTTATTAATATCAGTTCAAATGAGAAGGTGTATATGAGACGATTATTATCTTCATCAGTCAACAGAGGTCACCTCTTTTAACACTATCAGCCCCGGCCAAAATTTGACAAACCTAGCCCCTATGCCCGGCCTATTTTCGAACAAATGACATATTTCTTAAGTGTTTACTAAAAGTGTTATAACTGTGTTAATATTGGATAAAATCAAATGAAACTTTCTGAGATGTTTAATACCATTATTAAAATTACTCTTAGAGTGATATAATTGTCAACACTTTCCCATATGAAGAACCAAACTTTAATGTTTACACATGTACCGAGTCTCACTGATTTTTTCGGTTTGCACACTTCGCAAGCCCTATCGGGGCAAATTTTTTTCTGTTTTTGTCTTGTTTTTTTTTGTGTATCCCCAAACAATCTGTTTTATGAATCTTGCAAAGATTTTCCTCGGAGTGGACTCGGTGCCACTTTTATATCGTCACCAGATAGAGGAATGATGGTGTCGTGTATTGCACGCGAAGCGATTGTGCTTTTAGATCGTGTAAACCAATACTTTCATTGGCGATAAGACTGATTGGATGACTGTTTTGAAATGGGTTGAGTCTTGACTATAAGAAAACGTAAAACTTATCTTCCAAATACTTAGTTTGTTTTTTTCGAAGGGCCGGTCTATCACGTCAGAACACGTTTCCGGGATTCGAAGTGTTAAAAGAGCTCCGATCTAAGTAAACATTGGCAAAAATCACTTATTATAGGTAACCATCTCACTGTTTAAACTTTTTTTCTTCTAAATATCTGTCTACAGTGTCTACACACACCATGAAACTCTTGAAACCAAAAGAATATTCAGGTCAGTGAGTTGTACAAATGTCTTCAAATGTAGGGTAACGCATGTAGTGATTGACCAGTCAAGGGGATCGGTGGCTTTGCTAGGTCACCACAAGTTGTTATCGAAACACATTTTTTTTTTAATTTTTAAAAATAATTTAAATTGTTGATTTTGTATATATATTTCATAATATTGGACATAATGACATTATTTACGATATCAACTGAAGGTTCTTGACAGAATTTCAATATTAAATTTGACATCTTCAATCATTATATCACGGGAGCAATAGAAATGACACGTCAGTAATCAGTTTTCATCGCTTATACACAAGAGGGACTGCAAAAAAAGATTGTAGACTTTAATCTAGCTGTTTACTGTTTATCGGTACTATTGCATTCGTGTGATGCCTGACGACGCCGAAATGCGAAACACGGGTCGTGAGTGATATGTGGCATTGTGCAGTTTTAACAATTAAGATTTTTAAGTGTTACCATCACTCCTTGATGCAAAGGCATAATATTTTGATTCATTAAAAACACATTTTTAGTACCAATTCCACAATATGTTTTATTAGCGAAACCGTGTCTGATCGTAAAATATATTGCAGAAATATTACTAAAAAGTGTTTTTATTGTTTAAAAAAATTTAACTTAATAGTGATAAGAAAAAAATGTCAACCAATTGCGGTGATCGGCCACTTTCTAGACGTTGGTCAGTCAGACATTTTCTGCCTAATATTACAAAAACATCAACAAACACAAATCTTGGCTGTAAAGAGACTAGAGTGATATTAGGTGGATTCTAATGTGCTAGGATCATTGCTGTCATAAATACAGCGAATAATGTCCAGGATCTAAAGTATAAACTGTTGCGTTTGACATTTAAGAAGAAATAACCGCAACTTGCGATTTAAATGCCTAATTATTGTGCTGTTTTTTTAGGTCAATCGTTGAAGGGTGATTAATAAAATGCGTTTCGATCAAACCCTACAAATAAGCTTGTGCCGACATCTGTATCAAAGCAACCGATACACTCATCGGCCTAACACTGTATCTATAACACTACAAGCGAACATAATCTAATTAATATATCGTTAAAGTGATTGATTAGTTTAATTAACATTGGTAAAGTATGTAGCAAAAAATTGATCAAATGAAAGAGCAATTATTTATCGTGAGCATTATCAACTGATAAATACAATTTACAAGCAAGTTTATTGATACAACATTTTGAGTTAAAGGTAGCAGGTACACAAAACCATGGGTTCAAGAACTAAGAAAACAATTTACAGAAAATCATCCAATATTAATACAAATATTGTAAATTAATTACAATCAATTACATTATCACTAATGAAATCATTACCACGTATGTTTATATGTGGCCATAAAATATTATTATAATATTACTCTACTCTACTACTACTACTCTAATACACTCTAATTTCCTTTGTTCATATTACTAAGGTACGCTTTCGTTTTTGAGACATTTTTATTTGGTGTGTCGCGGAAAAAAAATGTATTCATCTGTGCGCCGTGAAGTAAAATCGTTAGGCAAACACTAGTTTATTTTTATAGTATATATAACAATTTTTGCAGAACTGTTGATATAGACAGCCTGTTTCAAAATTTTTTGAATATCAAAAATGTACACTTGCAATAATTTACCTAATCCAATTTTAAGTTAGTAAGAACATTCTTCGTGATCATTTTCCACAACGTGTTTATGAAAATACAATTGTTGGATTCTTGCTTACTGTGTAGCATTCCAATCGATGTTAGTTACAAACAAACTATAAATTCTCAGTAAATTTCTGTACATATTATCACCTTTGAGTTTATTTGAAAATACCACAGATGGACTTTGAATTTACTTAACAAAATGAAAAATCAATCCGAGCTCCTTTCAATTTCATCGCTTCACGCTCATCAAAAAATCAGCGAGTTGTTTTCAAATAAGTGGATATTATTTTTATTTTCTGAAACGCAATTGTTTAGGATGGTAACCTTGGAGACCATAAATATCACTCGAGTCGTTTTTTGTGCTTATATTTTTTATCATGGAACGCAAGCTGAAAAAATGAATTGGCCTTAACCATTGTCTTATATTAATTAATAGTAAATACAATTTCCTGTAATTTGCGACTTTTTTATTCACCCATACCACATCCTCCAGGATTGACCGATTAGTCGGTGGTATTTTGTTAGTTAAAACGAAATTTTAAAGAATTACGTATATGAGGATTTTTTTTTATGTAAACACATTTTTTGGTACTAAGTATCAACGTCTAGGGAAAAAATAATACGTTTATTTCTCTCCGTAGAAATAAATTGTGCACAATTGAGTTATTTGCGATTATTGAATAAGCAGTTAACCATTCTTAATTTTCCATTGTTATTATTTATCTCTTAATTGAGATAAGTTAGTATTAGTCGATAATCTGAATGATTTAATTCTTTCAATCAGTCATTAAAAAAAACACGAATCCGAGTAAACTTATATATTATTATATTGTTGTCAGGTTTTTTCCTAATTTTACTATACATTAGCGTTAAATTAAAGATTGACCACTTCGGCAATTGTACATTGAGATATTCTTCAAAATCATCTAATCGAAAAAGTAGTCGGAGTTGCTAGTTTTTCGCGGCTTCGATTCCTGCAAAATCACTGCGACTCTACGACTCCGAATCTCGAGTTCTGGTTTTAATCATGTTTTAAGAATACTTTTCGGGTTTATTTATTATCTTTGAACAACTGGTAGATCGACTTTGCACGATACTTGCGCATTTTGGTTCATCTTTGAAAGTTCACCACTGGTCGACCGTCGGAGAAGAATCTATTGAACGCAGGTTGGCTTGTTCCCATCAACACCTTTATAAGTATTCTTATAAAAACATAATTAAATGCGCGCAAACAAGGTTTTTCAAGGCAGTCAACGTCTGTATTTAATGAGTGCAATTGCATTGGAAAAAGTTGATTGAATCGCACCATTATGCAACTATGTCATTGATATATATTGCCTGATAACTTAAGAGAAAAACATTTATGTCGATATTTTTCCTGTTAATATCTCAATTTTTATCGCTATCTATGTTCAACATTCATTTTTAATTATTTTTTCAAAAGTTCTGTGATTTTGGATATATTTAAGTCAAAATATCATTTGGAACGAATTGGCTGCATATAATTTTACTGTTAACCAGTACAGTGCCTCAAACGCATCGGTGCGTGAATGGAGCGCTCAACGTTGGCAATATTAAAGTGTGAATTCATTTATTAAACCTTCTTCGCTGAACCATATTGGAAGTATTGACGTTTGTCAAAATCAAAATATTATCAAACAAAAATTAGCTCATATGTTAAAGTTTTAGTTACCCTTGAATTCTTACATTTTTGATTGTCAAAAATCTATAAGCTGTAATTAGCCGTTGGAACATTTGAGGCGCTAGCAGTTAGTGAGTTGAAAACAATATTACTTCGACTCTGGCTTTATGAACCCCTGCGGTCATATTCACATGTTTATAAGTGGATAGACACTCATAACATGTGCATTAAATTTAAGATCAATCAACCATCCTGCAAATTGTCCATTGCGATGTTTTTCAAAATCGTCTAACCGAAAAAAATCAAATTCACATTTTGACACATCGTTTTATATTCCGAATTTGAAGTGGGTATCGCCAAAAAAGATACGCAACGTTAGTTCTAACTTTTTTTAAAGAATTATTTTTGATTCGTAATTGTATTAATAATGTGATTTTTACGTAAATTTTACAAAAGAAACGGCAACACTTGATCATAAGAACACTTATTGATTTTATAGTATTAGATATACAGACGTCCGAACAATAATAATATACGAAGGGTAGATTCATCGCTCGAGTGTTTCGTGGGTTCGAATGCGCTTCAAATATTTTTAGCGATCGGTCTTTTTATTGGCTTTTTCCGGAAAAGTCTGCATTTTTACGAGCCACCAGGAAAACGGAGACATCTGCGTTATGCCTTATTGCTTATTTTTTTTTTACTTAACCGCTTACACGTGCGAAATTTCCATTCATTCTAATCAAATTTCTATTGCGGTGATGTGATATCAGCAATGGAATTAGCTAATGTATCACGTACGAATGCCTCCACGTTTTTAGGCCAATCATATAGAAGGAAACTCCAACGTTCATTCAGTCTACCGGCTATTATGGTAACGGCATACGAAGGCTTAAAAACTCGATCGCAGATTCTAGACATTTTTTGATTTGAGACTGTGCATGTTTTCCAGTGGTCTTTCCTAACATTGCCGACTCGCGGAATCCTGATGAATTATATGTTTTTTTCGGGGAATCTCCTCCCATCATTTGGAAAATAAATATTAAAATAATATTCAAATCCAACGACCATACCACGTTGAAAGCACCGGCTCTCGTGCGATCACCAAAGTTAAGCAGCATTGGACGCGGATAGTGCTTGGATGGGTGACCGCTCGGGAACATCGCGTGCCGTGTTCTCTTGGCTATGGGAAGGAAAATCCAGACAGAAAACCGAACACCAACCCGCCTGGGCAGCGTGGTGTTGCTATGTCCAAACAACCCCCCTGGAAAAAAAGCAGGGGGAGGCCTTCATCTAGCAGTGGATCGACTCCGGCTGATGATGATGATTCAAAGTAGATACATGTACTGAGTTGCTTTATGTAAAGACGTTGTTATGTTGATATTATCATATGATCAGAACCCTCTGGGTTCCGCGGAACACAGTTTGTAGACTACTGACGTATTCGATTGTATTCACTTCAAAGTGATTACAAAATTGTACGTTTAACTTTTTGAATTCAAAATTTTTAAATTAATTTACTTCATTTGAATGTATATACTTCCAATAAATTGTACTTTTAGTTCTTGAACCCACGGTTTTGTATACCTGCTAATAATTAATTCAAAATTTTGTTTAAATAGGCTTCTTTGTAATTTGTATTCTATCAGTTAATAATGCTCACGATGGGCGAAATCGGTCCTGATCATAAAATATATTGTGGAAATAGTGCCAAAATGTGTTTTATCGTTTGATATACGTAGTATAGCTGCAACGAAATCTGCATTTGAATAAAGCACTGCCATTATAAAAAAGACGAATATATTAATTTCAAAAGCGATCGCTCACTCTGAAGATATCGACCGATAGTTACCTAGGTTCTTTCTGTCCAGCCACCAATAATAATGAGATTAGTATTAGGAGGTATGTAGGGAACGTGGAATCTTCGTGATTTACCTGAAGATCGGTTGAAAACATCGTTTAATTGACCAAAAAATGCGTAGAAATTCGAATTTTCACAAAGATATCAACCTGTCGTCCTGGCAAAGGTAATACGTAATATTAAATATTTTGTTTACGATTTCACACTTGATTACATTTAATCTCATTTTATCATAAATCTCACGGTGTTATGTGAATTTTACGACATATTTTTGCGTAATAAATTTAAAATTGCGACATTTTTTTTTATGGGTGTATACAATCTTACCGAACAACATTTATGTTTTACTGTCCGTTTCGCAATGCTTAAGCCAGGTTTTTACTACACGTAATAGTTATAATGACATAATAATAGATATCTGTGTTCTCATTTTCGGAGTAATTACCGCCATTTTGTCGGTTTAAGTTATTCAAATCGTTATATTTGTCCAGCAATAGCGAGAAACATTTAAGGCGCCTTTGTATTGTGTCAGTATGTATCGTTAACGGCGTTATAGTGGCTATTACGCACAGGCGATTCCACGCGCAAATGGTGGACCGTTAGCAATGCTAATTCAAAGTACACTCTTACCCGACTTACGCGATACCTTTTTTGCACGGCTTCACTTTAACGCGATCAGGGTTTTTTTTAATGCGTTTCAAATGAAACATTATACATGTAAATTTTGAATATAATAATCTGGATTTTTATGCAGATTTTTCGAAACGCAATCTTATATGAAATCAATGTGTCCATTTTCGCAGTTTTTTTTCTTTTTAATATTAAGGGACTAATCTATTGATTTTGTGTTGGTTTCTAAAAATCGCGTACATTGGGGAATGGATGAATATATTGCAGGTATAAAGATTATTGTTTATGAAGTAAAAAAATGCATATTAAAAAATTAAATTATACAAATTTGAAAAATTATTGGGCAGTGTAGATGGCGAAGAAAAAAAATGTAGATACTAAAAAAAATTCACTCATCCATCGATTTGCGTGGTTCCGGTTTAAGCGATTATTTATAAAAATGGTTTGCTTAAAATTGTAATTGCTTCTGAATGTCTTGAAATTGCTCTCCAGCAAAAGATTTGAAATGCCTCGTTTCATGCGATATTTCGTGAACATTTTTACCGCGTAAAGCGAGGGATGACTTTATGCAATTATCACTTTTACGTATCGATAACACATTGCTTCGGAAGTGCACCCAATTTTCTTATGCTTCCTAATAATTTATATTTTCTTTTTCTAGTTGGCGAGAACATGTTCGTCGATGAAAATGAATCGTGAGTACTATTTATTTTATTTATTTATTTACAGACAACCGTGCAATTGTGTTTCCCTTACACACCGCTATCTCTTCAATAGCGCTTAATTTATAAGCGCCCAACTTGTGAGGTTTTTTTTTTATGGTTGCGTGTGAGAAACAATTATTCAATTTAGTATTCCATCTGCAACCAAATTTTCTTACATTTATTTTAACCACACAGCTTAGGATGTCAGTTGTTTCTTATTACACTCAGCCTTCTTTTTGCGCGGTTTAGTTTTACACGATGTATGAACAAAGCCATCACTTTCTTAATTTATTCTTTACGTGATTTTACGCATCGATTATCCGACCACATTTTGCCATGATTTTGCCTTTCGGAATCGTCAGGCACGGATCACAGAACTGGGTCAGTTCTGTTGCATGCATTGTAACAAAACATGTGGAGTCGTAAAAAGTTTCAGCAATACAAATTGGATATTGATATTCCATCAAACACCTTCAGTCGATATCATAAATTAATTATTCAACCATTCAATCAATGGATCGCCCTAATTTGAAAAAATGTACTTGAAGCGATGAGCAAAACCGGTCTTGATCATTAAATACATTGTGGAAATAGTACTAAAAATGTGTTTTTGTTTTTTTTAATATGTCATGCATTTCCACCGGTTCACCAAGAAGTGACGGTTATTAACATTTTAAACCTGATTTTTAAAATGTACTATGTTAAGAAAACTTTTTAGTGAATTTTAGAACTGGATATTGACAATGAACTGATATTCAGCGATGCTTGGACAAGTTTTTCCATTTGGATTGCATCACTTCTGCGTCTTCATCGAAATTTCGGAATACAGACTTATCTTCGTTGCACTATCCATTCAGAAAATATTCGGGAATCAGTAATTTGCTACACACCGTAAATAGTGAAGGCTTCGAAAAAATACGCGTGAAGATTTTTACGCGATATTCTGATTTTTCACAACCATTTGTTTTATACGCACTATTGTTTGGAAACAGTGTATCTTATGAAGAAAAGGACGGCTCATAAGCAAATTTATTATTGTTTATTTATTTTTTCCTCGGCGTTCACACGTCACACGGCGAATGGCGTGTACGTCGGAGGCGTGGCACACCAAACCGAAATAGACTCTGGAATGTGCGCCAATATTTTGCAACGAAACGGCTCGTTATTGTTAGACAAAAAGTGAAATTATCGGGTAAATGTACAGCGGGTCAACCGCGCGTACCAATTTCATTGCGAGAAAACATAATTGTTATTGACAAATCATATAATTCACCACTTTTATTTTTGCCAACAAATTTGACGAGATTTTCTCTGACCCTCTGACAGCTGACGTTTCAAATGTTGAGACGGCTGATTATATTGTGTTGATAGTTTACACTCAATAATATACAATGTTACAAACCAGGATTGTAACTAACGTGAAAAAATAGACTAAATAAAATTTAATTTTGTCAGGCTGTCTTTCCTACCTTTTCTATTTATGTGCATTAAATTAAAGACCGACCAACCAATCCGGCAAATAGCCAAAAATATCATATTATACATGTTATAGAAATAAATAAAAATAAAGCAAGGTCAAGTTTTTTATTTGAATTTACTATTAAAAATAGCAATGCTGTAACGGTCAATGCTGAATCTTTTTTGATTTCTGGAGACCGCTGTTATTGCCATTTCAACGTATAAATTATAGGTTTGGTTAATTTTTTCCACTATTTTCAATGTATCGTAAAATTCATTTTTTTTTTAAATTTTAAATCGTCTTTTCCGCCTATTATTCATTGAGGCATTCTTCAAAAATGTCTTATTGAAAAAGTAATAATACTGCGACTTTATGACGTCGACTCCACAATCCTGTTTAAAACTCATGTGTTAGAGCTTATTGATTTATTGAAATATAGTCTGATTTTTCGTGATACTCTTCATAAGTTTGTTTAACACTGTCATTATTAAATTAGTTTTGAAAATATTTCGGACTGGAATATCTTTTATAAGGGCCAGCGGGAACGAGCTAACGTCAAACGGTTGGCGTATAATATTCACGACATTCGCCCCTACGCGTTGGCTCTTCAGCGCGATTGAAAGCTTTGTATGCTTTAAAACGAAGAAGGGTGTGTTTCACGTTCTCATTTCAAGCAAATTGTTATTTTAAACATACACACCACCTCCCAATTGCTCGTGAATTTCGAAAGCTGGCAGTTATCAAAATATTGTTGATATTATTCCACTATTAAACTATAAAAATTTAAGTTTTTTTTTTATTGATTTGATATCTGATTTTCTACGAAAAACAATTTAAACCCTATCGTATGATACATTATGTTTATAGTTGGATTAATTGATAACAATTATAATCCATTCGTTTATAGTATTTGTTGAAAACATACTCTTGAGTTATAATCTGTTTAGTTGATAAACCTTAAATAAATAAAATTAAATTTATTAAAGTTTTGAATTGATATTTTATTAGGAATTAGGGTGTATATCCCTTCTTTTGGTGAGTTTCATCAAATGCGTAGTTTGTAATAAGCAATATCCGGATTTATTGATTAAAAATGCTGACTTTCCCAAACTAGGCGACCGGCTGCCTGTTTTGGTGAATCATACAAAGCGAACGTCAACGAACTTGACTTTCGCCCGATAGTCAAGTTCATTGTTTTGTTAATAATATTAAAAGTATGTCAATATTCGATCAAAAAAAAAAAAAAAAACGGTTGACGGAGTGATTTGTGTCATTGTCATTTAATATATATCAATAGATTCAGATTATATCAAGTCCCTCTGAAGGTAATTTTCATATTAAGGCATTTTGTTTTCATTATAATAATTAACATAACCGGATTTATATGCTTGCTTAATCAGCCAGTTTATACATAGGTTGAATATTAAAATATAGGTATTAATCATTCAAAGGATAATTGACCGCAGAAAGCTTCGACACATAATTGAGCTGTGTTGTCGTTAAAAAAATCTGTGAAGACGTTCAATCAAGATAACACGGTGAAAAAATAGCACTTTATTTTAGTTGGCTTAACACTTAGCACAATACTCATTGATTATATAATATTTACATTTATTCCTATTCAATAAAAAAAACACAGATTAACTCTCACTTCGATTTATACATCAAATCAATTTGCCACATTTAAGAATTTATTATCACAATATAAAACTGGAATGTTACAACAGAGAAGATGTATTGTTTCTACACCACTGTCTATAGATATAAAAATCACGTTTAAACATAGTTCTGAAGAAGGCGTAAGCCGAAATAGCTATCAACTATATGCCTTATAAATTTTGCAGAGCTAAAATACGTTGCTATTTTTTCACATGTAATAATGGAATTCTACCAAGTAAATGCCAATTCAATCAATACGTTCAGGATAAATTAGACTTTATTTTTCAACACGCGAAAGTTTAAACTTAAGGAAAAGGGTGTTTATTCTTTTTTTTTAATAGTAATTTTTTGTCAAATAAAAATGTGATCTGATCGTAAAATATGGAAATGTGGAAAAAAGTACTATAAAATGTGTTTTTATTATTTAAATTATTACGCAATTCCATCAATAAGCAATATAATACAATAACAACGTAAACGTGATACTAAAAATGTGGTCGAATAATTTTTAAACCGGTTCCCCTCTAATTCAAACAAAAAATATTGCGATATCCAATATATTCAAAATTTATTCCGTGGGCGTGAGCGAAGTCTATGATTTTACTACGAAATTATTGAAACAACCCTGACTACATATTAAGACAAAAATGGTTTTTACTTAATATTTTTTGATATTGGTAAAACCGTATGTGTATATATCAGTATCATCTATCAAAACACTTCTCAACAGTTGAGACGCTAGCAATCGGTTGGTTACAATACACAGGGGTGACACCGATTCGTCATGATAACATTGGGACAAGGGAGGTGCAGTGAAATAAAATTTATATAAAACACACCTACATATATGTCGGTGGTGACTTTAATTTATAAAATAATTTATTGATTATATACACCGGAATCGTCCAAAATTTAGTCGACTTGTTGCAACTGCTATTTTTATCTTAGAATAAAAATTTGTTGCGGTCCCGAGACATTTCCATAGTACCGCTAATGTTTATAATGCGGCAACAGTAAAATTTTACGCGTGAACCCCTGCTCTATGCGCTGTTGCTAGCTGGCAACATTAATTAGTCGCTTTCCGGTGCTTATAAACTTATAACCACATCACCAAGCAATATCATCCATCATCGTGTAATAAATTGGATTAACCTCGTTATCGCCCGGTTCATCAACTTCGCTTTCGGCATTGAATAATATCATTTGTTTAGTCTGTTTTAATTTTTTTGATTGCATCTTATTGTTTTTCGTCAACGGCGATAGCTGAATAATTACGGGCAGTCATGTTGCGATAGGCAATGATTTGCGAACACGCCGCGGACGCCGAATAGCGCGTGCGTCGCTAATCTTTGGTATCGCGGGTCCAAGGTTTCGGCGATAGTCGAAGGAAAACATAATTCTTCGAACGGTGAACGATCAGGAAATTGTGACAAGTTTCTGATGCGCTCGCGACGTCGTGGACTGTGGACTTTAAAAACTATTAATTGTTGACTGACTGTCACGCCACTTGATGACTACTACATTGTGTTACATAGAAATCGTTTTTTCGCGTCACTTATTTTATGTAAAAAATTTATTTACGGATAAAAAATTGTTACAAAACAATTCGCTGTCCGATGTTTAACGTAGCGTTAAAAAAATTTAACAACTAACCACTTTACTGCCGAGCTGCGTAAAGGATATTCCAACACCAAATATGTCGGGGAAATAATTCAGTAGTGTTGGTATTAAATTTAAATTGTTGGGACTGGTATTTGGTTGGAACCAGGCATCGTCTTACAACATCTTCACGCATACACGATAGTATGCCTTAAGATGCTGAAAGGCGAAATCCGGGGAGTGAGTGGGGAGAAAAAAAACTTGTGAAAGTAAATATATGTATACATAGTTTCAAAATATACATGATTTTTCCTGAAAATCCCCATAATTTTGCTGAAAATTTTTTTGAAACAATAAATGTTGCCAAATCCCTCTAGAAGACTCGGCGGGGAGTGGGTTAAATGCAAACTGCTTGTTCCGTGGGTTTGAATACATACTTGAATACGCAGAATGGCGAAATCGTTAGGTATGACATGTAAGTGGCAACTGACGGAAATATAAAATTTTGAATGATATTTTTTTAGAACATTTCAACGTCGCCAAAGAGTCAAGTTGAAATTTTATTTACCAGTCTTCAAAATTGTTTGAGCACACATTGATATCGAAAAAACTAGTTAAATCCGCTCAAAAGTGTTAACCCATCATGTAATCCAGGTTTACTGAACCTTTTTTCCTTTGGGCTGCATGCAGAATTTTTCTACGTAATGTGGGCGGCAACATAGCGAGCCATAAATAAATTATATACAACATACTATTTTCATCCATGTCCGCTCGCAATGAGAAAAGAGATATTTTCGGATTGGAATGGTGGATGGAAATTATTTGACATCAAAAACACCAATTCCTTCGATCAGAAATTAATTGAGAAAAATGCTGTTTGTCTAAGACTTGAGTCTATGAGGTCCGTCAAGTAGGTCAACGCCTTGCTGACTGACTAATTGCAACTTAAAGCTTTTTTTTAAAAATTGCAAATGTTTTTAAAAGTATTTGATTACTATGATTTTTTTGGGACGGTTAATTATCGCTGATATAAACTATAATAATTACTGCTGGCATTGTATGATAAGATTCGTAAAATAGCGAAGAAAAGAAAGTTTCAGCACCACTGACTCTAGAATCTGTATGGATAATAAGCACACTATCTGCTCCGCATAGGGTCAACAGGTATCGTATCAAGAGAGAAAAACATTTGATACGCTTGTATTCCCATATGCCATGTGGCCGAGTGACCGCGACATTATCGAATGCTTCTTATCGCGCGGGTTGACCGGTCAATGGATTTTGATTTCATCAAAACATTAACTGGATCGTTAGTGCCGCAACCGCATCGGCTATTTCATGTTCCGAAGAGCACTCCATGGGCTACCTTTGAGCTCACCCGGTGACATAGCAACCTGGACCGACTCCCTCAGCGTTTTTAACTTCCTCGTTCAACTTTGGACTCGTTTTGATATTTATTTGAAATATATTCAGCGTTAATTTATACGCTGGTCGATTTAACCAATGGCCGGAAACTCATTAGTCAAGTGAGCCAAATATCAACAGTACAACGATTGAAATTTCTTTTGAGAGCCAAATGTTTTATACTTACTATTTTTATTGGTACGTACATCGCTTTCAACTTGATTAGGGTATTCGTATCCTGGCTTTTGCTAAAACCAGGGCTGTGAAGTCGGAATCGTGGAGTAGCGATGTTTTGTTTCGAGTCACGATTACTTTTCGATTGAAATTATAAACATTTTTATGGGAAAATCTCATTAACATCATCAATAATTTTATTACTTTTCGATTAGATGATTTCGAAAAATATCTCAATGAACGAGAAGAAATAAATCATTCTCGTTTGAGTCTCAATGTAGTAAAATTTGACTATTGGCCAGATTGGTTGGTTGATCTTAATTTAAATGCACATAGATTGGAAACGTAGGAAAAAAACCTGACAAAAAAACTTTTTTTTTAGTGGGAGTCGTGTCAATGTCAGCAAAACTTCCTCAGTCTATTTGAGGGAGGTTCAAGTTGAACATAAAAGTGTTATACTATCATTACATTCAATAGAACTTGATGTAATATATTTATTGAATTGGCATTCATTTGGTAAAATCCCATTATAACACGGTGAAAAAAAATAGCGATGTATTATAGTTTTATGTATGCCGATCGCCATTGCTCAACCCTCTACAGGGGTCTGTTTCGTTTCTGTAATAGACCATTTCCGTGCCATATTTAAACTTATTGATATAGCCGCCATTTTAGTTTCATTTACAATTGTTAATTTTATTGCGAACAGGAAACAAGCTAGGTCCTTAAAACAAGAGAGAAGATGTATTGTATACCTTTTCTACACAGCTATATATAGATAAGCAAATGTTCGTTTAAGCATAGTTCTGACGATGGCGTGAGCCGAAATAGCTATCAACTATATCTTATAAAAATAATTTTGAAGAACTAAAATACATTGCTATTTTTTTTCACCGTGTTCCTTATGTAATAATTTATAACGATATTATTTATTAAATCATAACAATTATCGACGAAACAGTAATGTGAACAATGGCATTAAATCTACTTGAAAAGTTTAGCTATATCAAGTTTACATATTGTTTTTTTTTTTCAATTTTATTTTAGACACCATTCCATATTCTTATCAATAAGACGGTTTTGTGGAAGAGCCTCACTCAACGTGTCGCAGCTTGTCGACCACTGCACTAAAAAAAACAATTGAACCGATTCGCAAATCACGCATGAATATTCAATTTTCTGTACCGGACGCGTGAATAATATCCTTCAAAAAATTTTGCGTAATGTTGTAGGTCACTGATTATTGATTGATTAGTTTTCGATTTATTTGTTCGATCAAAATTCGTTATTGATAATTATACCGTTGGCTTAATTCTAACATCACGTAAGTCGGTAAGTTTATTTTCTGTTTTCTTATTTGGTGGTGAATTTGGAGGTGAATTTGGATTTAGGTAGAACAACGCACATATAAATCTCATACAAATTTGTATGAGATTTTTATTCTGTAAATTGAAATATTCCATTTGAACTGTCTCTGAATTACAAATGATGTACGAACATCTCGTAGCTATCCAATTTTTGAGAGTGATGCAGGATTTTAAAGTTTTCATATTAATATTTATGTGATAAAATTAAATTTATTTTATCCTCAAATAAAAAAAAAAGTACGAAGAAAATTGAGAGCACATCGCGTATTTTATGATCTGTACTCCATTGAAAAATAAATGGACCACAAGTCAATCTATTTCTGTCTAGTATGTCATATTTTTTAATGTTATACAGTATATGCAGACGATTTCATGGTTACGTTTTTTAGGCAGTTTGCCAATATCGTTATGTTTTTTCATCAGGGGCGTTAGATGCAACAGTTTTCGCCGGCATCAATAATAACATATGTATCCATTGTGCGGCTCGAAAGAACATTGTAAAGCTGTATTGGGGGTCAGACAGACACTAATACTTATGTTTTAATAAAAATAAATCTAACAAACCTTATCTAAAAGTGCACTTTTTCAATATTCACGAGGATTCCCCTTTTTTGAGACCGGCTTCACTTTTGTGCTGCCAGCCGACAGATCGACCAGGGCCGTTAAATTTGTGAAATATTTCATTAGAGCTCGGTTTTCCTCCGACCTCCTAGGATGGCGCGCCAATATGCAATTGTTGCGGCTGCTAGCTCGCGCGCAAATACTAATGTTTGCAAAATAATATATCGTTTTGTGCTCTAAATTTCTAAGTTTATGTTTTAGATCAGCGGTCGGGGAACTGGGCTTAGTTTGCCCAAAATGGGGTAAAAATGAAATTTTTGGGGGTAATAAGGACATTTTTCTAATTTGCTGTTTTATAAACGTGCTAGTGAGACTCAAAATGAAGGGGTAAATATCGACTTACGTGAAAATATTTTGGGGTAATGGTTAAAAAAGTTGTCCAACCGCCGTTTTAGATGATTTTGCACGTGTGCGCTGCACACCTAGCACACCCTGAATGGGTTTAAAACTTAAATATTGGAAACCTCTGGGTTGGGGTTGAGTAGGTTTCCAATAATAAATGGTTGATTCGGAATTGCACACCGTTTCGACAATTCAAAAATTCTATCCAACACCTGCAATTGATATCGCAAATATTCAATTCATTATGTACATGTCGGTGCATCCGTTATCATGTTGCTGTTGATTCGCCGATCTGATCTTCGCGTTTCCTCCAATCATCTGCCAACGCTTCAGTGACTTGGTGTAATGTGCAGTGGTAATTGTGACGCCTTAAATCGATCTGTCGCCGCGCGATGTGCAGATTACATCGCTATCGACATTTGCACTTTGTCTCGGCGTTGGTTGTAAATCGTACATAGAAAACGACGACGCAGCGAGTTTTCTTTAGTGCCGGGTGACTACGGCAAGATTAAAAAGTGATCGACCACGCGAAAGAGCCGTTTTTATCAAAAAATATCGCCGCACTTGCATGTCATATTAACCCTTCCCTTACTGTGCAAAACACCGCGTTGTGACTCTTCGGTGTTGCGTATTCGATACGTATCATACAAACATAATTGATAAAGAAAATCACTTTTAATGTGTTAAATGTCACTTCTTGATGGAAAGGCATGATATTTTAAATAATAAAAACATTTTTTTTTTAATACTCATTTCCACAATATATTTTTTGATCAGGACCGGTTTCGCTCATCGCGAGCATTATTATCAACTGATAGAATACAATTTACAAACAAGTCTATTTATACAAAATATTTGAGTCAACGGTAGCAGGTATACAAAACCATGGGTTCAAGAACTAAGAAAACAATTTACAGAAAATCATACAATATTGATACAAATAATGTAAATTAATTTATTATATGGACTGAAGGTGCTTGATGGAGTTTCAATATCAAATTTGAATTGTTACATTTTAGTACGTTTCCACATGTTTTGTCACCCACGAAGCGGGTTTCGCCTTTCGTCATCTTCAGGCATTCTATCACACGGATGCAACAGAACTGACCGTTCGATTAAGCATTTCAAATAAAATTAAGTTAAATCAATAATCCATTAGGGGCTCTGAAAAATCAGAGATTTGGTCAATATTGTATGTAAATTGTATTCTCAGTATTATCAGTTGATAATGCTCGCGATGAGCGAAACCGGTCCAGATGAAAAAATATATTGTGGAAATAAGTACTAAAACATGTGTTTTTATTACTTAAGATATAGAAAATATACAATGGAAAGATAATAATTTACATAATTTTATTTAAATAGTAACGCCGCTTGATTTATCTTATCAATATTCTCGCTTCGAAGCAACATGATATGCTTTTTTTAATCGCATTAGATCTGATATTTTCTAATCTTCTATTAATTTCATTAACCGATTCACTGCCGAGCTACGTACAGTTTATCCAAATCACGAATACTTCAAACGTTCATTCAGTTCGTTTATCACGACTGGTTTAGCTATATTTAAATGAATATTTTTTTTGTAAAAGTTGTAAGGCTTAATATTTTCTATGCGTTCATTTATCAATTTTGAACCGAAATGGAAACTGTCACTTGTTGAATGAGAAATCGTAATGCTTAGTACGATTTCCACAATTTTATATTATTGAGACTAGAACCAGTTTCGCTCATAGAAAGCATCATTAACTGATGAACTTACTTTTGAATGTCTATTGTCCACAAACTGCAGGCAGCAGTTCCAATAGTTGACAAGTAACAACAGCGAATGACGTAGCGTGTGGAAAATTGGACTTTGCATCGGTCGGACACAATAAGTTGAGGCACGATTCTCGATCTAAGAGTTTTGTACGGTAGAGATATAATTTTTCTGTTATATATTAATTTAAAAAAAAATCCTTTAGTCTGGACCGAACCGAGACTTCGTAATGTATGTCCATAAAGTTGTAATTAGAACATATATTTTGAAATTTTATACAAATAATAAAAGGTTTCCTGATTTAAACATGAGCACGCAAGTTTTATGTAAAACACTTGTATTGTTTTGGTTTCTGTCGATTAAAATAAAACAATGTATTCGTAGATAAGCCAGGTTTAATTTTAAGCGACTGTATTGTGTTTATTATTCAATTTATGGTATAGCTATTACACGGGTCATTTGATGTAGATTAATTTCATCAAATTGCGTCGATAATTAATTGACTTATCATATCGAGGGTCATGTCGTGATACGGAATGAATTATTTTATTCGTTTTATCGCTACGTATTGCTTTTAAATCTTTCTTCGCTCAAAGATTACTCGCTTTGGTATGAAGTACAATGCTGTGAACCGTTCAGGGCTACCACATATTTATGTACAATAATGTGTAATTAAAAAGTTTTATTTTTTAACTTCACAATGACGGAAAAAAATGAGTAATTCTACGACTGTGTCAAAAAAATATTTAAAAATGATATCAACAGCAACAAAGTCTCAACTCATTTCCTGCAAGTTACTCAAAGTATATTCAATCGACAAATGTTTCAAGCATTCATTTTCTATTTTAAAAAAGTCGGTGAAATGTTTGTTATGTTGATAGTTCTCTAGGCAAAGTTGCAGCAGTTGACGGCAGTCTCAGTGTTGACCAAACTCATGATGATTATCATCATACCAATTTAAATTTCGTCACCTTACTGGTACGAACTATTTTGTTAACACGTTGGATGTTGAAAACGCGCCTAGCGCGTAATCCAATATATTGAAAAAAACACTGATCAAGCGCCTATCGCATCAAAAGTTACTCCATGTTTGTATGATGCCAAATATTGCAAAGTGATAGCTACAAGCCATCTTATTTAAATATATATGGCATATCATAATATAATTATTATATTATAATGTGTTAGACGTTTAAATGTGTTTCCAAATTACGTTTGTATGAGTTCATTTTTTCCGCAGTCATCGTGTTAATTAATTGATCTGAGTAAACAGTGAACTATTGATACAGTCTTTATTCTTCATAGTAGTATATTTTTTGGCTCAATTGGTATGATATAATAAATACAACTATTGAGTTATTCCATACAAAAAACTGATATTCGAGAATTTCGTATTTTTTTAACTTCTACCATTAAAATATTATATAGTAAAAAAAAAAGTGTGCACTTGAATCAATACAGAAATTGTGAACTTATCATTTATATTCCGTTTGTTATTTTTTATGTTTTCCGTTTTCAGCTATTTTTAAAATTGGCCTTGATACTATAATTTTATCGTTTAAATTTTACATTCTGACGCACGGCATTATTTTCGATGGCGTTGCTATGGAAATACGTCACGGGCAATTAATTTGAAAATCATTGTAATTTTAATCGATGTATAAGAATTTCATGAATGAAATTAATTATTATCATAAAAATATTTCTAGTCGATTTAAATTCAATTATCACTTTTATGGCCTTAACTGTCATTTCTTAATATTTTAAATAATAAAAACACATTTTTAGTGTTTAATTCCTCAATATATTTTATGATCAATAATATTTAATATTTCCACAGTGTATTTTTTATGATCAAGACCGGTTTTGCTCATTGCAAGGATTATCAAACGATGATTATTTTTATCCGTTTTTTTCAATATCAATTAATTGTGTTTTCTAATTCCTAAAAAATAAGACCCGCAGGTATTAAAAAAATTCTAATTGATATATTTTTTATTGATACATTGGTATATCATATCATTTTCTTTTAAAATAAATTCATGATATTGTTGTCTTATCAAATATTGTACTCAGTTGTAATTTGTATAAAATTTTATTCGCCTGTGGCAACCCTACACAACTGATAAGAAAATCGTACATTTTGCGTAACATCCCTACCTACAATCAGCGGCGATTCGATGAAATCTGTGAGACTACGTTTATCAAGCGGCAGTACCCGGGCCGGGTTAACAGCACCACCTCGTGTTTACTGTAACGCCAGTCAATGGCAGTGCGGACTCGACTCCGAAGTCCAAGTCAATTTCCTTGAGTTAAAATAATTTTCCAAGCCGAACGGGGAAAAACCAACAGCTGTTACGCGGGTGTTCAGTTATAAAAAGTGCCACAATTCAATTGTCAAGATGTACGTCGACGAGAGAATGTAAGCTAAATTAATTTTATCCGTTTTTCTTTTAAACATTATGTAACTATACAATCAAGTGGTAAACGGGACCATATGTCAATTTCAAAATTGTTGTCGAGAGCAAATATACATTCTAATAAAGTCGTTTTTTATTAAATAATAAAAACACAATTTTTATTAATTTATTTCCACGATATTTTAATTTATAACGAGAAATGGTTTCGCTCATAACAACAGTGGATAAATATGTTGTGGAAATAATGCTTACAATGTAGTTTTTTTTTATTTGAAATAAGATATTTTCCCACAAGAAGTGACAGTTAACATTTTAAAAGTGATAAATTAAGTCTAGTAAACGATACTTTACTGAATTTTAGTTGTTAAAACTTTGTACGATTACACATTTTTAGTCACTGACGACCCGGGTTTCGCCTTTCGGTATCTTCAGCTATTCTATCCCATGGTTGCAACAGAACTTGACAGTTCGTCATGTGTTGTTTAAATTATGTTATGGATTATCTATTATCAACGCACTCCCAATCAGCCGTCTCAACTGTTAGACGTTAGCAGTCAGTGCGTTAATATATCAACAATGGTCAATCATCGACAACTCGTGCTATGTTAAAAAAAATGTATTAGGAAGCTTTTGAATATATTAAAAATTGTCATTGTGTATAAACAAGGAATTTTATCATTTAACTCTTTTTAAATAATAAAAATACATTTTAGTACTATATCCACAGTAAATTTTATGATCATGACCGGTTTTGCTCAACGCGAATATTGTCAATTGATAAGATGCAAATATACGCGCCTATGTGAAAAAATGTGTTTTTATTATTTAAATATGTTTTTCCGCCATGAAGTGACAGTTAACACCTTAAAAGTGAATTTGACTCTTGCCTTAATTGATGCATTTTTTTAAATCCATTTCCTGCAGAGTCGCGTTTAAAATACACGAACACTTATTATTTTGAATATTATATGTCTAAACGAAAGTTATGGAGATTATCGGGATGTATTTAATTGATATTGTTAATAGTTATGTTTCTATTATATATATATATAGTTTCTAGATATCTATACACATTACTTACGCCTGAACAAACTCAAGAGTTGTATAGTTTTTACGTTGTCTTTTGTGATGCTATTGAGTTGTCTATGGAAATATTATTGTCCACTCGTTCGTTTCGCGGCCGGGTTTATATTTGGAGTCGCGAATTTGAAAATATTCCAATGTCGTCATTGAATGTGTTTTTTATGCGTATTTATCATTTCGTCTGCCAAGTATTTTATAGTCCCCTTGTACGTTTTTCGAATTTCAAAAGCTACCCAATAGATAACATCGCAACATATCTAAATAGTGTGGCTTGCAGCGAAATCTTAAGCAAATATTGACATTGCGCATCCAGTACACTCGTCTAAGTCATAAAATGAAACCTGTGCAAGTATCCGTAGGTACATGGCTGCCTGTTATATCATTTTCAATTTAAACACAATAAAAGTTGTTTGATTATAAAAATCTATGCATCTATCGAGTACCAGTAAAATTAAACTCAAAATGGTAGTCGATAAATAATAGGGCGCTGATTAGATGATTGATAAACCGCGTGTTTAATGCAAATATTATGCAGGTACCAAATATTTTAAATAACGAAATAATTAACTTTGTTTTTATGTAGGCGTGTGGCAAATTCCATTTTCAAATATACTTGCCCATTGACTTTTCCGCGTTAGTACGCAATGCATAATTAAAATGCTGGAATCTCTTCGTGATTATTATTCAAATATATTTACATAGCTGTGTGAATTTATACCGGTATATATTTCGAAAAATATTGCGCTTTCGTCAACAAGTTAGCATTTTACAGCAACATTTAATTTATACGATATATACCTATGCAGAATGCCAAGTCCAGAACAAGTTTTTCAATTAGCGCGCCACTAACATAACAATTATGTTTGCTATGAACATTACTTGCGTTGGAAAAGCAAATTAAATCACCGCGTCGAAGGACGAATATTAGATTTTCGAACTCCCAAGACTGGTCCATCGGCTTAGCAACCCTATATTATTGCTTAGCAGAACGCACTGATAAACAACAGTTGATACATTTTGTACAATTTAATATGTATGGTACGTTTTTTTATGTGTTTTTATTCTGAAATAAACTGGCTTAATTTAGTTTCCGACTGATACGAAAATTGAGCTTGACCTTTGTGATTTAATTTTAGCTTTAGCGATATTTTTTAGTCATGATTCATTTGTCACTGCATAGATTGTTTTAGATCAGGTACGAGCAACCCGCGGTCTGCGATCTATAATCGTATTTGAGGAAAAAGTAAACTTCTGAAAGAATTTTTTTTTATAGAAAATATATCACTTTTGACTTTATCGTCTCGTAAATTGATCCGACATTTATTTTATTTCTCAATAAAACCCCGAGCTACTTCTGAGGTGTTAACTGTCACTTCTCGTTGTTGGAAAGGCATCATATGTATATATGTAGCGGCTCTTATCTGAGATTGTCTTGAATTACGATAGAATGCCAATTCAATTAGCTTACACGAAACACTGAACTTCGTGTTTTTATTAAATTATAACACTGTTACAGATCAACAATAACTTATCCATATGGCA
Organism: Himalopsyche japonica; assembly: GCA_028555115.1. Taxonomy (NCBI): domain Eukaryota; kingdom Metazoa; phylum Arthropoda; class Insecta; order Trichoptera; family Rhyacophilidae; genus Himalopsyche; species Himalopsyche japonica. The sequence continues at coordinate 187 of JAHFWJ010000353.1, read as the reverse complement.
CCACTCGCTTAGCTACCATCGTGTTTCAATAAATCGTTGATCATATTTTTTTATGCTGAAATCTCCTTATCATCATAGTAAATCTAGTATTTTATTACTTCTGAGTGTCATCCTTCGTCTCAAAAGTTTGCGAACCCCTTGTAACATGTTAAATGCAGTCTGAGATTGCTTTGTGTATATTCATTTT